>JAMPIV010017772.1:0-357496 GCA_024509875.1 Oreohelix idahoensis | reverse complement strand
CGGGGGGGGGGGGTGGGGGGGCGGGGGGTGATATGGCCTCCAGAGTTCAAGGGGAAAACGTAACTGAAGAAGTTTTCGCTATGCAGTTGCATCTTTTGTCCACGGCACAACACCCCACAAAAGAACAAAGAGTATAGTACCATACTTCCAGGTCATCCGCATCATAGTGTGCACACTCTACCCCAAGTAAACTAGCCAAATCCCTAGCGAAATCTATCCCTCCCCGTACGTTGTAAAGTGGGGGACCCTCCAACCCGTGTGGAGTCGCAGACACCTCCGCTTACAGCACCCTACTCCCCACACACACCCAATGTAAAGGAATCTGGGAAAATATTTAACACAACCGCACATAACCGCCTGAAATACGTGTGATTAACCTACCCCCGTAACTGCCACCGCCCTCTTTTGGCGCTTATCGGGAGGTACCGCCATAGTTTTCAACCCGGATGGCCCCAAGTCAGACCATTATTGAGTTTGGGTAAGGACCAAAAAAAGGTCCACTTGAAGCCTTTTGGGTTAAGAAAAAAACGTGGACTGAATTTGAAAAAGGCATAGAGAAAACCATTTACATCATCAATAACCAATATGGTGAAAAAATGAGCTGAAAACCACGTCGGTAAGAGCTTCGAAACAGCGCCGCTACGGCTGGAAAACAAGCCCCAATTGCAAATTTTGAAAAACGAAGCCCAGTAAAGAAAAACCCATTGCCTTAGGCCTATTTAATAACTAGGAAGGGCCGAAAGAGACAGAAGATTTTTGTCCTGTTTTGGGAGAAGGAAAAAGTTTACTACTTTTTCTATTTGCCATGCTCGGGAGTCCAGACTAAAGCAAATCACAAATGTGGGGGAAATTTGGTCAGGGTCCCCCATGATACACGTTTTATTTAGAGAAAGATGATCCTACTACGCTAATAACCAACATATATTACCAGATACGCTATAATAGAAGGGAAAAAAGAATGAAAAAATCTAATCCCATGGTTGAAAGCTCCTTGAAAAGAAAATCATCCTGGAAAGTAACCACATTCAATGAAAGTGACACACTTGTCCTCCACCCCCTCAGGTTCTCCCAATCGCCCTGGGATGTTAAAAGTAACATCGCCTTTTCACACAAAATGAAAAATCCATCCCCATTGCAACCCCCCAGTGGAGAGTTACCAGACAGTCAACAAGGGTTGAAAATCAGTACCACCCAATTTATAAACGCACACCCTCACCTATACAGAGAGTGCCTAAAGAGAGTGTCACGACAGGGTTTTCCTAGAACTAACTCATTAGTTCAGAGGTGTTTCTAACCAGGATTTATTGGAACTATGCAACTCCCACACCTGATACAGTAAAGAAACAAGACCTAACATTGGGGATTTACCATTTTGAAATTAAGGAGAAAGCTTTGAAGTTCCCGTTCCGAACGCCACCACATGAAATCCATGCCTGTTCCAAACTGAAACGGCGATATTCCCATCTAGTCTACCAACCTACCCCCCATAGTCCCCCCAAAAGGCTTTCTGAACAGGATACATCTAGACCTAATCCCTATCTGAATAGGAAAGGACTCTAATCCTACGAGCCGACAGTGAACGTGTCCCTTCGATTAGAGTGTACAACGGGGTATAGTAACTCCAACTTAAGGACCGCTCTCACATCTAAACTTAGGAGAAACAAAGACCCTCAATGATATAAGACTGACCCCAAAACATTGCGAGACCCCTGGCGAATGCTTATATTACCAATAACAGAAGGAACATTGAATGGAAAAATCCAATTGGGCCGGAAAATACAAAATCAGCCCTTGTTTTTCAGCGCTCAACAGCCTAGGCAAAAGATAAAGCCACTAATAATATTCTACCACAATGAAAGAAGTCGGAATTCTGAAGGTAAAGGTAAACACAACCACCACACTCCAGCTAACAACCACCACCGCCTTAATTTGAGCTTAAACGGTACCCTAACCCATAACCACGAGACCCCCCCCTAAACCTTCATCCATAGTAACATTCGCCAACAAATTCAAAAGGACACCTAAAATGATGATTTTAATATAATACATTGATCCAAATTTTGGGATTGACAGAAATGCACCCCCCCTTGCTCCTAAGTTATCCCCCTACGTCTCCTCTAGAAATGTATGATGACCAAAATTTTATTGGGGATCCTCTGAAATAATCCCTGTGTATAGAAACAAAATTTTTTTTAAATGGGATGATATATCCTTTATAGCTACAGAAACTTTGAGGAATCACATATGTGACTGCACAAGAAGACAATCACCTCACAACTCAGCCAACCACTAGCATGTCATTTTGGAAAAGATCTAAACCGATTAGGGGAGGCCATGCAATTTCAAACAAGACCATCGAAAAACCCCACCAACCATGACACATCAATGTTTTTTTGGCCCCCCCCGCTTGGAAAAAATGTCAAAGAATTTGGGAGAATTATATGGGAGAGAGCACAACCACCGTTTATGTCAAAGACCAGTGTCTGAGATCCACACAATTGAATCCCCTGATCCCAAAGAATTTTTACCTGAAGACCCACAACCTATAGAAATAAGGCTCACACGAGACCACAGAAACGGTACACTTTAGGACCGTGAGATGCCTTTTGGTCCTCCAATTATGCGTCCTGGTTTCTCACTCACAGCTATCTCCCGAGGAAGTTTTACACCTAATTCATTCCTAGACTTCACTTCCTCTTTCTTGTCTAATCACCTGAACTCAATAAGTACGAATCAAAAACTTTAATTCCATATGTTCTGCAACCCATTAACGGAAAAGACTACTTAAAGGACTTCCAGATCGCATTACATGGACACCACAATGTGAAATGACTTACCAAGAATTGAAGGAAAAGCTCACAAGTAAACCCATTTTGAAATTACCTGACTTAAGTCAAGAATTCATAGTAAGGACGGATGCAAGTAATATTGGGTTAGGTGCAACTTTACTACAGAAATCAGATGCATTGGATGGGGAATTAAGCCCAGTGGCATATGCTAGCAGAAAGTTGAATAAAGCTGAAATCAACTACTCAACTAGCGAAAAAAGAATGTCTTGCAGTAATATGGGCAATAAAGAAATTCAATATTTATCTATATGGGAAGGCATTTAAGTTGCAAACTGACCACAAACCTTTATCGTTCTTAGCACAGGCTAAGCATGAGAACTCTAGGTTACTCCGATGGTCTTTGCTTCTGGCTCCATATAATTTTAGCATTGAATATATATCTGGAAAAACCAATCTGGGAGCGGATTTTTTTAAGCCGCCATCCGTGTGATGAGAATCACCGTAAACCCCAGAAATAATAATAAATTTCTCTATGTGTATATAGAATAAAGGACTGACATATAATGTCTGTTTTAAGAGGGGAGGTGTCATAAAATATTCTAATCCACATATATAAATTATTAGGTAAATATGAAGCCTAACAAATAAAATTAATAAAGAGAAGAGCAATGGTAAAATAACAGTGCTGTCTCAAAGAATGTACTCGAAATCCTCCTTGTTTTCTGCTTCGTCTGCAAATTGTAACGCTTTCACGTTGATATAAAAGCTTACTGTATTATTACCCGCCTTCTTCAATGAAACGTGTGCTGCATTTCTAAGAAAAAACATTGAGACGTACTGCGTAATGACCTAAATTAATCCTAACATTAATTATATTACGTTACCAAAACGAACGAACAGATGGACAAAAGGATAGCGAGAGGGGAGGGCTGAAAATCAGGAACGCATGCAAACACGCGACGCGCGATATACAAATGCTGGCATCACGCGTGTAAGTCTACAAGCACTAACTTTTTCAGACGGACAGTGATAAAATACACTACCCTTTCCCAGAGTTAGGTTTATAAATCATAACAGACTCTTATTAGAAAAGACAACATTAGATGGGTTTTACGTTTGAACACATAACAGTACCCAGACAGCATATCTTCGAAACAGGAGGTAGAAAATACATATTTTGAACGCAGCCACGTAGCTCCTTTAAATTAGTATTTTTGGGTTCCTTAGGGCTTGCTGACAAATAATATGTAAAACGTTACGCAAATAGTCCAGGAATTAATAAATTATACCCAAAATAAAATATTGGGGGTGCCTGACAGCATAAAATCATTTCTGCTCATAAGATTTTTTTTTTTTAACGTGTTTGAAAAAAATTTACGTTACAGAAATAGCCTACCATGTAAACTTCAAATTGATTGGAGCGCAACAAATGAAAGCCTAACCACGATTGGTCGGGCTATAAATACTATCTTGGTTGTTAGGGGAGACGGGAAAAGATAACATTTTTTCAAACACTTGTCGAAACGTGGCTCATTGGCCAGTCTCGCTGATATACACACTTGGGAGCGTTAGTTCGAAACCACTTGTTTAAATACACTTGATAAAGCATCAGTGCGTTGAAGCCAGCTTATATTTGGCTCAATAAAAGCCTGGAAGATAAGCAGATGGAAGTTTGTGCCAGTTTGTGCCAGAATTCATTGCTAATCAACGTATCTGTATTTATTCGTATGAATTGTGGGACAGTGGTCTTGATGGTACTGAGCAGCATCTGGTCAGAGATTTGCTGAATCCAGAGTCGGACAGCATACTCCTTGGTCCTTTTAGCTATCAGTGAGGTGTCTCCTGAGCCCAGAGGAGAATTCGAGCAGAGGAGTCCTTTCCTGCCGCCATCACTCAAGATAAGCAGAGTTGGCCAGCTGAGCTCAACATTATGTCCCCTCATCTTGAAATAACTTTATAAAAATACTATTCAGAGGGGAATTTACTTGTCTTAAAATCAGGAACTGTGAACATCTCCAATAATAGTCCCTAAAGACAAACTATTGAAGTCATGATGACAAATACCAACAGAGCTTGAACAAAACAAAACCAGTATTACCTCATTTCACTACTACACAACTGACACACATAGAACATTTGTACTAATATATGTCACTACAATATTCATATTAAATACATTCTGTACATAACTTGTAATTTAAATTGATTGTGATTCCTGGTTCCCTTGTAGTTGAATCAGGACACATATTCATTCATGCCAGTAATGAATACATATTGTTATTCGAAAGTTTATCAGTGACTCTTTTAAGATATCTTTGTAGAGTGTTATATGTATGTGAGTGTCACAGTGTTGTCAAGAGTAGTGGATTAAATTAAATTGTTTATCTGTCTGTTGTTGTGACTTACACTTCACCATACTCATACCCTAGACACATAACGTAGCATCACACTATTCCAGAATAATTCTGACTGAGATATATAGATATGTGGTAGCAAGTAAGGTTATCTATAATACACTACTCTTAATAGATATAGATACCTTCACAGCTGATCTCAGTCAGTACACTAAGTTCCCTATAAGTATTTATAACTTTCCACTTCACCACAAACACTTCTCAAGTTGGGTTAGCTCTCTAAAAGGTTGTTGAGTGCTTGAGTAAACAAGATAATAGGCATAAGGGGATAACTGCTATACGAAGCTGTCACTTAAGTAACATCATAAGAAGGGATGGAACGAGTTTAGGTTGGAAGTTTGAGAAGATATCATCCAGGAATTAATAACTCTGGCGGTGAGGGCCAGTATTAAGATATACTCTTACTTGGAAGATAGGTCAATGGACCAAATTGACAAATAGAAGGTAGACAACTAGGCCTGCCCCAGTCACCTAGTTTACTTTAAAAGAAGAATCAACACACCGACACTGTCACATATTATTAATTGATGTCGTGACCAGTCCTCACTTCATAAACCAACACTGCGACAAACAGACACAACTCAACCAACGTCCTTTTCAGGACGAACGAGGAAGAAGAAGAAGATATATATATGACTAGTAAATATACCCGTCAAAATAATGACGGGGAAAGAGCTAAAGCAAACGTCTAAATCTTTCAGCATATGCAGCACATTTAGAAGAATGAAGAACTCATTTTGTCGATTCTGATGAAGTTATATTTCCCATGTTTTTGTGGAGTTTTATCCTCTTCACTGTCGAAAGGGAATAAAAACATTTTTTTTTTTCAAGGGATGTAAATTTATCGTCTGTCAAAGGTAAACAATCAAACAAACAAAATAAACACAATAACATATATTTTATATTTTTTTACACTTTACTATATATTTTAAATTTATTATTTAAAAATAAACGTTGCAAATCTAGTGTGAAAAAGAGAGACATTGTGTATTAAGCATGGTGTAATTTCGTGCAAACGCTAGAAGCGCACAACTTTTATGTAATTTCCTGACTGCAATAAAACGTTTGCTTGGGCGGACACAGAAGATAAGGAAGCTAAAACGATAAGTAGAAAGTTCATAAATCAAATTACAAAACAAAGTCTGGCCGTCTACACTGATGGATCCAAGGGTGATGGGAGCCGCGCTGGTGTAATGGCTTCGGCGTTGTACTGGCGACCAGGTGTTCATGGTTCAAACCCGGGCGTCGGCGTTTGAAGAAATGTTTACGGCCGGAAATTTGACTGAATAGCCTGAACGGCTCCTGTGATAAACCCTCTGTGGATGGGAAGGAGCGAAGCTCCTGACCGGGTTGGAAGGAAAGTCCTCAGGTTCCCCAGCCTCGCAATGACATGTCATTGGGCCGAAGGGCTGAAAGCCCAAGTGCCGCTGGATAAGAAAAAAAAAATCCAAGGGTGAAATATGGACGACAAAAGCTTGCAGGGTAGTAACACCACATGGGGTAATTCGAAGAAGACTACAGGGTAACTGAAGGGGCTTAGTGAATTTGCAAACCGCAGAAAAGCGAAATTCTACAAAATCTTTACAAATAAGAAGTTAATCGTCGGGATAAACCACCAAAACGTGTTAAACATGGCATACAGACCCACTATTATCACCACAACAAACTTATATCCACTAATCTATAACCAATCTTGCAAAAGTTAGTGTGAGGCCAGTGTGGGCCATACAGCGTAAGATAGTAGGCCAACCTAGACCCTTAAATACGAATAAATCTATTACAAGCCGAATTCCACTGTAACCCAAGGGAGATTCATAAACCATAAGTAAAAATACAAAGAACATCTATTCTGGTAACGATCTTTAGACCAACTACTTGAGAATGGAAGCAATAAGTACAACCACAGTACTACATACTGGGAATTCGGAGATTTAACTAATATAACGCCCACGAGGAAATGGAAGACAAAATGGAAGAACTAAAAAGGCAACAAGCGAGTCAAATATCTAGACTGATGACCAGTTGAAAGGACGTGCTAGGTCAGAGAAGAATTAAAGATAAGTTGGCCCATCGAACAAGAAAGCTCCGTCTCGATTGCACCAGCGTACCTTATAGAGGAACCACACTGTGAACGAATGTCAGGGAAGCAGAAAATTTAAGTCCCCCACTTGACCTTACTGTAAAAAGTAAACCATCAAAGGCAAAACTAACATACCGAAATCACTAAAACAAAGATAAATTAAATATAACTTGTAATCCCCAGGAGAAGCCCAACACTTAAAAATAAAAACAATACAACACAGGAAAACATATAAGGTTTTTATACTCAAAAAATTTCCAACCAACTAGAAATTAAGCAACAAGAACTAAATCATTAAAAAAAAAAAAAAATAGCTTTACAAACTACTCATAGGACACCCCAGGCGGTAAAAAAAAAACTCAAAAGAACAAATACCAATACCTAAGTGTAAAGGCACTGTCTTGGAATATTCCATCACCACACCACATATATAAATTAAAAGGTAAATGCAAAGCCTAACAAATAAATTTAATAAAAGGAAGAAGAATGGTAAAGAACAGTGCTGTCACAATGACAGTACTCGAAATCCCCTTTGTTTTATGCTTCGTCTGCAAATTGTACCGTTTCCACGTTAAATATAAGCCACTGCATAAATACAAGCGTTTCCACAACACATTAAAACGGGTATTGCATTTCTAAGAAAAACATTGAGAGGCACACTGCGTAATGACCTAAATAAATCCTAACATTAATTATACTACGTTACCAAAACGAACGAACAGATGGACTCAAATAGAAAGAGAGAGGGGCGAATGAAAGCAAGGACACATGCAACACTAAACTCGCGTCGCGCGATACACAATTACTACTATCACGCATGTAAGGCCACATGCACTAACTTTTTTTCAGACGGACAGTGATAAAAACACTAACCTTCCCAGAGTTAGGTTTTAAAAACCTGGAA
Organism: Oreohelix idahoensis; assembly: GCA_024509875.1. Lineage (NCBI taxonomy): Eukaryota > Metazoa > Mollusca > Gastropoda > Stylommatophora > Oreohelicidae > Oreohelix > Oreohelix idahoensis. The sequence goes on along the minus strand of JAMPIV010017772.1, from coordinate 349,309 downwards.
AACGCTTATTAGAAAAGATGACATTAGATGGGTTTACGTTTGAAAACATTACAGTACCCAGACAGCACATCTTCGAAACAGGAGGTAGAAGAAATTACATATTTTGAACGCAGCCACTTAGCTCTTTTAAATTTGTATATTTGGGTTCCTTAGGGCTTGCTGACAAAGAATATGTAAAACGTTACGCAAATAGTCTAGGAATTACCAAATTATAACCAAAATAAAATAGTGGGGGTGCCTGACAGCATGAAATCATTTCTGCTCATAAATTTTTTTATAACGTGTTTGAAAAAACCTTACGTTACGGAAATAGCCTACCATGTTAACTCCAAATTGATTGGAGCGCAACAAATATAAGACTAAACACGATTGGTCGGGCTATAAATACTATCTTGTGTTGTTATGGGAAACGAATAGAAGGGGTACTTTTTTGAAAAGATGTGTGGACGTGGTTTCATTGGGTAGAGCTGCGAATATACTTGATTCAGAGCGTCTGTTCATTGCCACATCTTGTAATAAACCTACTAAGAAGCAGTACGTTGAGCACCAGTGTATATTTGTTATAAAATAAAGCCTGGGACATCGGCAGATCGGAGTTGTGCTATATTCATTGCCAGTCAACGAAACTGTTTATTATTCTATGAATTGTGGTAAGCTTGAAATATTCAATATCTTTTAATGAAAATTGAATGTAAATTGTTAATTTATGCCTGTATATATGTGTAGTTCAGTAGCGAACATGATGTAAAGCCTATAATGCTCCAGCCTGAACAGAAGGTGTCGGAGGAAAGTAAAACTGCATGGAATGGCCAAACAGTACACTGACACCTAGTATTGATTAGACAGAAATAATGCTGGAATTGCAGAGGCGTAGTAACCATTAGGGAGGGAAATACTGGTATAAAGTATTTCAGATGAAGCTGACAGTTGGCCTAACGCACTGAACTCAATGTTTGTGATGTATTGTGCTCAGTGTAGAAAGAGAGTATAAATTAGTTATGACGTAGAAGGTACATCCTTCTTGTTTTCAGGGACAGTGGTCTTAAAGTTATTGAGCAGCACCTGGTCAGAGCTTTGCTGAAGCCAGAGGTGGACAGCATACTCCTTGGTCCATATAGCAACCAGTGGGATGGCTCCAGAACTCATCGAGCAGAGGAGCCTTTTTCTGCAGTCATCACGCAAGATAAGAGAGTGTGGCCATGGAGCTCAACATTATGTACCCCCATCTTAAAATGACAGTGTAAAATACAATTAAGAGGGGAAATTAATTGTTTTAATATCAGGAACTGAGAACATCTCCAATACTAGTTCCAATAAAGACAAACTATTGAAGTCATGATGACAAATACCAACAGAGCTTGAACAAAACAAAACCAGTATTACCTCATATTACTACTACACCACTGACACACATAGGATACTATTAAAAATACATGTCACTACAAGATTCATATTGAGAAATTCTGTACATATAACGTAGTCATCACACTATTCCAGAATAATTCTGACTGAGGTATACATATGTGGAAGCAAGTAAGGTTATCTATAATACACTACTCTTATTAAATATAGATACCTTCACAGCTGATCTCAGTCAGTACACTAAGTCCCCTATAAATATTTATAACATCCCACTTTACCACAAGGACAATAGTTATCTATAAACAATACAAAAGAGAAAATAAAATGACAAATACTATATAAATTAAAACCAGCAGCTGCAAAAGACAATAGTTATTTAAATTTAATACAAAATTAGTAAATAAAAGGACACTAAATACCCCAATTATAACCAATTTTCAGGTTGAACAGGGTAGACCAAGATGGAACGAGAAGATGCAATAACGCGCAGCTGTTAAGTGCCCGCTCTGCACCCATCACCGCTTCAAAACAACAACAACAACAACACTTTTACAGAATTACGAATGTTAATGCGATTATTCGTAGCGTGATCTTGTTATCGTTGTAATTTTTTCCGTTCTTAAATTGGAGCACGGGGATCACTCCTACAAGTGGCGCTCTTGAAGTAAGCGTAAGCCAGACCACGTCATGTGTTCTTTCTTTTGCATGATGGGGTTGCACGCACCATGCACAACCCGGTCACAGAGAAACTTCTTCTTCTTCTTCTTCCTCGTTCGCCTTCAGACTTCCACATTTATGACTCTAATAAAGGCAGTAGTCAACCCAAGGCTCCCAACATCTCCAAACAGTTTTTCGTTGACAGAAGTGGGTTGTTGCCATATGCTACCCCGTTCATTACTGTAGGTTGGGCAGTACTGCAGCAGGTGTTCGACTGTCATCGGGCTGGTACCGCAGGTGCAGAGATCTGTTGCACCAATTTTGTATTTGTGGTACATATGGTATCTCAATCTGTTGTGACCAGTGCGTAGCCGAAAAATGATGACCTGTTCTTTTCTGGATAGTTGATGATATGCATCATTTTTCAAATGTCCCGGGTGCTCTCTTTCCCATTTGGACTTGAATGTAGCCTTTATAGTAGTCTTTGCCGTTGCGTAAGTTGTCTCTATATCATTTTGTTGTAAGGCACCTCCTTCCTTAGCAAGTCTATCTGCCTCCTCATTTCCTGGCATGTTGCAATGGGCTGGTATCCACTGGATAGTGCACTTCTTGAAGCATTCGGCTAGTCTTTTAAGGGAGATTATCAGATCTTTCAATCCTTTAGTTTGGTGGCTCATTAGCGCTGATACTATTGAGAGGGCATCTGAAAAGATTACTATCTGTTTTTCTGCCTGTGCTTTGCATTCAATAAGAGTTTCAGCTGCCTGTTTCAGGGCTTCTGCTTCAGCACAGAAGTTATTGCAGTATTTTCCAGTGGCAATTGTGTGACGTACGTCTAAGTATGACAAATGAATTTCCCTGACTCGATGGATTATTACAGAATATTGGCCTCTCATAACTTTAGAACCCCTGATCATCTATTGTAACTTTAACCTGCATGCAGCATTTCCACGAGAATTTTACTCGCTGGATCATTAATATGTAGCCTGCTATCTTCTGTGAACTTTTGAGATCGCATGGCCTTTGATGGGAGGTTAAATCACGCCCACGACCATCTCTGAGAACGATTTATAGCAATCTTTTCCTTAACGCCGGCCCAAAAGAGGACGTGGCCAGAGACTCACTCCTGTTTCTAGCGCAATTAACAGCAGTTCATTTTCTTACCTGGCTGTCGCCCCGCCTGGTGGGAGTTGCCAAAGCTTCCCAGAACAGCGGTACCATCAAAGACAGGCTGATCTTCAGAATGCAACGTGGAGCGGTATACGATCTAAAGAATCAGGGAACTCTCAGCTAACGTAGTTAGCTTCTCGAGAAATGTTTCGCACCCTCATGCGAGCAGCCGGAGACGAAGAAGATCGGTAGACCGGAGAAAACGGAGGAAACACAGCGGTTAACACAACGGCGTTGTACCTCGGATTTTGCTATACTTCAAGAAAGGTGTGAAAATTCATCACGTCCCATTTAAGTTACATTCGAGATGTATAAATAAAGAACTCCGAAAACTGCATTTTATCGTTCGTTCTGACAGAATCCTAGTTTCACTAGCATATAGCCTAGTCGGATTCCTGCTAGATTTCATCTACCTTCGTTGACTATTGGAGTGTATTCTTTCTGCGCAGACGGTAATTTATACATTAGCTTCGAGTGATCAGTGGTCTAGTTATTTCACTGGATTGTGGTGTAAATTTAACCTTATTAAATAAACCCATTTTCAAAGTTCTAGTGCAAACTAAATGTTACATCTAAAAGTATTTCCTAATACAATTGACGCGTAAATTAATTTTGCAGACGTTAAAGAGAATTATAACTAGTAAATACAGTTTAGTTCTGTATAGATAGATGTGCTTTTAAATATTTTTAACTCACGGGGAGTTTTCCTGATTTGTTAAATTGACGACACTAATATAGTAAATAGGCTAACTGTAATTTATCGCGGGTCAGATTATAATATGATTTGTAATGCATTTCTTGTTTTGATTATCTTTCATTCAGAACGATCATTCAACCTGCATCCCAGCAATTATTAATTATATACAGAGTTCTGCCAACTCAATTCGATAACTCCAGTAACATATGAACTTTTTTAAAGCTAAACTTGTGGCGACCTGTAATGGGCCCCGCTCCTCTGAATTTAACTGAGAATAAAGCCACCCAAGAAACACTTTTAAAATACTAGTTCATATAGTCCTTAAAGTAAACTGGAAGCAGAACATATTTTATTCACTGCCCTATTTGTGAAGAAGAACATAGATCTACCTGAACACTGTCTGTCAAGTATATTCAGTGGATTTTACCCACCCCCGAAGAAGAACTTACCTCAGTGTTTTTAACTTGTGACAGTACGGAAAAAGAAAGTTATCTCCACCAGCTGTGCCAATTTTAGGAACCACACCATACCTCACGCCGAGCCAAGTGCCTGTGCCATTCATTAGGAACTTTATCTAAACCAACAGTAGCCTTTACGCTTCACCGTCTGGCGATTTTTTGAGACTATTTGTTACCTCGTTAAATCTGGGGCCTGACACGGAAGAAATAAGAAGACCAGTCCATTATTCCACGGTATTAGCTGCTGTGGTAAATGATTCCTAGAGTGCCAGAATTCACCATTTTGGTAAGTCTGTGTGTGTGTCTGTGGGATGGCCAGCCCTAGTGTGTTTTTTTTTAATGAAAGGAGATTTAATCTTTTCTTTACCCTTTTAATTAGTTCGACCTAGTATTAAGGTGCATTATATTCCTTGTACGGGCCTTCTCCTAGCGGGATTGTGTAACTGTGTTCATTCCCCCCTCCCGTAAAATTTGTTGATTAAAGGGAGACATTTGAGAACCCTAGCTTTCCTCTACACCTCCCCCCCCCCCCCTTTACTGTAACCCCTTGCCCCAGAGTAATAAATTTACCGGTGGGTTAAATTGCCTATCTCTGATCACCCCCCCCCCTTTCTTGTCTTTGGACCGGGTCTTGTCTGTTAGTAAATACAACCGGGAAACGGTGGATGGGATATTTCTCCTCAAACCCCCCACTTCCTTTATCATATTTGTATTCTGTAACCTTTGATTTTTGACTGTAAATGTATAATTATTTGTGAATGATTTATGATAATAAAGGTATTGAACTTTATTTGTATTGGTTGTCGGCTGGCCCAAAAACTCCAAACATTTCCCATCTGTGTAGGCTGTATTCATGTACGTTGTGCGACAGAATCACCAAATCGGTGAGTGCGCCTGAGCGACTGGAACTGACAAACAATTGTTTGTTCAGAAGAGAGATAGGAATAGTCTGGGAGAAACAGATATTGTCGTAATAAGAGACTGTCCTTGCTCTTCCCAGCGCTTGTGAATCTACTACCTCATTCTCCTAAATCCTTATTCTCACAGAGCCTTCAATATCACTCTACACTCTAAAGGGACCAATATCCATCTGAACCCTCTCAGATAAAAATTACGACAAATTGCCATAGAGTGAATTCTATTCTTTAATTTTATGAGGATGCCGGCACCCCCATTTTCAACTGCATTTGTTGCCGAACCATCAGTATATGCATGTGTCCAAAGCTTTGCTGGAAATGTTTGGTCAATATACTTGGTTGCTATACACTTTCTTTGTGTTTCTGTCTGTGTTCCCTTACCTTCAATGCCTGGAATATCAAAATTTAGCTTAGGAAAGCATCTTATTTTCCACAGTGGGATAGTTGAGCTTGTTGGGATTTTCTTTGCAACTGAGCTTGCTAGTATGGTATTATTGTTAATTTTTCTTTTGCTTGGGCGACAAAGTTAGTTCGCTTGAGCCTGCCTCTTCCTAGCCTATTCATTCTTTGGTACATGGGGTGTCCTTCGAGCCTTTTAAATTTTTCAGCTTGTTTTAAGACTCTGCTGTCACGTCTATCCTCCATTGACTGTAGCCCTGTGATGTTTTCCATATGGTTGATTTGTGTAGACTTTAGGGCCCCTGTTATAATACGTGCTGCTTGGTTTTGAAGTCTGTTTTCTCTGTCAAAATTTGACTTTGTTGCCGTCGACCAAGCTGTGATGCCATATTCCATAGCAGGTCTGACTCTGCCTGCGTACAGCTTATTGAGGATATTCTCATCAGCACCCCATGTGGTACCTGCTAACTTTTTCATGATGGCCATGCGAAGTTTTGCTCTTAGCTGTATTTTGTTAATCTGTGATTTCCATGTCATTCGGCGGTCTAGTGTGATTCCTAAGTATGTTGGTGTTTCATCTTCTCGTACTGCCTGCCCATTTAGTTGCAGCTTTGCTTGCTGTGGTTTATTTGACAAGGTAAAAATAGTGTGTGTAGTTTTTTGTTCATTTATTTTGAGCAACCACTTTTTGGACCAACTTTCAAGGGCTAGCAGTGAATCCTGCATGCGCACTCTTGCTGTGGTGATGTATTGTTCTGAAGTCCACATGGCCAGGTCATCAGCGTAGAGGGAGTTGTGGACATTCTTGTGGATGTTTTCTGTTATATCATTTATATATATGAGGAAGAGTGTTGGGGAAAGGACCCCACCCTGTGGAACTCCATGTTCCATTGTAGTCTTTTTGCTTAACTGTCCGTGCACCTGCACTCTAGCTGTTCTGTTTGTTAGATAGTTGCTGATCCAGTTATACATTCTTCCACAGACTCCATATTTAAGCATTTTAACTCTTAGCCCATCTTTCCAAACTTTATCAAATGCTTTCTCCATATCTACCTGTTGCTGAGTTATTTGCCGGTTGAAGATCATGCACTGAGTATGGCTACTTTAGTGATCTCTTGTTAATCGTGCTTTGTTTAGTATTACGCGAATTAGGGTGCAGGTGTTCATACAACTCAGTAGCATGGTATGAAGAAGTAGTTCATGTAACTTGAACTCAGCAACATTAATGAAGTAATTAATGCCTTCAGATTGAGTCCGTAATATTTAATCACATGTACACACAGGATGATCATTTCAAATAGGAACAGAACATAAGTCCTTATAAGTCATGCATAAATTAATCAATAACGTAGACTGCTGGTTACGTGTCAATGTCCGTTTAAGGATACAATGCAGTATTGTCGTCAGAACATCACAGCTATATGCACGCGCAGCTAGACATGGCTACCTGCCGACAGTGAGACTGCGAGTCTGAATATTTCATACGAATTTGACGATTATTCTCCTCCTTCTGAGAATTCTAGTTAAATACTAACCTCCATAAATTTTCCTCTCATATAGAGTTCTAGGACTGACCCTGGTCCATCAAAAATGCACATATAAATGGCTATATCATGCCATTGAATTGGAAGGTTAGAAAAAACGCAGCTATTCAGCTTGGCGGTCAAGTAACAAAGGGTAGCGTCTCCTAGTTACCGACTGTGTCCTAAACAACGCTAGACACGTCATAATCGATCGTGTATGGAGCGTTCAATAATTGAAACATCTATCGCAATATATTAAATGTCTTAACCTTTACGATTGCACGTCTGCTAACCTTTAGCAGACGGCGTTAATAGCATATACCGTAACAATTCCCTGTACACCGGGGGAAAAAAAAATCGATAGATTTTTTTTCAAGATCTATCCGACTTAACAATTTTTCAAAAAAAAAATGTAACACAATCGTGACATATGGCCGACGATGTTCTGAGTAGAACCGTGTCGCGGTCATGTCAACTAACTATTTGTCATAGTCATCTAACATTAATCATATTATATATCAATATTATACATATTATTATATCAACTAAATAAAATGTCCAATGTTAATAGTGAATGATAGAATTAAATTAAAGTAAGGTCTGTCGTATTAGTATGTCATATAGGAATTAATTTGACTAATTAAAATTAAATTAATTAATTAAACTAAGAGTTAAATTATTAAGATTCTAATATAACGCGATGTTATGAGAGAAGAAAAGACAAAATAGTGAGAAGAAATAGAAAGAAATTCGAATATAAGTTTAACTTAATTGTGTGTGTTAAGTGTTAGTGAATAATAACTATCTAATTTAACTAACTAAATAACGTATAGGTACATTAAAAAAAAATATTAATCTAATACTTGTGTGAGATTTATTTTCTCTTTTCATAATTTCTTCTTTTTATATTTCGTTCTCTTTTTTTGTTCTTTCATTTCATTTTTTTCTCACATTTCATTTTATTGATAATAATTCAATTAAGAAGTTAAGTTAACTATTTAATTAGTATAGGATATGATGATCCATCCGTAGTCTTGATCCTGATGAATTCTTTTAGGCAAAAATGTTCAAACGTTTACGTTGGAAAGAAATGTCATTTATCCCAGCATCCAAGAATTAAGTGCACATAGGATAATAAGTTCGACTTGTCGTCAGATATTGTTCCATGATTGTTCAACGAATATTCATATATCGTGTATGGACGTTAGACGAAGTTTCAATGTCAATATGTATACCTTGATTGTCTTTAGTTCAATTCTGTGATGCATATAATGTTTATAAAGTTTAAATTGAAGGCAAGGTTAGTTCCCTTATAGTTGATATGTTTTAGGAATATTAATGTTGATCATTCGTCGTCAATAGGATTACGTGACAACGCATCCGCCACAATATTTTCAGTGCCAGGAATATGTTCAATGGAGAATTCAAATGGCTGTAGGATGATCGCATATCTGGCGAGTTTTTGGCTTTTATGATTAGATCGACGCAAAGATGCTACAGCACGTTGGTCCGTCTGTATGGTGAGGGGAGCACCAAGCAAGAACTTTTCAAGTTTAGTTATTGCCCATATCACTGACAAAAGTTCCTTGTCCACTGTGGAATACTTTGTTTCTGCCGGCTTTAGCTTTCTTGAAATATATAAGGTAGGATGTAGAATGCCATCATGGTTCTGGAGCAGGCATGCACCAATGCCGTAGTTACTAGCATCTGTTTGTAAGAAAAATCTTTTGGAAGCATCGGGAAGTCTTAAAATTGGTTCATGCGAGAACAAATTTATAATTTTGTTGAAAGTTTCATTGCATGTACCAGTCCATGTCACCTTCACCGGCATGTCTTTTTTTAACAATGAAGACAATACAGCCGTGATGGATGACAAGTTTGGTATGAATCTACTGTAATATTGAACAAGTCCTAACAAACTCCTGACCTGTTTCTTCGTCTGAGGAACTGCTATGTTTCGAATTTTGGAGACTGTACTAGGTAACGTTCGGATATATCCCGATCCAATGATATGTCCCAAAAAGGTTATCTCATTACACGCGATCTGCACCTTTGTAGGTTTAGCAGTTAGATGATAATTCCTTAGAGTGTCGAAAACATATCTAAGTCCCGAAACATGTTCCTCAAACGACGAACTAAACAAGCATATGTCGTCAATATATGTAATAACGTCTGGTCTACCTGATAAAATTTGTCGCATCAGGCGAATGAAGGTAGCTGGCGCATTAACAAGCCCAAAAGGCATCACATTCCACTGGTATAGACCTTGTGGAGTGGAAAATGCGGTGTAGTACTTAGCCTTTTCGGTCAGTGGTATCTGCCAATAACCTTTAGTTAAGTCTATCTTACTAAATATAGTTGCGTTGGATAGACGTGGCAGTAAGTCGTCGATAAGTGGATGTGGTTCGCTGTCAACTATAGTCTTAGCATTTAATTTTCTATAATCAACACATAGTCTGATGTTATTGTCCTTCTTCCGGACGATCACTAATGGAGAAGAGAATGGCGAATTACTAGTCTCAATGATTCCCAGAGACAACATCTGTTCAAGTTCCTTAGTAGTTTTAGCAAGGAAATGTAAAGGAACCGAATAGGGATGTACACGAATAGGTGTATCATCATTGAGAGTAATGTCATGACTGATAGCAGATGTGCGACCCGGGACGTCGGTCAATACATCTGGATAAGATTGTAATAGATTAGCAATCTGTAGACGCTGTTGCGGTGTAACCGTTGAAGAGATGGTTACATCCCGCCAAGATTCAGTAGGTTGAACTACTGGTACCGGTAACGGTAACTGTACCTCAGGAAAAGAAGATTCTTCTTCCTGGATGACGGATAAGTTAGAATAATAACAAGTAGATACTGTGTTGTCATCTAGTTCATGAAAAATTGACTGTAAGTGTTCAGGACGTGTATGAAATTGCTTGAGCATGTTAATATGAAATATCTTTTTGTGTCCCTTGATATCTAAGACGTATAAGAATAAATGAACAATAAGGAAAAGAAATGATGACTGACTAGAGCTGAGTCATCAAGAAATAAGACAAAAGGGTGAGCGTACACCATTATCTGCGTGGCGCAGAATCATGTACTAATTGTAACTTTAGATAACGGTGATGAAAATAAACACCATTATCACGCTATTACCCAACGAGCGTCTCGATTGTTACGAAATGTAACCATCGCCTGTCTATTCTGCCCATTGCATGATGGCAGAAGACGAACAAACTTAACGTTTGCTGTATAATCAAAAAAATTTCTAAGTGCCTGCCAGGTAGTATCCTGCGGCAGATTTCGCACTAACACTGTGCGAGAATACGCACTTTTCCCAATATATGTAGTATCATTGTCACGAAATAGTGGACAATGATGATATGTATTCTTTGTCAAAGAATTAACCTTCCCTTTCAACACCGACATTGTCTTTCTGTTGGATGTCGTATCATCCTGACTGGACTGAGGATGATACCTATCATCACCAAAGGTATTAAGTTTCCTACATGTCGTAGACATGTCCTTGCTGGGCAAAGTAAAAACTTTTTCATCATAATTATTTGTGTTAACTTTATGTTTCATTTTAAGTCCAGCATTATTATTTAACCTATTATTCTTCCTCATAATGTTTTTGTCAATGTTGACAACGTCAACAGTTTTATTAGGATCAGTTATATCCTTAGTATGTTGTCCAATAGATCTATCATCTTCATCAATTTCCAGGATAGTACTGAGAGTGAAGTTGGAAACTGCTGTGCCACATGTATTTATGTTGTTGGCACGAAGTGTAGCCATATCAACAACAGCGTTAGCGTTGCTAAAAGAATGCAAATTTGTTTTTTTCTCCCAATCATTAATTTCTTTAGGAGTGCAATCTTTACTCCCATGTATGCGTCCTAATGTAAGATCAGCTGATGGATTCTGTAGCATGCACACCTTGACATTACCTGAAAAAAAATGGTGTATTAACATGTACTATGGCAGTGGGGTAGTACTCAATAGTACCCCCGAATGTCATGCACCGGACATAGTCCCCTGTTGCATAGCTAGGATGTACCAAAGACTGCCGAACTCCAATGGTTGTTGATCCAGAGTCTTTTAAAACTGAGACCACCGTACCATTGACTAATCCTCTATTGAATATCAGGGTACCCTTGCCATCGTTCGCTGAAAGACCAACTGCTGTATGAAGGTGTCCACAATTCAGCACCGTTTCCTTGGCCTTCTGAAAAATAGTATTACAATCTTGGCAACTATTTGCCACATTATAATTAATAGCAAAACATGCAGCAGAAGACTGTGTTGTATTATTGTCAAGTGGGACCTGAGCTATAGGGGTAGTATTATTTGTAACTGCCGCCCCTGTATTATGGTTGTAATGAGATGATCCCCGAGAATGAGATCGATTCCGAGTATAATTGTTAGAATTATCTCGTCGTCCTCTATAGTAACTATTATCTCGATGTCTCGAGCCATGATTATTACCATTCCAGTTATTATTATTATTGGGAGTATGTGATCGATTATAATTAGTGTTATGTTGACCATTGTGGTAGTTTGTTTGAGGTGAATAATTTCTATCTCGTGATCTACCTCTGTTGAACTCATTTTTATTGTTGAAATCATTATTATGTCCCTTCTGAAAGTTAACATTGTGATTTCTTTGGAACCTACTTCTGTCTACACTGTGATGTCTTTGTTTGTTATTATGATTGTAGGCCATATTAGACGCTACAGGTAGAGGTTCTCTTAATGAGGAGTTAGAAATGGTTGCATTCGGATGTGCCGAACAGTAGTTTAAAGAAATTTTTTCTAACTCGTCCATAGTACCTGGTTTACGCTCCTGCAAATATGCAAAAAATGGCTGGCTAACCGAAGATAATACCTTATCCCGTAGTAGTAAATCAACTAATTTGTCGTACGATTTGTTGACTTCTGCCAGTTCAACCCATCTATTAAATGTATTGCGTATGTTCGCAATGAATCCTGCAAAATCTTTTGGAGATTCGGGTAAAATTCCCTTAAATTTCAACCTACAGTGTTCCTCGTCCAGGTGAAACCTTCGTAAAAGCAAGGACTTAATAGCACCGTAGTTATTTGCTATTGATGGGTCAGCATTTTGAGAAGCCGTCAGTGGTTCTCCAACCAAGAATTCATTTAACTTGAGTACCCATGACTCTTCAGGCAAATGATTTGTTTTGCAAGTCTGTTCAAAACGTGACAGGAACGATGAAAGGTCGTCCACGTTCAAGTTGAAAATGGGTAATTTAAAGTTGTAGAAATGTTTAGTTTGGCTGGATGACGATCCATTTTGTGCGTTATTATTCTGATTTGCATCAGCACTTTGTGCTTGTAATCTTGCTGTCTCCAATTTAATACGCGCCAATTCCATTTCTTGTTGTAAAATAATTTCCTCTCGTTTTAATTTATTCTCTTCTTCCTGTTTGGTAATTGCTCTTTGCTCTTCTCTTTCACGTTGAGCAATCTCTCTCAATCTATTTTCCTTGGCAATTTGCTTCATCTCACGTTCCTCCTCCTCTTTCTTTAATGCAGCCTTTTGTTCCTCCATTTCTGCTTTATGTTTTTCCAGTTCTGCCTCAGCAAACTGACGAAGTTCTTGAGATTTATAACCATATTCCTTACCAATTTTAACGAAATGGTCTATAGTAAGCATTTTGACTTTTATCTGGTAAGTAATTATTGGTAATTACTGATTAAAATAGTCAATAGTAGCTTCAGAGTAATTATTATACTTACTCAACTTAGGAATATTCAATATAAATAATCACAATAGTACTGAACTCTAATGTCTAAGTTCAACTAATAGACAATATTTTGTAACAATATTGTATCTAAATACGAACTATATCATAAATAGTTATGATATCTGTTAACTATAATGTAATTACATCACACAATTAATCTCAATATCCAATGATGTTGGGTATGATTCCTAGTAATTATATTGTTCAATGTACTAAGTCACTCTCTTAGTACCAGAAAAGTATATTAAATAATATACAATGGGTCTATTACCTCAAAGGTAGACTATAAGATTATTTTATTTGGTCAATATATATATTATATTATTATGCCCTAGGCATCTCTTATAAATTGTAGTGCTACTTTCTTGGACTATCACTGCATAATTATGCAATGTCCCATATTAACCTTAAATATCAGAAAAAATTAATTAAATTAAATTACAAGTGTATTATTGCATATAATATCATATTATTAATGTTGTGGTGTCTGCCCATGCACACCACATGTTAGATTTATTGAGTTTGAGTTAGTGCTGATAAATGCGGCACTATTTGGGATATTTATTGAAAATGAGGCGCACCGGAAAATGACATCAGAGTTTGTGTTGATATGTGTATGGCCAAGGTGAAGTAAAACCTTGCACTTTGTGACAGCTGTGGTTTTTGGCTGTGTTTTCTTTTTAAGTTCCAGTATGGACCTACTACGAAGTGTGTACCTTCTGACAGGAGAGGGTTTGTACAAGAGCATGAATACTCTTGAATTAAAAGTAATATGTACGGAGAAAATTAATAAATAAGGATTAATCATGAATAACGAGTATGCATGCTACAAAGAATTTCAGTTATTAAAAGATGTCGAATTCGTTTGAAAAGAAGACTGTTTTAGTTCCTCATTGGTCAGGTAGAGAACCTGTATGCGTGTTGTGATAGAGGGAACAAAACTATGAAAAGTGAGAGATTTTACCCGGGATGTAACGGGATAACGAGCAGTACTATGAGCGACCGCTGGAGCAATCAAATATATATTAACTGTGGACAGGGGTAGCAATTTACCTATAATAATAATAAACGAACACAAAATATATTCGAACGGCGCCCCACCACAGATATGGGGGGGCTGTCGTCCGTTGGATTTGAAGGACATTTGAAGGTTGCTCAGGCTATTGACAGACAGAGTTCTATGTTGGGACAATATCGGGAATTTTGATCAATCTATCGCTGTTCAACAATGAACATTTTATGCAGAGACAGCTGTTGGAATGCAACTTTGTGCAGACATGAAATTTACAATATTCGTATACTAGGTCATGCCCAGACCTGGTACCTTACTTGAGGATCAGAAAAAAACATTATATCCATGATGAAATCGTTCACGCTGATTTACCATGAGAGGAATGCTATACCAATCTGACGAATATCTTCACGGGAGAAATATGAATCTGCGATTTTACGAGGAGGTCGTTTCGCTGGACAAGTGGACACGGAAGTAATAGATCAAACCGTTAGGACATTGACAAGGTCACCTCATCAGTTTAGTCGGTCACTCGTTGGAAAATAACATTTCGTCTCTATCATTATATATTGACACTATCTCTACAATGTGTCTCACACGAGTAAAGGTCGGACATTCCCATTGAACTGAATACTCAATGAACGATTTACGAGAACGTCTTCATATTTCGTCATCATGGTTGCTGATTACTACATTATAAGATTACTACATTATCCACATTTCAATTTAATATTGCGTGGAACGACCCATTGGAGTTACAGCGAAGAATGGACGCTCATGGTCGATTCAGATAAGTAATGTTATGTAACGTCATGGTTGTTGGTCCTATCATTGTTGGGCAAAATCTCGCTTCTTTTGTGTTATATGTTTCTTTTCTTTGTCTCTTGCGGGCGACTGTTTAGGAGGCATTTTACGTTTCAGTGTCGTATTTCTATAGGTTGATTGCATTAATTTCTTTCAGGGATTCAGCATTTAGTGCTGTCGTGATTTCCGCTCTGTTTGAAATTAAGGCTTTCATGCGTGTTAGCTGTGCTGTGATTCGTCGTATTTTTTTTAAATTTCAATTTTGTTCGGGAATTTAGTCTGGCGTAGGTCTTTCCTGGCTATCTTTTGTAAAATTTACATTAATGATAAAAGTGATTTGTCGTTTTGTCTCGTTAATTACTGGTGGAAATTTTAATTTTCTTTTGTCTTAGAATTTTCGACTACTTACAATTTTGTCGTTTCTTTATTTGGTTTCCATCCATGTCTTTCGTTAGTCATGTCATGTGATAATTTTTCTTTGCAGCATGTATATGATAAACTATTTATTGATTAACTATAATTCTATAATATTCTTCTTCTTCTTCCGTCCTTAGCCACCGACCGTCAAAGCAGTCAGTGCCCATTACGCCTAGTGGCGTCTTAGGGCAACAGCAGATAGGTTTTCTTTGCCATTGTTTCCCATCACGCCTATTGGCGTCTTTAGGGCAACGGCAAATCAATCCATTTGCTGTTGTTTCCATAATCGAAGTGACTTGCAAACGGGTGATCAGCCCGTTGGTTTCTATAATATTGTTGGTGATATATCCTGCGATTCTTGTCGATAACAAGAAGCAGGATCATAAACGCTAATTATTATATTAATAAGCGTATAAAGGATTTGTGCAGGTGATATAGTTATATATATATTCACATTGTGACTATACCAATCAGACACACTATTCCATAGTGTGATGGTCTAAGTAAGGCAGAGGAGAACATAGATATTGATTTATTGTTTAGAAAAGTTATAATTTGTGGTATACTATGGCGACTCTTGACTATTTTATTAAACAAGGCAAGGCGCTGGGTATGGAAGGTGATATTTTAAAAAATTTTGCTTTGACTGCATATGAAAAGGCAGAGGCAAAAGAAGAAAGAGAAAGAAATGAGAAAAGAGAAAGAGAAGAAATAGAAAGAAATGAGAAAAGAGAAAGAGAAGAAAGGGAATTTACTATGGCACAAGAAAAAGCAAATAAGGAAGAGAGAATTCGTATAGCAGAAATCGCTGCGGAACGAGAGAAAATGGAACATGAAAAGGCAATTCGTTTAGCGGAAATTGCTGCCGAGGAGGCAAAATTTGAAAGGGAGAAAGCTTTTGAGGTTGAAAAACTTCGTTTTCAACAACATCATGGTTCCCATGATTCAGATAGTAATGGTTCATCGAAGAAGGCAATCACAACCCCTAACTTTAATTTAAGACTACCACCTTTTTCTCCTCCTCACGACGATATAAGTTTTTATTTATTAAGATTTCAGGAAAGAGTCTCTTGCTTAAATATTGATAAAGATTCGTGGTCTGGTGTTTTTTCGGGTCTCCTCACAGGTGATGCAGTTGGGGTCTATCTGGGTATAGACCAAGATAAAAGACATGATTTTCAGGTCGTAAAGGCAGCATTTATACGCAGATATGGTCTGGATCAGGAAGGCTATAGACAAAAGTTTCGATCCATGTTACCGGTAGAGGGTAAAAATTTTGAGGATTTTGTTTCCTCCATAAAACTATGTCTCCAAAGATGGGTTGAACAGGCTTCTATCCCTAAAACGTTTGAAGGATTATGTGATCTCTTATTAAGAGATAAAATTGTTTCGTCGGTAAACCAGGATATTGTATCATTCTTACAAGAACGTAATCCGACTAGTATCGATGAAATGGAAAAATTAGGTCAACAATTTTCCGTTGCTCATCCAAACTTGTCATTGAGCAGAGCAAAAGTCTTGGACTCATCTACTGCGTGTGCTGCGACGCACGGGAGATCGCGCACTCGTAGCTTGGATAGACGATATAATCATAGAGAAAATAATCACACATCCTATAGGGGTAAATATAATTTTTACCATAATCGCTCACCTTCACGAGGTAGAGACAGGCATAATTTCAACAATTATAACAATAACCAATGGTATCGAAATAACCAGTATTCACACAACAAATATACGGACAATCATAATTTGTCACCGCGGGGTGGCCATTATAACAGGGACAACAATGGACATTCTCATTCAGACAATTTTTCAGATCGCAGAAGATCTCACTTCGTTAGAAGTCATAATAGAGCACGCTCACAAGCCAATGCTTGTCAGACGGTAGATAGAAATGTCAGTAATGACATCCATCCAACCAATAATCACGCCAATGCGTGTAACGTTGATTTAGAAAATTCTAATAATTGTACAGAATGTAAGATGTTATTTCAACCTGGAGCTACACCACGGCTTAAATGTGGACATGGCTTACCAGTGTTGTCATCTTATGACGGTGTTGGTACTCTCACTTTACATAATGGGTTTTTGTTTAACACTCCAATTAAAATTTAAGGGACACGGGTTCCACAACGGTCGGGATAAGAAGGTCGTTAATCCCTCCATCTTGTTTCACTGGAACGTCAGTGAAATGCATAACTTTCGGAGGCACGGTAGAGATATATCCCATGGCCGACGTAACAATAACCACGCCATTCTTTACTGGGAAAGTTCGTGTATGTGTTCTCAACCAGCCTTGCTGTGACTTGATTTTGGGAAACATAAAGGGTATAAAAGAATGTTCTACTGATGAAATTTCTGCATGGGAAAGAGAATATCTTTCTTTATCCAATGCTGTGACTACTAGAGCACAGCTGGTTGCAGAAGCAAATGAACTTAATGATAGCAATAATATCCCACACGTGACAACAAGTCATTACATAGATAAAAATGCATTCATTAACCAACAAAAATGTGAATCTATCACAAATCAATCTCCGCATCTGGCATCTATTGCTTTAGTTGATGAAGAAGCAACTAGTTTCGCGGATGTACCGCTTGATTTTCCTGTGGTACCTATCCAAGCCTCTGAAACTTGGAAGGATGTAATCATTTGTAACGATTTACCTTCAGATCAGAAGAATCAGATTCTCAATCTATTGAAATCTTTTGAAGATGTGTTGTCTGATCTACCTGGACGAACTAACATTATTTCTCACGAAATAAAATTATCGGATCCCACTCCGATTAAGTTACGACCGTATGCAATTCCTTTGCATATCAGAGAGCAGGTTGATAGTGAGGTCGACAATATGTTGAAAATGGGGATAATCTCTCCATCAGATTCTCCATTTTGTTTTCCGATGGTAGCAGTACGGAAGAAGGACAAATCCATTCGTATATGCATTGATTTCCGTCGACTAAATAAAGTCACGATATCAGATTCTGAACCAATGCCTTTGCTGGAAGACCTGCTACCTCGTTTAGCTTCCGCTACGTTCTTTAGCAAATTCGATTTATCAAAAGGGTATTGGCAGATCCCTTTGACCGAAGAATGTAAACCATTGACGGCATTTGCAACATCGAAGGGTTTGTTCCAATACAATGTCATGTGTTTTGGGCTCAAAAATGCGCCTGCAACTTTTGTACGGATGATGCGTCGAGTATTTGGGAGCCGTTATGACCTAATATCTTATATAGATGACATTTGCATGTTTCATGACACATGGGAAGAACATGTAGATGGGATACAATCTTTACTCCAGACACTAAGAATACACAATCTCACAGCCCGTCCATCCAAAATAGAAATTGGATTCAAGGAAATTTCATTTCTAGGACACAAAATTGGCAGACATGTAATACAACCTGATGAATCTAATTTAAAACGCATACTTGATCTTACAATCCCAACTACAAAGAAGCAAGTACGGAGTCTATTAGGATTGGTGAATTTTTACCACAAGTTTATTCCAAGGTTCTCGTCTTTGACTGCTGTCTTATCTGATCTAACTAAAAGAGGTATGCCTAACAAAGTAGTGTGGACAGAACAATGTAACCAGGCATTACAAAACATTAAGACTCATTTTTCACAGTATCCGATATTAAGACTGCCAGATTTAAAAAGATCATTTATTGTTGTAACAGATGCTTCGCTCCACGCAATAGGCGGGTGTTTGGGACAAAGTTTTGATGGCAAGTTTCATCCGATCTACTACTTGAGTAGGAAACTATCGGAAGCCGAATCTAAATACTCTATTTTCGACAGAGAACTGTTGGGTATAGTATGGACTTTGAATAAACTTCAAAAGTATGTGGTAGGTACGCATTTTACTATAATGACAGATCAGAGATCATTAACGTATCTGCAAACCTGTAAATCACCAAGTGCAAGACTTACGAGATTTGCATTACAGTTGCAAGCGTATGACTTTGATATCGTCCATATAGAAGGACATAATAATGTAATCGCGGACACTCTATCAAGAGTAATACATTGAACTATGTAACTGTCCTGGGTACAAGAAGTGACAACAAACATTGTTTATGTTCATAATCAATTGATGGATAGATTATATAGCGATATTTTCGTAGCATTAATATGTTGCTCACAAGTTGTTGCCACATATTTTAACTGCATTTCACTCATCGTGATATCATTTCACTCATTACTTGAATTTGATTTTCCTTTTTATCATTATAGTTAAGTATAGTTAATGATGACCTGGAAACCTGCAGTTTCCAGTAGCGCGCGGGGGGGGGGGGGGGGGGGGGGGCTGGGGGGGAGGTGGGGGTAATATGTGGTGTCTGCCCATGCACACCACATGTTAGATTTATTGAGTTTGAGTTAGTGCTGATAAATGCGGCACTATTTGGGATATTTATTGAAAATGAGGCGCACCGGAAAATGACATCAGAGTTTGTGTTGATATGTGTATGGCCAAGGTGAAGTAAAACCTTGCACTTTGTGACAGCTGTGGTTTTTGGCTGTGTTTTCTTTTTAAGTTCCAGTATGGACCTACTACGAAGTGTGTACCTTCTGACAGGAGAGGGTTTGTACAAGAGCATGAATACTCTTGAATTAAAAGTAATATGTACGGAGAAAATTAATAAATAAGGATTAATCATGAATAACGAGTATGCATGCTACAAAGAATTTCAGTTATTAAAAGATGTCGAATTCGTTTGAAAAGAAGACTGTTTTAGTTCCTCATTGGTCAGGTAGAGAACCTGTATGCGTGTTGTGATAGAGGGAACAAAACTATGAAAAGTGAGAGATTTTACCCGGGATGTAACGGGATAACGAGCAGTACTATGAGCGACCGCTGGAGCAATCAAATATATATTAACTGTGGACAGGGGTAGCAATTTACCTATAATAATAATAAACGAACACAAAATATATTCGAACGGCGCCCCACCACAAATGTAGTATTTAATATATATCATGAGGACAAACAAAACAATGATGCAACTAAAGGGTACAAACAATGTCAAGACGCAAACAAGACATTTTCACAATTAAAAATGAATTTATGAACTAAATAAAACAAGCGGAAGTGTCACAAGCCAAATGAAGGGTCAAGGTCTGACCCGAGGTCAACTTAATATTCAAAGTACACAAAAAAAAAAATGACTGCAAAAAATGATGACATCACAGGACTCATAACGGACGACCATTTAACAATCATCAAATAAATGATAGTAAGAGGAGACTGGACGAAATAGTTAACGAACATGATACAAAACTGAATAAAATTGTGAACTGAGTACGAATAAAATACACCAGTTATCTACGGAACGGTACAGCTAACACAAATCGTCAAGCGACAGCAGATTTGGACAGGTAGTCCAATGGCAAACCTCAATGGGGCTTCCAAAAGTGCAATCGTTTAACTGCCCTAAGAAACGACCGAAATCAATTCAGGCATCGTGAGAGCCACAGAATCTAATTTCGGTTCATCCTCCCTACCTCCCACTAATTAACAACACATTAAGACAACAAAAAGTACATTAAACATAGGTAAAAACATGCCGATGTAGGCAGAGGGCATGGACTCAGTTAGCACTGTTTGCAATAACAACAGTTAAACACCTAGACTTATCTTTTCCGTTGCTTATATCAGTGCTAGAGGTCGTCAACAGCTAGGCTAAAGCCCCTGACTGTCTGCTCCTGTAGTCCATATCATGTGTTTGCTTCAAATGGCTCATGTTTCCCCTGGTTAGACTTAGAAACGGCTTTGGTTTCTCCGACAGATCACCTACACGACTTTCGGTGACGTCACGTTGTTAGGCATTATAATGAGTACTGCGTCATCTTCGACTGGATCATGTGATCGAAAATTGATCGTAAATATTTGTGGTTAACATGTGCGTAAGGAACAGAAGTTTGTTTCTTTTTTCTGTCGTTCCCCGCATTCGGCCGCCACTTTGTTGCTGAGTTATTTGCCGGTTGAAGATCATGCACTGAGTATGGCTACTTTAGTGATCTCTTGTTAATCGTGCTTTGTTTAGTATTACGCGAATTAGGGTGAAGGTGTTCATACAACTCAGTAGCATGGTATGAAGAAGTAGTTCATGTAACTTGAACTCAGCAACATTAATGAAGTAATTAATGCCTTCAGATTGAGTCCGTAATATTTAATCACCTGTACACACAGGATGATCATTTCAAATAGGAACAGAACATAAGTCCTTATAAGTCATGCATAAATTAATCAATAACGTAGACTGCTGGTTACGTGTCAATGTCCGTTTAAGGATACAATGCAGTATTGTCGTCAGAACATCACAGCTATATGCACGCGCAGCTAGACATGGCTACCTGCCGACAGTGAGACTGCGAGTCTGAATATTTCATACGAATTTGACGATTATTCTCCTCCTTCTGAGAATTCTAGTTAAATACTAACCTCCATAAATTTTCCTCTCATATAGAGTTCTAGGACTGACCCTGGTCCATCAAAAATGCACATATAAATGGCTATATCATGCCATTGAATTGGAAGGTTAGAAAAACGCAGCTATTCAGCTTGGCGGTCAAGTAACAAAGGGTAGCGTCTCCTAGTTACCGACTGTGTCCTAAACAACGCTAGACACGTCATAATCGATCGTGTATGGAGCGTTCAATAATTGAAACATCTATCGCAATATATTAAATGTCTTAACCTTTACGATTGCACGTCTGCTAACCTTTAGCAGACGGCGTTAATAGCATATACCGTAACACTACCCAGACTGCTAAAGTGTGCTTTCTTTCTTGGAAAGCATCTTCGATTTCCTGTGCAATGTAGGTGACTTGGTCCTCTGTAGACCTATGTTGCCTGAAGCCTGCCTGTTGGAGCAGT
Organism: Oreohelix idahoensis; assembly: GCA_024509875.1. Classification (NCBI taxonomy): domain Eukaryota; kingdom Metazoa; phylum Mollusca; class Gastropoda; order Stylommatophora; family Oreohelicidae; genus Oreohelix; species Oreohelix idahoensis. The sequence continues at coordinate 327,241 of JAMPIV010017772.1, read as the reverse complement.
AACATTTGTTTTTCTTCAAGGTGCCAGCTTAATCTGGTATTGATCATCCTCTCCATAAGCTTTCCCGTGCAGCTTAGAAGGCTGATGGGTCTGTAGCTGTTGGGGTCCATTCGGTCTTTGTCCTTTTTGGGGATTGGAACTAGTACTGCTTCTTTCCAGGCTTGTGGTACTATTCTACGCTTCCAGCTATAGTTCATAATCTTGAGGAGTACTTTCTTGGCCTTAGGCCCTAGCTCTTTAAGCATGTCATTTGTTACCTTGTCTTTTCCAGGTGACTTTCTTTGCTTAAGGGATACGATGGCTGCCTCTAGCTCTCTCATGGTGAGGTTTTTTGTCATATGCTCTTCTGGAACAGTTGGTATATTTTGGTAAATTTCTTGCTCTTTGGAAATTTCCTGTTTTCTGTCCAGTGGAACATTTATCTGGCTCTCAAGTGAGAATTTTTGAGCAGAAACATTAGCTGCCTCTTTCTCTGTGAGTATTTTCTCATTTTGTTGTAGGGCTATTTCCTTATTTTTGCATTCTTCATCATTTAAGACTTTGGCGAGCCTCCATAATTTTCTTCCATCTTTGTCGAGGTTAAGACTTTCTGTTGTTTTGATCCAACTATTTTTGGCTGAACAGTTTAACATTTTCCTGTATTTTGCAGAGATAGCTTTGTAGGCGATGTTTGCCTCAACTGTTTTGACCTTGTCTGCTACATCTCTGGCCTCTGTTTCCTGTTCTTCCAGTTCATTGAGTTCTTCTGTCCAGTACGGCTTATAATCTTTCCTCGCCCCTCTTGGTATTGATTCTAGGGCAGCTTTCAGAACTGCTTTGTTAAATCCGTCAGCTATTTCTCCAATTCTTTTGTTTTGGGTGTTTATGGAACCACAGTATTCATCTGTCAGTGCTGAGAACTTGTTCCAGTTGGCCTCTTTGTAGTTCCAGCGGGGTAATGGTTTATGGAGGTGGAGTGTATGTTCCATATTGATCATTAATTTGATCGGTTTATAGTCACTGCCCGCCAATTGGTTGAGCACAATGCGTTCGATCTTATGGTTGATGTCTCCTGTTGAGAAGGCAAGGTCGGGTGTCGAAGTCGATTGCCATCTTCTTGAGTAGAAGCTGGGTGTATCATCTGCTCTATTGATGATTTGTAGATTTGAGTCAATCTCCCAGTCCTCTACCTCAATGCCACGGGTATCAGCCTTTGTGTAACCCCACCTTTCTGAATGGCTGTTGAAATCACCAACAACTAGGCAGTTGGTGCGCCTAATCTCCATTGTGGCTAGTGAAAGATCTTTATCTGGGGGGGGGGGGGGGCATATAGGTTGTATGCTCTAACGGTCTGGTCATCTATCGTGATATCAGCTCCTATAATTTCCGCACATAGAAACGGAATGGAGTGAACGGGTCCCTTCTTCGCTGCCTTTGCTTTTTTTAACTCAAGAGCAAAGTCAGCTACCAATTTACATGAATAGACTGGAGTGTGACGCTTCCAGGTTTCGAACCCAGAACCAAGTAACTTTGCTGCCGAAAAGCCAGAGTGCTAACCACTCAGCCAGTTGGATGCTCTCCTGAAGTAGAAAAACCTAAAACAGTTATAGTTGAAATTATTATGGTTTGCAAGATAAGGATGCAAGCCCCATGCACATTCCGGTCACGAAACGTTACAAGTAAATAATTAATAATTGTTGTTTGTTGTTGCTGATTAACTGGGGTTGCTGAGCAGCCAATATCACGTTGAAGACTCCTTGGTATTATCTACACTGTAGATCTAGGATTTTTCTGTGGCATTTCAGCCATCCCGAAACATGTTGAGTTGAAGTCATGAGCTCCAGTTTCTCCAGCTTGGCTTGCATGTAACAGATCGTCCCTTCTTGTATCAAGCTAGAAGGAAGAAGCTTGTGGAATTCTGTGCATTCGTCGCCATCCGAAGGGCTTTCTAAATATGCAGAGCTAAAATACTGTGCTCTGGTTCTGGGCTCTCCCAAGGAATTGTCACGTCCCACAGAGCCACTTTTCAGCTCACCCTGCTTATCATGGGTCCACAGTGAGATCCTCCTGCATGCAGCCAACCAGGTAGTAGCCATAGTTACGTCTGTGGCTCAAGTGACTCCTACAAGCTTAGTGTGCAATTCTGGGATCTCATCATGTTTCACCACAGAGGGAATCCCCAGAATTATGTTGATGATGTTAAGAGTCAATGAGGGTGTAATTAGCATCACAGACAGTTCACATCCACATCTATATACTATAGCATTGTGCTTAGCTAGTGGTCATACAATGATTACTGCAGATATGGCTCCATGGATATAATTAATAATAAGTTTAATAAACAGTCTACACAAATATACACTAGAGATCCTAAGTATAGGCTTTGTGTCCATATGTAGTTCCCGTGAGTCTATAAGGACAAACGAAGAGCAGCACCACTGCTAAATTCTGACGAGTCAATCTTCGATCATTACATTTTCCTGTGCCATCGTTTAACTTTTTCTTGTGCCCTTCCTTTTCCTTTTTCTCTCCCGCTTCTGGACGTCGTTTTTGTTTTCATCGTTCAAGGTTTTCTTATCACATCTTGTTCTAATTGGCCACTCCCATAATTTTACCTGATCGCTTGTCGTGTGGTGAGTATTGGGGCAACTACGACAGTAGTTTTCGCCAGGAATAGCCTATGAGATATTAGGTAGAAGGTCTCTAGAAATTGGCTCGTTAAGAAAGGAAAGAGACCTATCCGAGATGAGAACAAGAAGAAGAGAATGCGAATGCTATCCACTGGACAATGTTTTCTAGTGAATTATGGAAAGAGTTCTGTTTCCCCACCACCTTAGCTTCTGCCCTTAGATCCTGTAACAGAAAAAGCCTCCAACCTTGCCTGAGTGTAGAAATTTACCTACATGTAAATATTTAACACCGACAGCATGAGTGATACATTAACAAACTAGATAATGATCAAACGATTAGTGGGTTTATTAATTAAATCTCTACACATATAGGGTTAGTAGTGGTTAGAACGTGATGATAGTAAAAGACGATTCACACAAAAACACACAGATGAGATATTAATATTGTAGTTAATTAAATAGAAGTTTATTAAGAATGAGCTTGTATAAAGCGAAATGATGATGATGTGATATGATACGTCTTACCACAATGGTGAGTAATCTACACAGTCCAGGTGTCTCTAAATGCTTTTTCCGGATAGGACGATTCACATGTATGCATAGAATGTCCCAAGTTATAAGTTATGTCGAGTGGGATATCTCTAAGTCGAGGACGTTCTGATGAAAACTGTTGTTGTACTGAGAACGTTGACGTTATACAGTCCTCCACTGTTTGATAATATATCTGTAGAGTTGATCAACGGTTAACAGTTGTTGTATGAAAATATCTGTTGTCTAATCTCTGACGGTTACTGGCCAGACTGGATATCTTCACGAACTGTTCTTAATATGTAATATGTAATCGTGATTCATAAAGTATACTTTGGAGTCTGCTTCATAGAGTGCGCATCTGAGTGTGTTGCACTTAATATAAATATGAGATTCAACTTTCGAGCTTTTTAGCGTGACTTCAGATGGTGAGCTTCCGATGGAGCTGGACTTGATATTTGGACAAGTAATCAAATGTGAGCTTTAGATTGACTCATGCAGTAAGCTTTGGAGTGATTTGAACTTGCTTTAAATATGTATAGAACGTGTGCTCACGTGATATAAGGTGACGAAAAATGCTGCGTCCACCGTCTTAATCGCGGGCGAGAAATATTCCGTTTTAATTGAGGAATGAAGGATGTCCTATGGCGAATTCTGCTAGCCAAATGTATGTTTTGATAACTTTTTTCTGGTTAGACGTCAGACACGTAGCGTGTAGACTCAGACTTCTGATGGACTTCTTTTCCCTTCGCAAAATCCTTTAAGAACACAATACACCACATATATGAATTATTTTATCCACACTGAATATTGAATAAAGCTAAGCTTTAGGGATTTCTCTCTACACCACAATGTTGAAAAAATACTGGACTCATCTGATCTAACGAACCGCGCAGTACATATATTCCTAAGATGCCCATATGTTCCAAAATCTTGCCTGGGACGTGAAACTCCGCCTCTCCCTAAAAGCTAAGAGGCCATATGGCTGCTCCCCCTGTCAGCGCGTGTCACGGGCTGAAGTGGGTTGGCCTATCCGCCACCAACTTTCGTTTGCGTTGCCTATCAGTCTTTGTCAGACTGCACGGTGTTCGCTGATTGGCCAACTGGACAAACTCACTTGTCCACTAACTGTCACAAAACTCGCTGTCCATTGTCGCCAACATGTTAATAAGTCCCTTTGTCACGCCGCCTATTGTATTACATTATGGCGGTTTGTTTAAACAGCATGAGAAGACTTCACATGGCCAAGCTGGGCGTCTCCCGACATAATCAACCTTTGTGTAATGGGGCAGCTCCAGCGCCATTGTCCTAATGTGATGACCCGATGCTTGTATTGACAGCGGCCGAGAAATAAAAAGGCTCATCTTTTGTGTCAGCCGCGCTCGCTTCAAAGTTAACAATAGTCCACAGAAATTGTACCATGCCCAGGTGTCTGATTTTGATGAAACAAGATGTGTTTCACCAGATTTATCACGAGGCAATGTGAACTTCAAAAGATAATTCCAGGTGGGGGACTCAATCAAAAGAATTTCTTTTACCACCGATAAAAGAACAAATGTGGTTCTCTAGATACGAGTCGCGAGTAATCAGAAACGATGAAATAGCAAATGTGGGATGAGAGAGCACAAATGTTTGAGAAAATAAAATAAGAAAGATGTAGGAAACGGTAGAGTGATAAGGCCTTGGCGCTCGTTTATCACATCACTGGACCTGTTTTTGAAACAACATTGACTTCTGTTTTTATAGAGTGAACTTGCCACATTGACTTTTCGCTTATCGCTAGCTCCAGGCGGAGTAAGAGTCAACACTGAGCGGTATTCCTATTGTTAACCCAGACTTTCTGTCTGCGGACGATACATGCTACCGGATTGCCGCATGATAAGGTGCGTGTTCGCAAACATGACATGACTGCAGATCTCGGTAGGATGTAGGAAATGACCATCTTGCTAAAGATTAAGATACTGACAGTGGTGTAATACTTCCTGCAGATGAAATTGGTTGTAATAATTATGCAAGGAAATAAAATCTTGGAGGAGATTATAATGTTAGATCTGTGAATTAGTGAGTTTGTGACATGACAGGCGAGACGGAAGAAGCAAGACCGTATATGGTCGTGAAAGACAGGCAAATTAATTTGTAAATGACATGTAAAGAAAATATCTTGTATGTCACGCAGAATGTTCTATAGATGAGGGTAGTGGGGGGAAAAATATCCCTACCGATATCAAACACTAATTCGTGGTTGGATTGGCATGGAAGTGTTAAAATAAACCACTTCTGATTGTTCGTCTTTTTTTCAACGAAACCACATAGATGTGTCAGCAAAAATGTCCCTTATAATCTACAACATTTTAAGATTAGTTCACTGCATTTCCATCTCTTCAAGAAGACATTTTAGTAAAGATAACGAATAGAAACAGGATTCCAACATAAGGACAAGACCTAGTTGATACGGGTCTTTATTGGGCTATTATTCTTATGTTGAAGTAAAAGGTCCTTCTTATATATTATTAGATTAATTCACGAGGAATCATACACAGATTCCAAACCAAGCACAGATAGGGGTATGTCCATTCAGTCCCCGCACAAAATCCGTATTCTTCAAAACATTAATGACACTCCAAGGCCAGGTTGGACGATTCACATAAATATTTAATAGACATCTTGTAGCTCCAAATATATCTTGATAATATGCACATAAAGTTATGGCATCAACTAGACAGTCTCTAGTGTCGCTGTACAGTCTTGTAACTGGGACAATGTCGAGGACATTTCCATACAGTTTTTATTATAATAATTCAACTCACGTTCTTTACAGAATCATCTTCATTTCTTTCATACAAGAAACTAGTCTTACCACACGGAGGTATATGGGTAAGCTAGTGATGGAACAACATAATGAAGATCTAGTGAAACCACATAATTCTCAGGAGCTGATAACACACACAGCGAATTCCCAAAGCCAAGGGACGCTTTAGTTAGCAGACTGCAAAACTCGCGTCTGCATTTTAGCCACCAAAAGTAATGACGTCACTTCCTGAAACCAGGGCAACGGTCTCATAAACAAATCAACTACATGTCGAACTGTATTGATATCGACATACATGTTATGAACTTTACTCATAACACTAGTATTAGAGGATCTTCTGATATTAGACAATGAAAACTCGACTACAGTACTGGAAACTACGAGTCCTAGAAATGTTCATACAGAATAACAGTGGGATTACAATTAAAGTAATACTCCGACCACCTGTAAGATGGCCTCTTAAAAACAGAGACCCAACACTATGTTTGTTTCTTAAGTAAAATTTTGCCTCGATTTGGCATTGCGCGTCCTGTTCAACCTAATCGGTTATACTAGGGCGCATGTCCAAATATAAAAGACCTTTACGTTTAATAATGTTTAAGAAGTCTGTAAAATTCACTCTTGGTAATTGGGGTAAGTTGTAATATGTACATTTTATCATTTTATATTTTTGCATTTAACGTGTGTAAATTTCTTGTGGATGTACAGGTTCATATGATGCTGGCATCATATAAAATGATTGGATTCATGAACCACCACTACAAGAGCTGGTTTACGGGTTTTCTCACAAGGACCCAAAAGCAGAGGAAGCCCCAGGCTCCATGTGGAGCAGGGAGTGGGTGATTATGACACCCTGATGTATATATTTATTATATTAACATGTTAATACGTTTATGGGTATATTCAAACATGTTTAAATAACGCAGTTGTCGTTTCCTGCTGTCCAAACGCAATTTCATCCGACTCACTGGGTTTACCATTAATGCTCTGGGTAAAGTTTCTGAGGAAGATGAAATGGAGGAATGGAATCAGAGGGTGTATGATTCTCATGTCAGGAGACCCTATACTTAGAAGAAACATTTGTTTTCTATCGGTTAGTGGTACAAATTTGTGGTATCTGTTGTGGTGCAAGTCTGTGGTTCAAGTTGCCGGCAGTCTACGCTAGACGCCTACATCAGACGAGTCTTGAAAACGCTTGCCTTGACAATTGGAGTAGTTATCCACAGCAGGGACGTGCTACTGCCACATAATTTGACGATTGTCCAAACAGTCAACACACCTTTGGGAACCAGCAGTGACGGAACCCAGCACCAACAACAAACCATCTTCAACGCCTGGCTTGTTAAGTACTACAGTCAGGTCCAGCAAAAAAACTTTTTTTTTAACTATAGCCAATTAAAAAGTCACTACCGGTGACGAAAACATATGTGCTTAATTTTTTCATAAAACTCTATTTTAACGTTGTTAACTATAATTGATTCTTAAATTTGTTATCTGTAAATACAAATTGAAAGTTGATTTAATCATTATTGAGTGAATTGCACCCGTATGACTCAGTTATTTTAAATACATAACCATACAAGGCTATTAATGTAATATTTTACTGAATCATTTTATGTGGGGGCTGAAAAAAAATTGAGCAAATTTCTTTTTCCCTTACAGAAGGGATGGGAACATAAAAGTTTATGACAGCTTAGATGATCTCAGTTGTTATGCTTGATTTCTTAAAATTCCAGTAAGGCTCCCTGAAATAGAAGCATCATTCTTCTATTTATATCTCTGCCAAAAGTAATTTTGAGCGAAGGTCTAGGTCGATACCTTTGAAGATTGTCATTTTTATACTCATAAGTTTGGCAATTGTTGGACCATCGCTGCAGAGCAGTGAGACAAGCACGCCACATTAATCAAGCCTGTCGTATGAGGCGACTAATATGAGGTTGTATATGAGGTTGGCAACCCCCATGATGTAAAACAAATCGCTACAGAAACTACTGCTATAAGAGCACATAAATGCTTTGTTGCTGGCTCCAACAAAGGGAGCTAAAATATAAATATTGATGATAGAACAAAGGGAGCAAAAATGTAAATATTGATGACAGAACAAAGGGAGGGAAATGTAAATATTGATGATAGAACAAATGGAGCGAAAATGTAAATTTTTATGATAGAAGAAAGGGAGCGAAAATGTAAATACTGATGATAGATCGTATGTGGTTAAGTGGTGTATTTCTTCTTGAGCGAAATTTAAATAGAAGAATCCTCCCTAGTCGCCTTTAAAACATGTTTTGTAGGACGTAATGGTGCTACTCAATGCTGCTCAGTATTGTCTGAAACTCATATGGGTGTTTCCGTGTGTACTTTAATATAAAAGGGGCGTACACAAAACTGTGCAAGTAGTAACTTGTTTCTATTTTGTAAGTAGTAACCACTTATTAATTGCATTATCTCTCTGTTATATCGCTGGCAAAACTTTATGGGTAACACGCTTTGAGAAGTTAGTTCGAACTTTTTAATAGTGTTAGTTTCAATTTAGGGTGGGTACAGAAATCACATACACAATGTGGGGATCAAGCTCCACCTGCAGAGGAATTGAGGTTGGGGGGGTGGGGGGCGGGGGGGGGGGGGACACGAGGCTATGTAGAGTGGACCTGATGGCTAGGGCTGATTTTGTACCTGGGGGTGAGGAATTAAACATGATCTCACTCTTCCACCCCCACAGTTGGATTCATTAGTTTTATTATAGCATGAAAGCCTGTGTTTTCCCCACTTTCATGTTAGCATCATAACCGTAGCCCCCACCCCAGACAGTCCTCTAGTCTTAGTTCTTTTTCGGTCAGTGTTCTCAACAGCAGATTTAGAAAGAAAACCTGTTTCCGGTAGAATCACCAGCATAAATTTTAAATGTCAACTTTTGTTGAGTATTCGTTAGAGAAAATTTCTTAACTTACAGTTAAATCCTTCACGCAAAAACAAACGAACCAAAATCCCTTATCTTTCTCGGTCACTTCGATGGTTAGGTTTCAATGAAAGAAAAAAAAAGAGTTATTGAAAATTAGGGATCTGGCTTATTCGTTAGCCCTGGAGGCCCAATCTGCCTGTAATGGCTCCTGTCAGTCGCGACATTTGTTACCACTGAAAGTTACTAATTACAACAACTACAGTTGGATGAACTGAGCAGTTTCAGCGCTATTAATGAGTGTTCTGGTAAGAAAGGATCTGTTATGGGGAATTATGATGCCCTACATGTTTTCAAAGGGAATATATTTTTGCATGTTTCGAAAAGAAGAGCAGGAGCTGGGAGACTTTTTCATGCCATAAATCGAAAATTCCTCAGCAAAAGAGAATCTGGCAAGAAGACGAAGGTGGCTGTATACCGCTCCACCTATGTCCCAGCTTTGACGTATGGATGCGAGTCATAGACAATGACTACAACTCATAAAAACCAGCTCAGAAATGAGGTATCTGAGGAAGGTGTTTGAAGTAACAAGAAGTGACATGGTCCGCAACCAGACGATACGTCAAGGCTTGAAAACCCAACCCTTGCCGACTGAAGTAGAACAGTCCCAACTACGATGGTTGGCCATGTCTGCAGAATGGGAGAAGATTGGCTACCACGACAAGTATGGGAAACTAAGAGCCGGGGATCCAGACCTCCAGGAACGACCCAGAGTCCGCTGGGAGGACAACATTAGACCATCTCCGAAGACTGGAATGGAACCAGGCCAGGAGGAAGACAGCCGAAAGGATAGTATGACGCTGTCTGTTCCAAACCTATATACCTCACGATAGAAGAGGATCGACTTAGTAAGTAATGTTTTGAAAAACAATCTGCAACATTTTGTTTTAAAAACATTAATTCTTTTATCCCATTTAAAACGTTGAGAAATACGATTCATTATAATGTATGATGTAAACTTTCAATACACACACACACAAATAAACACGCAATGAAGGAGACAGTTCACAGATTCACCCCAGATCAATATATCTGTACACACACAGCATGATGTCACCAATCAAGCCTTTCCCAAAGCAAAACAGAAGCATCCAATGAAACAAATATTTGTCACCTGAAGAAAGATAAAAAGTCCGTTCTTGGGTGCTACATAGATCCAATACCTTTTCATAGAAGCCATTTATGGACGATTAGTAAACAAATATATGCCTTGTTGCATCGGAGATGTGGTTTATGTAACAGCAATAAACATAACCAGGAGTTGTACAAGGAATACACAAAGCAGATTAAAAAACGAGTCAGACAAGACAAACAACAATACATAAACGACACCTGCAGGAAAATAGAGGAAATGCGCGAACAGGGATTGAGTAAGAATATGTTTTCTGAAGTAAGAACATTGAAGAACAGCAACTTTAAATCATCACCTCGTGCAATAAACGACAAGAAAGGCGACACTCTAACAGAACGTAAAGATATTCTGAACAGATGGAAGGAGTACTGTCAAGAAATGTATACGGAAATAAACAAAGCGGCAGATAATAACGTCATGAATGAAGCGGAATGTGAACCAGAACCTACCATAGAGGAAGTCCGGAACGCAATCAAACACTTAAAAAGTGGAAAATCTCCTGGTTGTGATGAAATAACAGCTGAAATGATACAGGCAGAAGGAGAAGGCAGCGCTCGTATATACCATGCATTATGCTGCAAGATCTGGCAAAGCGGAATTTGGCCCAAGGAATGGAAAAGATCAATTTACATACCCTTGCCAAAAAAAAAAAAGGGCAACCTGAAACTGTGCACAAACTACAGAACTATAGCTCTTATAAGCCATGCCAGCAAAATACTATTACAAATCATAATGAAAAGGATGCAACAAAAGCTAGAAACAGAAATAAACGAAGTACGGGTGGGTTTTCGACCAGGTAGAGGCACTAGAGATCATATATTCAACATGAGGATCATCATAGAAAAGTGTAGAGAATTCAACGTTGACCTACATACTTGTTTCATTGATTATACCAAAGCTTTCGATTGTGTACAACATCAGCAGTTATGGGCTATTATGAAAAATATGGGATTTCCAAACCACCTTATACAACTCATCGCACTGCTGTACCAAGAACAACAGGCAGCCGTAAGAATAGAGGGGGAAACATCAGAATGGTTTGAAGTACAGAAAGGAGTAAGACAAGGCTGTACCCTTTCCCCTTACCTGTTTAACATTTATGCCGAGAATATCATGAGAAACGTAAGAGATGACCAAGAACACACAGAGTTTGACTCATTTAACATCGGCGGGTACCAGATCCAAATCAGAGGCACATCTCCAATTCAACCTGCAGGTCTGGAAGGAAGAGCTGGAGAAGAGAGGGATGGTCATAAGCAGCTCTAAAACAAAATCCATGGTGATATCACAAGAAGAAAGAAGACATCAGATTAAGCTGGGAGAACAGGTCCCGGAGCAGGTAGACCACTTTAAATACCTCGGAGCTATTATTGACCGAAAGGGAGGCATCAAAGAAGAGTTGGCCACTCGAAAAGCAGCAGCTGGGAGACTTTTTCAGGCCATAAATCGAGGATTCCTCAGCAAGAGAGAGGTTGGTAAGAAAACGAAGATGGCTGTATACCGCTCTACCTATGTCCCAGTCTTGACATATGGATGCGAGTCATGGGCAATGACTACAACCCACAAAAGCCAGATCCAAACCTCAGAAATGAGGTATCTGAGGAAGGTGGTTGAAGTAACAAGAAGAGACATGGTACGCAACCAGACGATACGTCAAGGCCTTAAATCCCACCCCCTGCAGACCCAAGTAGAACAGTCCCAACTAAGATGGTTTGGCCATGTCTGCAGAATGGGAGAAGACCGGCTACCTGTGGTAAAGTGGGATGGTATAAATATTTATAGGGGACTTAGTGTACTGACTTAGATCATCTGTGAAGGTATCTGTATCTAATAAGTGTGGTGTATTACAGATAACCTTACTTGCTACCACATTTATACCTCAGTCAGGCTTATTCTGGAATATTGTATTGACTACGTTGAATGTCTAGGGTTATGATAATGATGAAGTGTAAGTCACAACAACAAGAGACAGATAAATACTTTAATTAAAATCAACAATACTTTACAACACTGTGACACTCACATACATAGAACACTCTATAAGGCTATCTTAATAAGTCATGGGTAACTTTTAAAAATATGTATTGATTCCTTCAAATATTAAATATCCTGATTCAACTACAAAGTGAACCAGGAATCACAATCAAATGTAATCACGAGTTGTATGTACACAATTTATAGATAGGATCTTTACTTCAAGTGTTTGTTTCTCGTGGAAGTAATATTGGAAAGGTTCACAGTTTCTTTTTATTTGAAACAAATAATGTCCCTCTTGATTTAAGGTAAAGTCACTTTTAGATGGGGGGGTATACACAAGATTGAGCTGCTCTGGCCACGAACTCTTAACTTCTGTGTGGGCGGCAGGAAACAGTCTCCACTGCTCGCTTGCTTCACCGTGTTCTTGAGAACCAACACTGGTCGATATATTGACCAAGGAGTATGCTACCAGCCTCTGGATTCAGCAAAACTCAGACCAGGTGCTGCTTTAATATGTTAGTACCACAGTCCCTGAAACAAGAAGGTTGTACCTCCTACTTCAGAACTAATTTATAATCTATTTCCACACTGAAGCACAATACATAACAAACACCGAGTTCAGCGCGGTAGGCCAACTGTTAGCTTCTCATGTAACACATTCACCAGTATTCCTCTCCCTAATGGTTACAACGCCTCTGCAATTTCAGCATTATTTCCTTGTATTCAATAAGATATGTGTCATAGTACTATTTGGCAATCCCATATAGGCCTGTGCAGTTATACTCCTCTCCGACAAGTTTTGTTCCTGGTGGAGCAATATCTAGGCTTTTCCTCATGGTTGCTACTGAACTACACACAGACAGACATAATTTATCAATTCACATTCAATTTTTCATCTAAAAGATATCAAATATGTCAAGCTTACCACAATTCATGAAATATTAAACAAATACGTTGACTGGCGATGAATTATGGCACAATTCCGATCTGCCTGTGTACCAGGCTTTCATAAGAAAAATATGAGCTGGATCTCAACGCACTTGCTTCTCAATAAGTTTATTTTCAAAATGTGGCCCTGAACTGACGCTCCTAATTGACTATATCAAATGGTCTAACCAATGGGACCATGTTTACACAAGCTTTTGAAAAAATTTACCCTTCCTACCGTTTCCCTTAACAACCAAAAATAGTATTTGCAATCGACTAATCATGTTTAGGCTTACATATTCTTCTAGCCAATCAAATCGGATTTAACTTGTTGGCCTATTTCCCGTAAAATAGTGGTTTTAAAACATGCCACTGAGCAAGTATGAGCTGGTGCTGTCAGACAACCTCACTATTTTATTTTGGCTATAATTTGTTAATTCCTAGACTATTTGCGTAACACTTAACATATTCTTTGTCAGCAAGTCCTAAGGAACCCAAATATATAAATTTAATGGGGCCAAGTGGCTTCGTTCAAAATATGTATTTTCTTCTACCACCCGTTCACTTCGATACGATGGGGTGTCTTCTGTACTGTCAGGATTTCAAACGTAAAACAGTATTGGGTCATGTTTCCTAATAAGCATTAACCAGGTTTTTTTAAAACCTTACCTCGTATTGGTAGTGTTTTTTATCACTGTCTATTTGAAAAAAAAAGTTAGTGCTTCATGCTTTTCGCGTTCACTTTTTCATCGCGAGACGACTTACGATGCGACACACAGCAAGTGGCTCAACTGCATGCATCCCTCAGTACATCTCTCTCTCTCTCTCTCTCTCTCTCTCTCTCTCTCTCCTAAGTCCGTCTGTCTTTTCATTACGCAGTGTATAAAATGACATTAATGTTAGTATTAATCTAGGTTATTAAGCAGTGTGCGTATCTCAAGGTTTTCTAAGAAACACAGTACCAGTTTCATTTTTGAACCGCGTGTAGTTTATGCAGTAGGCTTTACTAGCAAACGTGAAAGCGTTACAATATGCAGACGAAGTAGGAAAAGGGAGATTTTTGTACGCCATTGTGACAGCACTGTTCCCTTACCATTTTTCTTTCCTTTTATTGAATTAATGCGTTAGGCTTTACATTTACTTTTTAATTTATATATGTGGATTAGAATTTCACGACACTACCACGACAAGCATGGGAAACAAAGAGCCAAGGATCCAGACCCCAGGACGACCCAGAGTCCGCTGGGAGGACAACATTAGACAATCTTTGAAGGACCGAGGACTAGAATGGAACCAGGCCAGGAGGAAGACGGCCGATAGGATAGTCTGGCGCTCTCTCTTCCAAACCTCTACACCTCACGGTAGAAGGGGAACGACTAAGTAAGTAAGTAAGGGTCTGTCACAGAGGTTCTATGATCATTGAATTGCCTATATCCTCTTCTTTGTCTTTCACCCGTATCCTCTATGTTATTATCACTCTTTACCTTTTTCCTGTATGTTTCGCATCCATTCGCTTGCGAAAAATATTTTTTTTCCCATTCTCACTTTCGCCAGTTTCGTTTCTCATTTAGAAACGCATTTCATTGCGGATTAAACGAGTAACTTTTTACGTAACGTGTCAGTCCCTCGCACCAGACGATTTGGCGTGAGAATGCATTCGATCAATCGCTGCAGATTGACGAAATAACTGTGAATATTTTGGCTATCTCAGACATAGGGCCGACATATCGTCTGCATTCTCACTTGTCAAAACGTAGTTTCTCGGTGAGCGCTGAGGTGAGGCGTGAATCCCGACATCTCCCCGGGCGCAGTATCAGACATTTGTCTGGTATTTTGCATCTGACACGTAGTTTCCTCGGTAGATTCTCAGTGTCAGGGTGGAGAAGGCGCCATCACGCATTCACTCAGAATGGTCATTTTGGCGTGAGGTGCGAAGACAGGAGGTGTTAAGAGAAGGGGAGGCTATTGCGTAGTTTATGGAAATAGTGTACATCTTTGTCTGGTGTTTCATATATACTGGAGGGAGTTAGATTTCATTTTCACTCAGTAACTTCGCAGTCAAGACTAGAACAAGCCTTCGTTCGATTTCTAGAATCTCTGTTAATAGAGATGTCATTTAGTATGATCGTAGTGGTTTAAGTTCTTAGTAGTTCTGTGTTGAGGTAAATCTTATATTATTTATCTAGTATTTTGTGAGTGTTAAAGTGTTAAATCGCTTATTTCATTTTGCTAGTTAGATTTGTGCAGAGAGTTAAATTATTAAGTCTGTTATATTCTCTAGTCGACGAGTTACAGTGGAAAGCGGAATAAATTATAATTTCTAGCTTAAAATCATGTAGCCAGAATGGAAGTAACGGGTCATCGAGCCTGATTTGATTCTTCCTGAGAAAACTCTAGTCATTTTTCAGCCTTTGTGGCAAGTAACATATTACAATCAGTAACTTCCCCGACACTGTTGACAAGTGGTGGTGTGACCAACTAAATTCCTATACTGAGAGAAGGTGCCGACCTGACATTCCTCATTCGTTTGAAATCTAAGATGTTGACACTGTGCTCGCTATAAACGCTCGTGCCTGGACAATTTTATGTGACTTAAACAGACATCCAAAACAATAGTATTCCCAAGAGAACGGTCCCGGAAGTAGTGAATTCAACCCGTCTTTTTGGACCTGGGGTTTTCTTGGCCAAGATTACCATTGAAGATTCTGTATGGGCAAGTCCTAAAAATATTGTGTTTTTTGTTCCCGAAGTGGCTACCAAAGCTGTGAGTATAACAAAAAAATGCACGTGATCACAGTTGAATAAATAGAGTGAATGCAGGACTGAGCGATCCCTTTTTGGTGGTAATTTGACACCCATTCATTTTTTTTGCTGTCATAACATTTCTTTATGCAAGGTATTGCTAATTATATATATATATATTCCCTTAGACTAGATCAGAGTATCCAGTCTGTTTATACCTTAAAGGGGAAGAATGTTAGACTAAATCATATGTATCTGTGACTCTTTGGGCTATCACTTTATTCTAATGGGACTGTGAGCTATACCTCGAGGGAAGGATCATACCAACGGGTCTATCATTCTTGTAGCATTTTCTTGATTTTGTGTTTATGATTTTTTTTGTATATGCTTGATGTGATTTGATATGTGTGAGAGAAGTTTAGTCTTGATAAATAAACTACTCATAAAATTTATTCCAGCGTGTCGGTCAGTTCGGTTTCCCAAACTTTTCATATAATCATTGTCATAGTTTTTCCCACGTCTGTACGTCTAACTGTCGTCTTATGTGTGTATGTATGTGAGTGGATATATAAATATTTCATATATATGTGTAGACTGTCTGACTCAATCTAAATCTGTCGTAGAAGATAGGTGAAAGAGAGAGGATTTTCTTGATTTCAGAGACAGCCTCTATCACATTTCTACCATCTCACTCGTGGAAATCTATTGCTATTACTACTTCTCACTGTGATTATCACTTATTCTAATCTATTCAGAAGGGACCAACCCAAGTCTTAATTCCCCTATCGAAAATCTACGACAGGGTACCAGATCCCGGAAATCAGATATGCTGACGACACAGTCCTCCTATCGACCAACCCAGAAGGACTTGAACAATTAATTCTGTCCACCAAAAAACACAGCGAGGCCCAGAATCTATACCTAAACACCAAGAAGACCAAAGTATTGACAACAGACAAAGTAAAGACCAAACCAGAAATTGAAATTGATAACGAAGAATTGGAAAGTGTTAATGAATTCGAATACTTAGGATCAATCATCAACAGCTCTGGCGACTGTGCTGTAGAAATTAAAAGAAGACTTGCAATTGCTTCACATAAACTAATACAGATGAAAAACCTATGGCAAGGCACAAGCAAAGAAACAAAGTTACAACTGATCAGAGCATGTATATTCCCAGTAGCAACATACGGCTGCGAGACTTGGACACTCAATAAAACAGTTGCAAAAAAGATTACATCATTCGAAATGAAATGCTACAGAAGGATGTTGAGAATACCCTGGACAGAAAAAAAGACCAACAGAGAAGTACTGCACTCACTAAACGTACAGGAACATTGGCTCCTAAATACCATCGCAATAAGGAAGCTGAAATTTTTCGGTCATATAAAAAGACATAATAGTCTGGAAAAAACTGATGGAAGGCATGGTCCCTGGAAAAAGGGGAAGGGGTCGACCTAGACGACGGTGGACCCAGGACATTACAGAGAGTCTGAACTTGTCTTTGGATGATGCAGGTCGACTTGCCCAGAATCGTGATGCGTTCAGAGCAGCTGTAATGGAGACAACGTTCTGGAAAGAATACGTCACATGATGAACGGCATATCAGGCTAATTAGGAAGTCGTGGTAGGAGGCCGATGTACAAAGTAAGTTTGTTACATACATACTATAAATAAATGGACCTTGTTCCTCAAACACGTTATGAAAAGAATACAGTTAGAACACACTGTTGCAATGTGGTAAAATTAATAGAAAATACTGATGACAACAAAGGGACAGCACTAAGAACGTTTAATATCATGAAGACATGGAAACAAACTGTCTATACCAGCGGAAAGCGTAAATAGGATTTGCAACAGGAAGTTGTGGATACAAAATAAATCGTGAGTTTTTTTGGTTTTGTTTTTTAAATTACTTTCATTTCTCGGTCTGACAATTTGATATCTTCTTGGTAAACAGTAAATAAATAAATAATAGTAGCCCCCCCCCCCCCCCTATTCCGTTATGCCATTGTTATATCTGACTGTGTGCTGTATTTGCTTTCTTTATTCTATTATTGATAATTGCTTCGTATCTTCTATACACAATTTGTGATGCTATCAGTTTTGAATGTTGATTCCTCCTTCTTTAGAGAAACTCTCTACCTTCTCACGTCCGTATCTCTTACAGTGGACAGGAATCCACTGCATTTTTACTTTGTTGATTTTATAGCTGGTTTCCGTCCGTGCTTCTGACAGGCTAATTTGTTGTTGTTATAATTCCTTAAGATGGCTGTATACAGCTCCACCTATGTCCCAGTCTTGACATATGGATGCGAGTCATGGGCAATGACTACAACCCACAAAAGCCAGATCCAAACCTCAAAAATGAGGTATCTGAGGAAGGTGGTTGAAGTAACAAGAAGAGACATGGTCCGCAACCAGACGATACGCCAAGGCCTAAAATCCCACCACCTGCAGACCCAAATAGAACAGTCCCAACTAAGATGGTTTGACCATGTCTGCAGAATGGGAGAAGATCGGCTACCACGACAAGCATGGGAAACAAAAAGCCAGGGATCCAGACCCCCAGGACGACCCAGAGTCCGCTTGGAAGACAACATTAGACAATCTTTGAAGGACCGAGGACTAGAATGGAACCAGGCCAGGAGGAAGACAGCCGATAGGATAGTCTAGCGCTGTCTCTTCCAAACATCTACACCTCACGGTAGAAGGGGAACGACAAAGTAAGTAAGTATAAGTCCTTAAGGCGTGAGAAGGGCATCCTCACCGTGTAAAACAAATTGCTATAGAAACGACCTCTGACCGAGCATGTTAATACTTGGTGTCGGATGTCTGCGAGTGGACCACTGCAACGGTGGCTCCATACCGGGACTCCATAAGGAGTAACGAGGACAAAGATGATCGAAGTATTTTTATGGCATTTATGACCGACAGAGAACATGTGAGACTAACTTGTCTCTTGCATTATCCATATTTTCCACAGCGGTTCTTGCAGTTTTTTTTTTTTTAAAGTGCTTCTGCTTCAGCTATAATCTTGTTTGAACATTTGTCAATGGCTGCTGAGATATGGATTTTTACCAGTTTTACCTTTTTACCAGAAGGACTGCACTGTTATCGCTACCAGCTGATTCCACCAGTGTGTGCCTTTCTGCACGTTG
Organism: Oreohelix idahoensis; assembly: GCA_024509875.1. Classification (NCBI taxonomy): domain Eukaryota; kingdom Metazoa; phylum Mollusca; class Gastropoda; order Stylommatophora; family Oreohelicidae; genus Oreohelix; species Oreohelix idahoensis. The sequence goes on along the minus strand of JAMPIV010017772.1, from coordinate 308,400 downwards.
TACGGGTGAACTGCTTGATTTTGAAGACCTGTGCATGATTTGCTTGAAGTTTTTTTTAGGTTAGACGTTTCTACAGAATTTGGAGAATATGTCTCCTCCTGATTTAATTAATTAATTAATTAATTTCTTGTTGGCAGCAATTGCTGCTTACCCATCTGTGTACGTATGGGTTCATTGCGCTTGGATACGTCTTTTAAAAATTTTCAGTCGCTAAATGCTTACTTTCTGCATCCAGTTGGCTTCATTTTGACGAAAACTCAAACCTGCACCATTTAGCAACTACTGCAACACGTGTACATTGGAATTGGCTGCAAAAGAATCTCGACCTCAGCAGCTCTATTTAAACAAAAACAGTGCCAGTGGGGACGGTAGTTAAGGAGAACCAGAGGAAGAGGAAGAAAGAAGACAGAAGAAGGAAGAAGAAGGAAGAAGATGAAGGAAGAAGAAGAAAATAGAAGAAGAAGAAGAAGAAAGAGGAAGAAGAAGAATGTAGAAGAAGAAAGTAAAAAAAAAAAAAGGAAGTAGAAGAAGGAAGAAGAGATAGAAGACGGAAAAGAGACAAATTGATATTTTTATATACATTTTGTAGAACTTGGCTATCAGATCAAGGCCTACTACTGAGAAAAGACTGTAGACGTTACAGTGGCGCGGCTCTCTCTCTCTCTCTCTCTCTCTCTCTCTCTCTCTCTCTCTCTCTCTCTCTGTCTCTGTGTGTCTCTCTCTTTCTCTGTCTCTGTATGTCTCTCTCTCTCTCTCTCTCTCTCCATATATATATATATATATATATATATATATATATATATATATATATATATATATATATATATATATATATATATATATATATATATATATAATAATAATAATAATAATAATAATAATAACAATAATAATAAATTCTTTAAGCACCAAACACGGCGCATAAGGCAGAAACCAGTGCTCTCCAGGTTGTTCGTTGTGACGCCACTCCTCTTAGCTCTTGCACATTATTTAGGCCCAACGTTCTTCCTTCTCTTATTATTGTTCTTCTGAGTGTTTCTTTTGGTCTTCCTTTTTTCCTCTTACCCTCAGGAACCCAAGTGAGCGCCTGTAGTGGTATTCTGTTGTTTTGCATTCGTAGGACATGACCGATATATGACCATCGTCTTTTCCTTATATAGTCGGAGACATATTTCTGCCTAGAGTCTTCTCTTATTTGTCGATTAGTCTTGAATTCTTTCCAACTGATGTTCATGAGTTTTCTAAGACATTTGTTCTCGAATGTATTCAGCTTGTTCTCCAATGATTTTGTTATTTTCCAACTCTCACAGCCGTATGTTAACACTGAGATAACATTTGAATTAAACAGACGAAGCTTGGTATGTATATTCAATGATCGTAATTTCCAAATGTTAGATAATCTATTGAAGGCGCTAGCTGCCAAAGCAATTCTAGTATGGATTTCTCTTGTTGTGTCACCATCCTGAGTCATTTTACTGCCTAAATAATTGAAACTTTCAACTTTCTGTAGTTTTTCCCCGTTCAAGATGATATCAAAGGTCTCGTTAGAAAAGTTCATAGCTTTAGTTTTAGAGGCATATATACTACTCGTCAAAAGTCAAGGGCCACCCTTTTATTTTCAATCCACTTTTATATAAGCGTATAGAATGATTAAATGAAGGAAGTTTTTAGTAAAAATTGGTGCAATATCTTCCTCTGACAGTCTTCTATGCACGTTAAGCATAAAAACAACTCACCGACAACCATGGTGATCACGTGCAATTTGGTTTGCTGACCATAAATTCACATTTTTAATGTTTTTTCAAACTTCCGTACAACCAAACAGATGAAGTAATCGTGCTGAATAACATTCCACGTGCAATGGCGACTTTTCGTGAACAGAGTTCACTCTTAATTTGTTTTACAATTAGCAGACTTATGGTAGTTTCATCACTTGCAAAAACCATGCCACAGAGAAGAAGTCAAATAGGATGTCTCGACAAAAACATCCTTGAATGTAAGTTTAAATGTAAGTTATAACCAGTACAGATTCTGTTTATTATATTATATGTGTTATTTTTCCTCCACACAGTGAAAGTTTTGGGGTGACCCTAACTTTACCAGCACCTAGTAGTAGTTTCCATACTTGTGAAGAAATAGACAGTCCTTATTTTGAACCACGTGGGTTTCTCAAGTACCACTGGTCTAACAGTGCATATGCAACCCGAGTTAGCCAGAAATACTATATCCCAATAACGGGTTTTCAAAGACTGTAATGATAAATACTGGACCTTGGAGCCAGATCTTAATTTCTTCTAGAAACTCTACGTAATTTTTCTGCCTGGTGGCGCGAAATACTTCAAGTATTAACTAACATTTCCCGACTATATATATATATATTTTTGTGGACAAATCTGTGGTGTGACTAAAGTGAATCCTATACTGAGGGAAGGCACCGACCTGACATTCATCATTTCTAGAAACCTACGCTATTGACACTGTGCTCTGCTAACTCCCGCGCCTGGAATAATTGTTAGGTGACTTAATCAGACATTTGAACAAATTTGCACACCCAAGTAGTCGTTCCCGGAGACTCCGAGTTAAATACGTCTTTTGGAACTGGGGACTTCTTGGCAGAAGACTGCATTTTTTGAGTCTGTGTGAAAATCTAAAATCAGTGTGTTCCAAGAGGCAGCGAGCAAAGTCGTGAGTACATGTATGAGAGGCCATGGCGGAATGAATGAGTGTACGCTGGTTTGAGTGATATTTTCACTATTATATCTTTGACACCCTGTTGCTGTCCTAATTTTTTTTTTCAATCTGCATAATTTGTTGCTAAGGCTAGAGTTCTTGTGTTTTTGTCTTAGGTTAAATCAGATTTTTTTCAAACTCTGTGCATATAATTACGAGATAAAACAAAGAAAACTCTTAGACTCAAACCCTATGTATCTGTGACTCGGGCGCCATCATCTGTTCTCTTAACGGGGCCGGGCTAAACCTAGAGTTAACACTATAACGGGGCTATCATCCTTGCAACATTTCCTTGAATTTTTATGACTATGTGTATATGTATTTTCCTTGATGTACTTTCTTTGATGTTGTGAGCCGATTTTTCCTGATATTAAAATCGCTCTTGAACTTAATAATAGTGTTTGGTCAGCTCGTTCTAGATAATATATATATCATTGTTATAGTTTTCCCACGTCTGTGTGTTTACCTGTCGTCACGTGTATGTGCGTGCCTGTGAGTGATAGAAATATACGTAATATGTATATTGGTGTAGTCTGTCTGACGCTGTAACAACTGTTGTAGAAGATAGGTGAGAGAGAGAAGAATTCTTTTCGCTTTCAGAGACAGCCACTATATCAAAATCTATCATCTCACGTGTGTGGAAATTCTATTACCTTTCACTAACTCTCACTGAGTCTATCACCTATTCAAACCTATTCAGAAGGGACCAAACCTAGTCTTAATTCTCCTATCGAAAATCTACGACAGCTAGTAAGCACGTTTAAAGTTATGAGATGATTTTTTTATTTGGGTGCTTGAACATAGCTCAACTGAGTATGTGTTAGTTTTTTTTAAACATAAAGAAAGTGTTCAAATGTTCTGAGTAGTTGGGGGGAGAGATACGGGTGAGCTGAGCTCACATCTCAAGCTGTTAGTTCGCGCTTGAGTGAAGATGTACTCAGTTGTATTGAGAAACAATAATCTCGGTCATTAGGTATCTGGCAGAGCTTCGAGACGGGTTTTATAGTCTCGCTAGTGTGTCCAGAGTGTTTTTTGAAGGGAAGAGATTCAATATATTATTAATGCCATGGATTATACCGGCTATTACCATTTATAATGAATTGCTGTTAATGCAACCAATTTCTGATGGATTATATGTACTTTCACAATTTATGATGAGTTGCTGTTTTCTGCAACCTATTTGCCATGGATTATACCTGCTGTTCTAACTTGTGATTTGCTGTCCATGATGTCGATGTTGCTGTCGTATTAATAAACTGTGTAATAGTTGAAAACTTAATTCGCATTATCCGTTGGTCTATTTCCTGACCTAACGTTACTGTTGTGTGGGTGACATCAGAGACTTACGAATTTAAAGAACTCACGACATTCGCCCATTATATTTACACACCTGTCGGCCACTAACAGTAAGCCCGACATTGCTGACGTCAACCTTGTCAGCTGTGCCAGACAATAGCACTATCTCTTTCATACAACCCCCACACATACACCAACAGAAGTGGCAGCCAAAAGAGTCATGCAACACCAGGTATGTCCGTTAAGACTGCCGAGTACTGTTTCAGTAGCGCCTTTGTTTCTGTCTGTTGTGCTTTTGAGAGAGTGTCGCAGAATTTAACATCTTTGTATGATTCCGTTTGTTTCAGTGGGTATTCCATGCAACTATCGTCATCTTCCTCATCTTCGTTTGCTATAGCGACCGCCAGGAGATGTTCGGGGGAAGGCACCGGTCTTTCCAAATATTTCTTTAACAGATTTATATGGTAGACTCGTAGTTCGTTCTCGAGATCTTTTTAAGAACGGTACACGGCTCTTGCCATCCGATACGTAGTTTGTTGTTTCCGGTAGGAAGTAGCAACAAAACTTTCTCTCCTGGTTGCAATTCTCTCTCTTTCGCTGCTCTGTTGTATCGTTTAGCGTGCTTCATGCGTGCTCGCTTAACGTTGGTTGTTGCTAGATCCCATCCTAGTTGTAACGGTTCCTTTAGCTCTGATACATACTTGAATGCTGAGACGACTGTCTCATCAGCCTTCTGGTCTGTCAGTGACCGTAGTAAGGCTTCTAGTGGGCCCTTAATAGGTCTGCCGAATAGAAGTGCAGCTGGTGGTAAACCTGTAGAGGCCTGGGGGACTTCCCTGTAGGCGAATAAGGCTGCAGGAATGAAAAGGTCCCAATCTTCAGGTTTCTCTTGTCCCAGCTTACGTAACATCATGGTGAGGCATCCGTTGACACTATCTACTAACCCACTTCCGGCCGGATTGTAGGGGCTGATTTAGATGTGCTGGTCCCTCAAGATCTTAAAGATCTTCTCCATTAACAGGCTACGGTATTGGGATCCGTTATCCGTCAAAACGTGTTGAGGGAATCCCAACCGTGTAAAAATCTGCACTAGGGCTTCTGCGACATGCTTGAAATCCGTGCATGTTAGCGGTATAGCTTCAGCCCACATAGTGCAGGTGTCGACTAAGGTCAGGATGAACCTGTTCCTTCGTTTAGTCCTTTCTAGGGATCCTATAATGTCGACTGCAATCCGTTCAAATGGTGTCCCATTATTGGCATTTCTCCCATAGGAACTGGGGGTGTCCAATGCTTGGGTGCCACACGTTGGCACTTGGCGCAGGATTTCACATATCTGATGATATCAGTGTTCATTCCTGGCCACCAATAGTAAGTAGATATTCGCTGTATAGTGGCGTTTTGTCCCATATGTCCGCTAAAGGGAAGAGAGTGCCCCATTTATAAGATTTGGTCTCTGTACTGCGTCGGTACTAGGAGCTGATTATGTCCCTGTTCATGGTCGCCCGTTCTTCGATACAGCACACCATCCTTAGAAAATATGTCTCCGTTGTGTCTGGAGTCCTTGGCCATGAGCAGTTTTTTAAAAGCAGGGCTCCAAGGTAGGTCCTTTTGTTGCGCCTCTTTCAGTTCCATAGGTAACATATTAGGTGTAGGCTCCCGTTCCTGTTTGGTTTGCCCTCTTGTAGTTACTGCTGCCACAATCGGCTCTTTCGGTCTCCCTATAAACACATATCTACAACCAAGTATGACTGGGTAGATCGGATCATCCGTTATAGCCGCTTTAATAACACCACGGACGAAATCCGAGTGTATTTCCACCAGTGCGACTGGAAGCGTTATGGGTGCATCTCCTTTGAAAACTCCACATAATTTGACGGTTTCTTCTGTTTCTTGACCAGGTTTGACCAAATGCCTCGCGACAATACAATCAAAGCTCAAACCTGTATCAAACAAACAATAAGTTGAAGTCCCGTTCAATATAACAGTTCCTCGCGTAGAAGGCCTCTCACCCTCAGGTTGAGAATCACTGACATTTCTACTCCGTTGCGAGGCTGTTTGCAAACATCCGATCCGTTTAGGCCAGGTGTGTTTTCCCTGATCAGGTGTCCCTTTATCGTGTCCTTTTTAGCCCGTTTGCCACGAGGGACGTTGGGGCTGATCATGGGTGTTGGTGGGGTATCCAGTATTGTAGAATTTCGGTTTTTCCTTCTGGGGTAAAGTTTCTCTTGGATTTTGATGGGAAAATGACTGGGAAAACTGCTCTAGATTATTTTTGGGAGAAGGCTCATCTGTAGGCTTGCGTTTTGAGCTTGGAAGCTCGGCTAACGCGTTGGTATAACGTTTCGACTTCTTAAGATGTCTTCCAGCTTTACCGCTCCCTGTTCAGCAAGAAATCTACGGGTTTCATTTGACAAAGTGCTTTTGGTCTGCTCAGTTAGAATAAGCTCTTCTAACCCTTCAAAAGTGCAAGGAAGCTCTGAAAGCTCCAAACACTTACTCAAATATCCCTTCAGACGGGAAGAGAACTGGGCATACGACTCGGTTCCCTCTTTCCTGCTGTTCCGGAAAAGTTGCTAAAATTTGCGAGTGTTCATTTCGAAGGGCTCAAGTAAAGCTTTCTTCAACATGTCGTAATTGTCTTGATTGTTGCTTCCCAGTTTCACATACGCATCATACGCATTGCCTTTTAAGGCCTGGGAAAGCTTCAAACACCATCGCGAACTTTCTAAACCATACAGTGTTGCCATTCTCTCAAATTTTTCTAGATAAGTGTCAATTTTCTCATTTGGGCTTGGAAAGGATTCTAGGGCAAAAGACATATCCATTATATATATATATATATATATATATATATATATATATATATATATATATATATATATATATATATATATATATATATATATACAGTTGACATTAAAAAATCCGGCCATCGATAATCCGGTTCCTTCAGATTTCCGGCATGGATTTCGGAGCGCATTTTTAAATTTACCGCGTTGGCGCGCCACTGTTTTCTGGAGCAGTTTATGTTTTGATGCAGCTGTTGGGTCTTGCTTGCACGTGTTAACAGGCATTCCTGCTCATTCCTTCTCATTTTATCATTTATTTGCTGCTGTTTAGCCCCATTATGGATTCAGCAAATAAAAGAAGTGGTGTAAAACGTAAACATCGTGCATTGTCGATGGCAGATAAAGTGTACAGGTAGTCATTTTCTGTTAAATATATACAGAATAAATAACCATAAAAAATCCGGCGTTTTCAAAAATCCGGCACTCCTCAGGTCCGGAGGTTGCCGGATTTTTGAATGTCTACTATATATATATATATATATATATATATATCTATATATATATATATGTATATATATATATATATATATATATATATATATATATATATATATATATATGTATATGTGTATATATATATATATATATATATATATATATATATATATATATATATATATATGTATATGTGTGTATATATATATATATATATATATATATATATATATATAACCTTTCAGTTACACGAGGAGATAGATCTTCACCAAATTCACGTCAAGCTTTCCTATCTTGTGCCATCTGTTCAACGTTTAGTCATGTTTTCTTGACCCCATTCATGACTGTCCCCAGTTCCCTTTTCCGTGTATTTTTGGTCTCCACTATTGCGCTTAACCTGGGGATTCCAGAGTATGGACTGTCTTGTTATCGCTACCAGCTGGTTCCCTCCGTGTGTTCTGCATCTTGAACGGGTTAAACTGCTTGATTTTGAAGACCTGTGCATGATTTGCTTGAAGTTTTTTAGGTTAGATGTTTCTACAGAATTAGTGAGCCCGTCCCATACCCAGCCCTTCTAAGTCGCCTTCTATGCAGTGGCGTCACCAGGGGGGGGGGGGTGTGGGCCGCACCGGGTGACACCATCAGAGGAGGTGACACCTAAATGACTGTTTATAAAATTTGTGTGCAGTGTTTCAGCAGAAATTTATTATTTTTTATAGATAGAATAGTCTGGCGCTCTCTCTTCCAAACCTCTACACCTCACGGTAGAAGGGGAACGACTAAGTAAGTAAGTAGGTTTATAAAAATGTCCCTGTAGTTAGTTGTAACCACAAAAACATTTTTCTACATTATTTGGGCCGTTATTGATTATGCATACCAAATCCATTAATGTATCTCATGTAACGGTAAAGTTTGACGTTAAAATGAACATAATTTTGATGTAGTTCTTAAGGTAGTAGGCTACCTTGATAGGGTAAAAAACTCAAATTTTCCTTTCAGAATCAAACAACCATGGGTATAGTGTTAGTATGGACTTAAAATTTTTGTCCACATAATGACCTCATTAATTATGCAAATTAGCTATCCAATATGGCCGCCGTAGTGAATAAATTATACACCTTTTTCAAAACATCATAACTATGTTATTTGTACAAGGATCTGACTGAAACTTGGCAAATTGAATCATTATATATAGCGTGAGGTCATGAACTAAAATGACAGAGATTGACAGAAAGGTTAATTTTTAATGAATTTTCAAAATTTATATTTCTGGAATGTTTGATATTTGTGCCTCATTATATATGCATGATGGTCATAAAACTAAAACTTTGAATTCAATTGTATCCATTTTAGGTCATAATCTGTAAGATTATATGACAACCAACTGTTTTAATTTTCATGTCAATTGAATGTATAGATCCAGAGATATCTTGTTTCAAAGATCACCAATTATGTTAAAAAGACAATTCCGAGAAAACAAAGAAAAACAGAAAAAGAACTCACAAAATGAAGTTTAATGAGCTCCTGTTGAATAAAGGTCTCCTTCTACTGCAGTTGCAGTGTCTATGAATCCCCCTTTCGGTGCTCTCAGGGTCTTTCCATTGCAATGTCCTTACTTGCTGAATAGATCCTGTGCAGCGTTCTCATGTATGCTTTCGTTGCTATGGGTTGACTTGTGTTCATGTATATTGAAAAATTATGCAATGCACTGTGGCCTTTCCCAACAGAACGCACAAATGCCACCATTCGCACATTTACTTCTTTGTGTTTGTGAGTAGCTGGAGATGAAACATCAGAAGTATTGAAATTGGCATTCCATTCGACACAGTTTGTGCCCTTGATACTGATTTCATGACAAAAGCCATCCCGAGTCTCTTCGACGATCTCACAGGTCAGTGAGTACTGATAACATTTGTCACATCTAAAGTTAGCGCATAAAAACCCAAACAGCAGTTTTACATCCATAAGGATAAACACATTTCCTCTGTTGTCATTTTTAGCTTGTCCTTCACTTTCTTGGACCTTTATTTTCTTTGCTGGGGAGCACAGAGGCTTTATAGCGTCACTATCGACAATAGGTGTCTCATTTTCAGGCAACGGTTTGTTGGTGTACCGATTTCCAAGGAACTTACTTTGTCTTATTTCCCATTGTGAACAAAAGAAGCTCTGCTAACTACTATTATACAGAATCAGTATAAAACTAGCAATAAATAGAGTTGATGTGGGTGAAAATGCACAATGCAAGTAACAAATGCTGAAATTTACGATCAAAGCTTTCTAGACACACACTTTTGAAAAATTCATAAGAAATCATTGAGTATTCCCCTTGGAAAAATTATAAATATCTTTTTCCTGTTGCCTCCGTATAATTATAATTTCGCAGTTTTACAATTACGCACCTTCATGTTGGGTCATTATTCACATGGTAACCAACTATAAACATTGGTTGCTATGCAAATCACTCAAGGGGGTGTGTGTAGAAAAACACTGATTCCTATAATACCAGAGTATCTCTAAGCTTCTATGAATTATTTTTAGTACAAGAACATGTTGACGATGATTTAAAGCATGAAAATGAAAATTGTTGGATTTTTATTTTTTTAATCTTTTGTGGGTAAAACAATGTAAATGTAAATACATTTAGGCTGTGCGTATGATATTGTAATTTAAAGGTGTAATTTTAATTTTACTAGTTGTTTATGTCACTACTATTGCCATTACATTCCGTGATATACGATTTACGAGTAACATTAGTACAAACAACATTACTAAGGATTCTGAATGGTCTGGTACGGGAGGAGGTCCATGGAGGTGACACCTCTGGGTGACACCAACCCTAGTGACGCCACTGCTTCCATGATATGTATGGGTGGTCACAGTGGTACTATTTTTTATTTCTCTTTCCGGTCCAGTAACCACGCGATATTTTTACTTAGCCCTATTAACACTGCTTACGTTTCATAAGATTTATGTACGTCACTTCGTTGTTTTCTTTTTTTAAACAAAATGTTGCCTCGTTTTGGCGAGGCGCGTACCGTTCAACCTATCAGTTATATTAGGGCGCATGTCCAAATATGAAAGACCTTTAGGTCTGACAACATATAACGTTCACTTGCTGTGATTATCATCTGACGATCAGTAAACTATTCCATGTTGTTCCCAGTGGCGTATCCTGGTAATGCGAGCTAGGCGTGCTGCTACTTAAAATGAATATTACGCCTACTATTTAACTTCTTCCCCTCTTAATTTAAAAACCAACTATATTCAATTATGCAACGATAGTTATTATGGGTATATGTCAATTATCTCCGAAATACTAATTAACTTACAACTTGAAACTCACTGTCACTGTAATAATCTGCATTCCCGGCAACTAACAAAAATTAATCACAAAAAACACTGGACGGACACAGCCGATTTTTACAACTCGAGAGCTGCAAGACCACCGCACGCATGTTCGTATTGTATTGACGTATCTGGCCATGACCCCGATCCACACAAACCAGTCTTCAAATGTAAAGCCGAAAGGTGCAGCACGCATAGTGACGAAATTACCCGAGAAACTTTGGGCGATTGCTACCAACCAAAATAACTGCACTATAAAACGCGTCTGGGAAACTGAAACTAGATATACCGTACTCGTAGATTCTATGCGGGAAAATCCGTTATCCTGATGCGTGCGGTCCATTATAAGAGAAATATTTTATATAATAATACATTAAATTTTTATTTTCCTTCGGGCATAGGTGTGCGCAGCACGCACAGCACACATAGAGAATACGCCACTTGTTCCCGGGATCTGGAAAGACAAAGTTAAAATATGACTCCTAAAATATGACTCATTAAAATATGAATCAGGCATGTCGTAGAAGGCAACTAATATGTGCATGAGATTGGCAACCTCGACTTGTAGCCACAGAAACCACCTCTGCTAGACCATGTTCATGCTTGGTGCAGGCTTCCTGCAGTGAAACCTGCTACAATAGTGGCCCCATATTCCGTAAGGAACGCAAAAGAAAATGGTGGTGATGAAGAAGAAAAGTCTACTGTAAATACTAACTACGGTATATAGAATATCCAAGTCCCTGTTCTTTCACGGAGCAAGTATAGGCAATATAAATAGCAGCTGAACTGGTAACCAAATAGGCCGTTTTATTATTTGCGTTGGAGGTAACAGTCGTGTATGGCTTGAGTATATATACAGAGCTCTCTCAATCGTGTTTCACGGTGCATTATATTTTGTACACATTTGTATGCAGTGCGAATTTATGTTCTATTTCACTACATTAATGACGTGAGAGGGGGGAGGGGAGGGGTGGGGGGGGGGGAGTATTAGCTTGCCCAATAACGCCCACCCTAGCTCTAGACTCCCGCCTCAGTATGTTCCGAGACTGAAAGGTGTTTAGATAGATATGTAACCTATAACGATCACAGGAAGCAGCGGGAAGCTATGCCATTATATAATCGACTTCGCAGTCTAATCCATTTAGCGCAAAAAGGTCAACAAATGGTCAAGGTCATTTAGTAACGTTTACCTTCGCACTTGTTTGTATATTGAACACTAAATTGACATTTAACAGTTTTATAGCAAGTGTAATTGTTGCTTTCTCGAAAACAGGCCTGTTCACGTAAGTTTGCTAATCAGATAAAGTTAAGGTTAAGCTGGTTTGCTGTTTGGTTTAGAGCAACGGCAAACGACTGCTTTACGTACCGGGGTGTTTTTATTTGCATTTTTTACTTTAAGGCCAAGACACAGTTGACTGTCGTGACGCGAAACTGCGTTGACTGATTATTTTATTCGAAACAGTGGTAAGCGTTACCGTTACTCCCGTTAAAAAAACTGTAACTGTTAACATCCGCAGCGTTTTTTTTTTTTTTTTTTAAATTAAGTAATTGTTTTTATTAGTCGGATGTCGTATTTCTAGTCACTACTTAGCTTATCTGGCAATACTGGCCGTCGGTTGTTGTGTAGGAACAGCTGGTTTCGGGAAATTACTGATATTAGTCTTGGATATCTGTTGTCTTCTTTTCTCCTTGACTAGAAGCGTAAAGCAAGCCATAACTTGTGTACAGAATAAATACTTTTAGATCTGTGCTTTTCAGCTGCTTTGTTTCCCATAGGGTAACTTTACATATGTACACATGACACCTGTACACATAAGACACCTGTGCAGACCACTAAATATAAACAGGTACAAACAATACCGTACGCAGTAACAAAAACCATTTTGCACTGAAGGTTTCTCGATAGTGGAGAGGTTAACACAGGGGTGTCCAACCTACGGCCCGCGGGCAAGACAGCGGCCCGCCATGGCGTTCAGTACGCCCAACTATTACTTTAAAAACTCCAGTCCAAGCAGACGACAAATCTAGCACTCCGGCCAGTTTATGAAAATTCCAACCAAACCCATAAAGATTAGAGTTATTTTCTTCTAAAAAATCAAATAATGCGTCATCAGTAACGAATAAGAACGGAAAATTGAAAGAGAATATCGTGTTTTCACAGCTAGTTGAACAGAGACGTCTTCATTGTTGAGCACAGTGGATGTTTTTTTATGTCTAACTTGTATAGAAACGATAGCGGTATTTAACGAATGCAATATCAATAGAATAAATAGCACGAAACATACGACTCAGTATGATGGTCCCATCGGTCAAGTCAGAGCTGACCGCATAATCTCTCTCAGACAAAACAGTATTGCACAGCAGTCGAGTTTTAAAGTATCACTGCCACGTTCAGAAGCAGCTAACAAGTTTTTAATAGCTGAAGAAATTTTCCAGAAAAGGCAAATCATTTTCTGATGAGGAATTCTTGCAATTTGACTTGCCTTTATTAAACACGTGTTGTATGTAATGTCCAGATAAGAACTCCATAGTTGAGAAAAGCAGCCTTTCTTTGAACACCATTGCTTGAAGGATAAACGACTTTGCATCTGATATTTACAACAGTCTGATTTACATAATGCTTGCCATGCTTATAGTTTACTTATCTTACTTACTTAGTCGTTCCTCTTCTACCGTGAGGTGTAGAAGTTTGTAAGAGAGAGCGCCATACTATTCTATCGGCTATCTTCCTCCTGGCTTGGTTCCATTCTAGTCCTCGGTCCTTCAAAGATTGTCTAATGTTGTCCTCCCAGCGGACTTTGGGTCGTCCTGGAGGTCTGGATCCCTGGCTCTTAGTTTCCCGTGCTTGCCGTGGTAGCCGATCTTCTCCTCTGCAGACATGGCCAAACTATCTCAGTTGGGACTGTTCTACTTGGGTCTGCAGGGGTTGGGTGTTTAGGCCTTGACGTATCGTCTGGTTGCGGACCATGTCTCTTCTTGTTACTTCAGCCACCTTCCTCAGATACCTCATTTCTGAGGTTTGGATCTGGCTTTTGTGGGTTGTAGTCATTGCCCATGACTCGCATCCATATGTCAAGACTGGGACATAGGTGGAGCGGTATACAGCCATCTTCGTCTTCTTACCAACTTCTCTTTTGCTGAGGAATCCTCGATTTATGGCTTGAAAAAGTCTCCCATCTGCTGCTCTTCGGGTAGCCAACTCTTCTTTGATACCTCAGTTCCAAGGTATTTAAAGTGGTCGACCTGCTCCAGGACCTGTTCTCCCAGCTTAATCTGATGTCTTCTTTCCTCTCGGGATATCACCATGATTTGTGTTTTCGAGCTGCTTATGATCACCCCTCTCTTCTCCAGCTTTTCCTTCCAGACTTGCAGGTTTGATTGAAGATGTGCCTCTGATTTAGTTATCAGGGCAACATCATCAGCAAATGCCAGCTCTGAAATACAGACCTGTCTCATCTTCCAGTACCCCACTGAATACTTTCTTGTCCTCTCCTTGCATGCCTTAATGACATCGTTCATGAGGAGTATGAAAAGATAAGGTGACAGGATATCGCCTATCTTACACCAGTGGTGGTCCTGAATTCTTCTGACTTATGGTTTGCAGTCCTCACATAATTTCTGCAAGACTTGTAGAAGCTCTGTATAGCATGAATCAGAGGTGTTGGAATGTTCTTCCTTGCCAAACAGTCCCAGAGTTTGTTCCAGGGGACCTTGTCAAATGCCTTTTCCAGATCAAAGTAGCAAAGATGGATCTCACTCTTATACTCAAGAGCCTTTTCACTCAACTGTTTGAGTGTGAAGATTAGGTCTTGAGTATTTCGATATGCTCGGAAGCCACACTGGACCTCATCCATTTGTGGCTCAGCTAGGCGTCTGAGTCTCTGCTCCAGTATTCTAGAGTAGATTTTACCAGGGACACTGAGAAGGGATATGCCTCTATGGTTTCCACATTGTCGGTTGTCACCCTTTTTGAAAATCGGTGTTATTATGGCAATCTCCCAATCCTTTGGTATGGTCTTGTTGCACCAAGCTGCCTGTAGGACTCTTAGGAGTAATAGGTCGCCTGCTGCTCCCATGTACTTAACCATTTCTGGTGTTATGCCATCGTGTCTTGCTGCTTTGCCCATCTTGATTTTCTCCAGTGCTGCCTTCAGTTCTTCCATCTTTATGTCATCTTCATCACTATTGGTTTTTCCTTCTGTGTCAGTGGTTATAATTTCTGGTGCTTGACCTTGCTCACCGTCCAGAAGCTCTGAAAAATATTCTTTCCATCTTTCCATTACTTCTTTTGGGGCATGAAGCAATTTACCATGCTTGTCCTTTATAAATTTAAGAGGGCGCTGTTTTTCCTTCCTCATATTCTTTAGGGTCTTATAGACAATTTTTGGTTTTCTTGCGCATCGCTTTCTAGCTTTTCTCCAAATTCTTCCCAGGACTTCTGTTTTGCTGCTTGCACCGTGTTTTTTGCTACTGTTCTGAGTATCATATATTCTCTGTATTTCTCTGTTTTTCCTGGTGTGATTTTAGCTCCTAAGTATTGTTTCCATGCCTTTTTCTTCTCTTTTATTTTCTCTTTAACCTCATCTGTCCACCAAGGTGTCCTCTTTCTCTTGTTCCCAAGTCGAACTTCACCACATGCTTCTGCTGCAGCTGGCTTTATGATGTCCTTGAATTTCAGCTAGTGTTTCCAGGTTTTCAGGTTGTTGGTCTGTGTTTCTCACTGCTGTAGCAATAAGCCCCTGGTATCTGGTCTTCACTTCTGGCTCGCTCAGCTTGTAGGCCTTAATGCTTGTTTCCCCTGTTCGTTTACTTAGCTTCTTGCGTGATGTTAGGCAGTTCCTAGGCCAAGTAACTCTTTCAGTTGTTCTTTTTATTGTTAACATGTAGTGGTCACTTCCAATCTCTGGCCCCCTCCACACTCTAGCATCCCGGACATACTTGAATGAGCTCTTCCTAACTATGGCATAGTCGATCACTGACTTCTCATTCTTTGTTGGTTCACACCTAGTGTATACATGTATGTGCTTATGGGGGAACTTTGTGTTTGTAATGATCAGATTCTGCTCGGGACCCAAAAATGCAGCAATAGAGAATGCAGTCAGCGACCCATAGCTTGACTGCTTGTGTCAGGGTCAGCGAACCAGAGCTGACCAAGACCCTACTCCACCTCCACGTGGTGGTCCTGGAAACAGGCTGCATCACTGCAGTCTGGTTGAGAGAGTAGGGATCGAAGAGGGAAGGCAAACCCGGTTCCAAAAAATGCCGTGCTGAAGTCGGATGTGTCGGCCGAAAGGCGCAAATATCGCAGCTACGCTGTATACGGACACAACGCAACCAACGTCCTTTTCAGTATGAACAAAGAAGAAGAAGAAGATCTCCTGGCACTTGTCTGGTTCTTGTCATCAATTCCACATGGGTGAACCATGTATCTCCCAGTCTTGCCTTTTATATCCTTATATTGATATTACTGTCGGTCCCTCCAACTCTATCAATATTGTTTCCAAGATATGTGTATAATTTTTGATGTTATTGGAGTGTTTCTTTAAGTGCAGTTGTGTTAGCGTTTGGAGCCACGGTAGCGAAGTGGTTTGTGCACTAGCTTCTTAGCTCGGTGGTCCATGGTTCGATCCCCAGTTGAGGTTGGATTTTTTTTAGACCGCAAACGGCTCCGGGGTCGACCCAGCCACATGCATGGGGTACCGGAGCAACAATGGTCAAGAAAATATAGGCTTATCACCAAATTCCGAATATGCCTCAAAGGGCCTTTAACGGGATCCCCCCCCCCCCCCCCCTTTTGGTATCGATTCCTGTATTTATTATTAGTGTGACGGTATTGCCTCCCCTGCTTTCCAGTAGTGGTCAAACAGTGGCCAAAACTCAAGAGTATCTAATATGGGTTTCAAGTGTGTCTACCTTCGCACAAGATTACTCTTGGCAGAGTTGTAAATAGAAGAAACAAAACGCTTCTATCTCCATGGGAGTCTTCACAAGATATTCAGAATAAGCGAGAACAATACTGCTTTGGATGAGAATGTTAACTCTGTAATTCTGCCGACGCTTTTGTGAAGGATTTAAGCACTTATTAATTTCAGCTCGTTTAAGCCCCCACCCTTGATTTACTCAGTGGAATTCTATTATTCTAGTATAGCTCTGTTTAGAGTGTATGTAGTAAATTGACTGAGACAAACATGCAGTAACTTTAAAATGATTAAATCGAAGTTAAATTTGTATAATTACAAATAACTTACTTACTTACTTACTTAGTCGTTCCCCTTCTACCGTGAGGTGTAGAGGTTTGGAAGAGAGAGCGCCAGACTATTCTATCGGCTGTCTTCCTCCTGGCCTGGTTCCATTCTAGTCCTCGGTCCTTCAAAGATTGTCTAATGTTGTCCTCCCAGCGGACTCTGGGTCGTCCTGGGGTCTGGATCCCTGGCTCTTTGTTTCCCATGCTTGTCGTGGTAGCCGATCTTCTCCCATTCTGCTGACATGGCCAAACCATCTTAGTTGGGACTGTTCTATTTGGGTCTGCAGCGGATGGGATTTTAGGCCTTGACGTATCGTCTGGTTGCGGACCATGTCTCTTCTTGTTACTTCAACCACCTTCCTCAGATACCTCATTTCTGAGGTTTGGATCTGGCTTTTGTGGGTTGTAGTCATTGCCCATGACTCGCATCCATATGTCAAGACTGGGACATAGGTGGAGCGGTATACAGCCATCTTCGTTTTCTTACCAACCTCTCTCTTGCTGAGGAATCCTCGATTTATGGCCTGAAAAAGTCTCCCAGCTGCTGCTTTTCGAGTGGCCAACTCTTCTTTGATGCCTCCCTTTCGGTCTATAATAGCTCCGAGGTATTTAAAGTGGTCGACCTGCTCCAGGACCTGTTCTCCCAGCTTAATCTGATGTTTTCTTTCTTCTCGTGATATCACCATGGATTTTGTTTTAGAGCTGCTTATGACCATCCCTCTCTTCTCCAGCTCTTCCTTCCAGACTTGCAGGTTGGATTGGAGATGTGCCTCTGATTTAGCAATCAGGGCAACATCATCAGCAAATGCCAGCTCCGAAATATAGACCTGTCTCATCTTCCAGTACCCCACTGAATACTTTCTTGTTCTCTCCTTACATGCCTTGATGACATCGTCCATAAGGAGTATGAAGAGGTAAGGTGATAGGATATCACCTTGTCTTACACCAGTGGTGGTCCTGAACTCTTCTGACTTATGGTTTGCTGTCCTCACATAATTTCTGCAAGACTTGTAGAAGCTCTGTATAGCATGAATCAGAGGTGCTGGAATATTCTTCCTTGCCAAACAGTCCCAAAGTTTGCTCCAGGGGACCCTGTCAAACGCCTTTTCCAGATCTATGAAACAAAGATGGATCTCACTCTTATACTCAAGGGCCTTTTCACTCAGCTGTCTGAGTGTGAAGATTAGGTCTTGAGTACTTCGGTTTGCTCGGAATCCGCACTGGACCTCATCCAATTGTGGCTCAGCTAGGCGTCGGAGTCTCTGCTCTAGGATTCTAGAGTAGATTTTACCAGGGACACTGAGAAGGGATATGCCTCTATGGTTTCCACATTGTCGATTGTCACCCTTTTTGAAAATTGGTGTTATGATGGCAATCTCCCAATCCTTTGGTATGGTCTTGTTGCACCATGCTGCCTGTAGGACCCTTAAGAGTAATAGGTCGCCTGATGCTCCCATGTACTTAACCATTTCTGGTGTTATACCATCATGCCCTGCTGCTTTGCCCATCTTGATTTTCTCCAGTGCTGCCTTCAGTTCTTCCATCTTTATGTCATCTTCACCACCATTGGTTTCCTCTTCTGTGCTAGTGGTTATCATTTCTGATGCTTCACCTTGCTCACCATCCAGGAGTTCTGAGAAATATTCTTTCCATCTTTCCATTACTTCCTTCGGGGCAGTAAGCAATTTGCCTTGCTTGTCCTTTATAAATTTGAGAGGGCATTGTTTTTCCTTCCTCATGTTCTTTAGGGTCTTATAGAACAATTTCTGGTTTTCTTGTGCATCTTTTTCTAGCTTTTCTCCAAATTCTTCCCAGGACTTCTGTTTTGCTGCTAGCACTTTGTTCTTTGCTTCTGTTCTGAGTGTCACATATTCTCTATATTTTTCCATTTGTCCTGTTGTGTTTTTAGCTCCTAAGTATTGTTTCCATGCCATTTTCTTCTCTCTTATTTTCTCTTTGACTTCCTCTGTCCACCAAGGTGTCCTCTTTCTCTGGTTCCCAAGTCGGACTTCACCGCATGCTTCTGCAGCAGCTGTCTTTATGATATCCTTGAATTTAATCCAGAGGGTTTCCAAGTCATCAGGTCGTTCTTCTGTGTTGCTCACCGCTGCAGCAATAAGCCCCTGATATCTGGTCTTAATTTCTGGCTCTCTCAGCTTGTAGGTCCTAATGCTCATTTCTCCTGCTCGTTTACTTGGTTTCTTGCGTGATGTTGGGCAGTTCCTAGGCTGAGCAACTCTTTCAGTTGTTCGTTTGATTGTTAGCAGGTAGTGATCACTTCCAATCTCTGGCCCCCTCCAGACTCTTGCATCTCGGACATATTTGAATGAGCTTCTCCGAACAATGGCATAGTCGATCACTGACTTCTCATTCTTTGTTGGTTCACATCTAGTGTATGCATGTATGCGCTTATGGGGGAACTTTGTGTTTGTAATGATCAGATTCTGCTCACTGCAGAATCTAAGGAGTCGCTTTCCATTGTCATTGAGAGTATCTTCTCCATATCTTCCGATAACTCCACCCCATCTAGCATGGTCATTTCCAACTCTGGCATTAAAATCTCCGAGCATGATAACTTCATCTAGGCAGTCATCCACTGTCCTTTGAAGCAGCTCGAAGAATTCCTCCTTGACCTCTGCTCTCTCATCCTCATTTGGCCCATACACTATGACCAGGTTGACTATGGTTTCTCCTTCTTTTAGTTTTACAACCATAATGCGCTCCGAGACAAAGTTCCATCCCTTGATACTATCTTTTTGATTTTGGGCCACAATGCAACCCACGCCCCCTTTAGCTCTTTCAGATATGGGTACACCACTGTAGAGCAGCGTGTTGCCATCGAGATCCATGACTCCTTGTCCTTTTTTCTTTGTTTCCGTTATAGCCAGGATTTCTAGTTTTGCTTTCCTCATCTCTTCCACCAGCTCCTCTTCCTTCCCATTTATACTTCTTGTGTTCCATGTTCCATAAGTCGTAGTCCGTAGTCCGTTCCAGTTCGTCGCCTTTAGAATCAGTCCGGTTTTCTCTCTTGTGTTACTCGTAATCGTGGTTTAAAGCAAACAGGTGATTGGCCTGTTGTGCCTTTGCATGGTGGAGGGGCTGCCTCCTTACGGCCTCCATGCAGGCCGCCCTCCTCCTTTTTCATCCGGGCTTGGGACCGGCATAGGCGGAGTTAAGTTTTAACAGTTGAAAAATAATTTGAATAGTTATCGATCAAGAAAAGTTATCATCATGGTCGTTATTGTCGTGATTTAGTCTGTCTCACAACACGGCCTCCTAGATAATTCTGTGTAACTCTGACCATACCGCGCGCCATACGTTGTGGGAACTGTCTGATACACTAGCCAATGGAAACGCTTCCTTCTTCGTGTGTGTTGTGAAACGTACTAGGCTTGAACATAGAGGCCCATTTTGTGTAACCGATGGTACAATGCCATTTAATTTTGGAAAGAATAAAGAAGTATCACCGGGAAGGATTATATAATTCAACAACGGGAATGTTACGTTAGAGGTAGGTGTAAAAACTTTCTCGAATAGTATTTTAGTAAGATAGAAATATCGAGGGAAAGGGCTTCGTTACATCAGGTTAGTCCCAATTTAGCTAGTTAAAGCATGCATATATTAAAATGCATTTTGCAAACTAACCAATTAGTAGATAGATCAATACAGAATAATTCACAGAATAATTCAAGCTTTAGATGACCAAAATCGCCCCATAAATAAGAAAGATACTTGAGATAATAATTTTTACTAATTGAACAGAGAGCAAAATTATGCCTCATTTTGAGATTTTTAACACCCCTTTTGCCCCATGCCATCCGATACGGAGGATGTGCTAGTATATAAGACCTTGCCCTTGGCTAAATTGAGGCCACAAAATTTGAAACAACACAGCTGAACAGAAGAAGCGGTAAAAGTGTAAACGTCTTGTACCTTTGCCATCCGCATCTGTAGAGCAGACATTAGATGCCCATTAACAGCTTGTGTGTTTTGCCTGAGGGTTTTATCCTGCAAACTACCAGAAGTAAAGAATCATCTATCTCTGTTGGACTCTGAGGTGCAAGTGCTCTTAAAGTCATTGGAGCCAGATACCCAGCATCCACTGCCTGGCAATTCACAGACGTGTTAGTCCATGGCGGGAGTGTGATTGATCTCTACATATAAGTTAAGTGGCAAAGCAAGGCCACTGGTCAGCCTATTCAGACTCTACCTCTAATATATATAATAAAAAGATAAAAATTCAGTGTATGATGAATCCTTGTGGACATAAATTTGATGATTACTACTTCACAGTCCAGTAAGAGTGACAAAACATATATGTATTAGATAATGGTTAATCAAAAGGTGAAATTCATCATATTGATCCATTTTGATAAATGATATTTCATGCTTATTTATTTCATTATGTAAATACATTTGATTCATTATAAGTTACCTAACCGAAAAGATAAACGGTATAGGTTAAATAAATTGTAAATATGTACCATCAGATTTGCTGAATTATTTAAGTTGAGTTAAAGTTCTAGTTGTTATATGTATATATATATATATATATATATATATATATATATATATATATATATATATATATATATATATATATATATATATATATATATATATATATATATATATATATAGATATATTAATATTAATTAATTAATCCCCTAGCAGAGCTAATACATTTAATAATAAGAATAATAATATCAGGGGAGGATTCTTGAGAGGGAGCCCATAGACATTCAGGAACATATACTATCATCATACCTGGAGGTTTATACAGCTGGATCCTGCCTTTGATGTCGATACACCCTTATTCTTTTCAGAAAAGGGAGTATTTCTTGTAAGACCAGTCTCTTATCTGGCACTATCATGGTATCATCTGATACATCCTTTTGTCCAGGATACTTTATACTTTACATAAAAACAACCCTCTCGCGACAGTTATGGATTGTGAAATGTTATAAGAAGTTCAAGTGGCAGTATAGATTTGAACTTAGCTGCCAATGACGGTTCTGCTCCTTCTTATGGGTTGGTTCTTTACACACTGCTCACGCTCGTCCCTGGTCAAGGTTGTCGGGTGTAGCTCGTTTCCCAGAAATGTCAAGGAGAGTCTACCACGTGGGTTCTTCGTCTTAAAGCTTAGGCCAATGTTCCCTTCTTGTTCCAGAGATAGTAATTTCTGCTGGTACCACCAATAACTATGGTAAAAGAATAGAACGAAACGCTCTTTTGAGTATGGCGTTTTCCAACCCATAGTTATGGGTTCCTATCTTCCCATACCACCATCCCAATTAACTCAGACTTTACCCTGGATGAGAATTAAATTTAATTCCTCGGGATAAAACTTAATTTACATTTAAATAGAATAGCTTTAGCTTTACTTACTTACTTACTTAGTCGTTCCTCTTCTACCGTGAGGTGTAGAGGTTTGGAAGAGAGAGCGCCAGACTATCCTATCGGCAGTCTTCCTCCTATATATATACAGTAGAACTCCATTTATCCGAACCCCATGGGACCGAGCATCGTTCGGATAATCAAATGTTCGGATAATTGGATTACATAAGGTATCGAGTTACATGTACACATATTTCTAAAAATAATTAACCATCACAAGGAAAATACACTATAAAACATATTTACTTGTACTGTAATAATAATACCCACACTGTATTAGATCACTGTATCACCAAAATCTTTCATTACACTGCAGTGCATGTACTACTTGTATTAATTATTTTTTTTTAAGAAAGAGAAATGTTTTCAAAATAACATTACAAATGATTCAAAACCAGGCGCAACTTACGTGTACATGTACTTGTACAGATGTAACCCACTATTTAAAATAATGAGGAATCCTCTTTTGCACCAAACTGGATAGTCTCCTTTTGGCTGCTAAGTCCCGCATTCTCTTCAACAGCAGAAGCTGTGTAGCACAGCTGTCATCTTCTCGCTCGTACCAAGCCATCGCTGTTTCTAGTGCTATAAAGGCCTCTTCAGGACTTGGTCGACGTTTTGGGTTTTCTTCATAATCTACAAGTACATCATGTACTTCTGAGGAGTCTTCATCATCGGTCACTACATGTATTTGGTTTTCTTCTTGCACAAAAGACAAAATTTCTTCGTCATTCAAAAACTGAAAACCAGAATCATTATCATCTTCTAGCCACATGTGTGCATCATCTTTGTCACAGTCCGAAAATCCGGGCATTGCTTGAAACAGTTCCACAACTTCATTTATACAATCATCATTTGTGTCCACTGCAGTCGTTTCATTTCCTCCTTTTTTCCCAAGCTAAAAAGAAAATTCATGTAAATGTCATCCAATGTTATGCACCAACTAATGACAAAGAAGAGTCTGTGAAAGAAGCATTTTATACTAAACTACAAGAAATTATGGATAAAGTAAAAAGAAGAGACATCACAATTTTGATGGGTGACATGAATGCAAAGATAGGTACAGTCAACACTGGATTTGAAGAAGTCATGGGAAAACATGGGCTAGGAGTAATGAATGAAAATGGAGAGCTATTCGCAAACTTCTGTGCTTCATATCAACTGGCTATAGGAGGAAGCATGTTTCCACATAAGAGAATACACAAGGCAACATGGATATCACCAGACCATAGAACAGAAAATCAGATTGATCATATATGCATAAACAAGAAGTTTAGATCATCATTGCAGGATGTAAAGGTATATAGAGGAGCAGATGTGGCATCAGATCACCATCTTCTGATAGCCAAAGTAAAAATGAAACTCAAGAGATATGCAACAATGCAAAATTATAGACAACAGTTGAATGTAGGACAGCTAAGAAATCAAGAAACAAGAGACAAATTTGCGGTCACAGTATCCAACAAATTCCAAGTGCTCCAACAGCTGGAAGATGTAGAGAATACAGAAGACTATTGGCAGCAGGTCAAAACAGTATGGAAGGAGACATGTGAAGAAATACTGGGGAAAAGGGAAAGACAACAAAAAGCATGGATAACAACAGAAACCATCAATAAGATAAAAGACAGAAAAAACAAGAAAGCAGAGTTAAACACAAGCAAAACTAGAAGCTCCAAAGCCAAGGCTCAAGAAGTGTACACAGAAGCAAACAAAGAAGTAAAAAGAAGTATCAAAAGAGACAAGAGGAAGTATATTGAGGAGTTGGCAAGAGAGGCAGAAGATGCTGCAGCCAAAGGAAATAGGAGAGAACTGTATAGCAGCACAAAGAAGCTAACAGGGAAATACAAGCAAACAAGTTGCCTCATAAAAGACAAGAATGGGAAACTGCTCAGCAATATACAAGAGCAAATGAAGAGGTGGACAGAATATTTTGGGGACCTTCTCAATAGACCAGCTCCACAAAACCCGCCGGACATCCAGCCAGCAGAAGAAGAGCTACAAATTAACGGTGAAAGACCAACGAAGGAAGAAATAAAGAAAGCCATAAAGCTTCTAAGAGAGGGAAAAGCGTCTGGACCTGATGGCATTCCAGCAGAGGCCATCAAAGCAGATATCGACACGGCTACAGAGATGTTATATAAATTACTTGGTAAAGTCTGGGAAAAGGAAGAGATACCAGCAGAATGGAAGGAAGGATATCTGGTTAAGTTGCCTAAGAAGGGAAATTTACAAGAGTGCACAAATTATAGAGGAATAATGTTACTATCAGTGCCAGGAAAAGTATTAAACAGGATTATCCTTGAGAGATTAAAAGAGTCCATAGACAAGAAACTGAGAGATGAACAAGCAGGTTTTCGACAAAACAGATCATGTACAGACCAGATAGCCACTTTGAGAATAATAGTTGAACAAAGTCTGGAATGGAATTCACCACTATACATCGGATTTGTGGACTACGAAAAGGCATTTGACAGTGTAGACAGAGAATCACTTTGGAAATTGATGAGGCATTATGGAGTTCCCCTGAAGATCATTAATTTAATAAAGAAAACATATGAAGACATGACATGCAGAGTTCTTCACGAAGGACAGCTAACAGAACCGTTTGGGATAAGAACAGGAGTGCGACAGGGATGCCTCTTGTCTCCATTTCTTTTCTTGCTGGCAATAGATTGGGTTATGAGATCATCGACAACACACAACAGAAATGGAATCCAGTGGACTCTGACTAAGCAGTTGGATGATCTGGATTTTGCTGATGACTTGGCTCTTCTGTCCCATAACCGTAATCAGATGCAGGACAAATTGAAAACACTCGATGAGAGGTCACAGCAATTGGGTCTGAAAATACACAGGGAAAAGACAAAAATAATGAGAATAAATGCAGGTAATGATAACAGGGTTGAACTTGAAGAAACACCAATTCAAGATGTAGAATCATACACATATCTTGGCAGCAATATAGACAAAGTTGGAGGGACAGACAGCGATATCAAAATAAGAATACAAAAGGCAAGAGGAGCTTTCATTGCATTGGGAAATATATGGAGATCAAGAGAAATAGGATCTTCAACTCAAATGTGAAGTCAGTCCTATTGTATGGCTCGGAGACATGGAGAACAACAAAGACAACAACCAAAAAGCTACAGACTTTCATAAATGGGTGCTTGCGTAGAATAGAGGGATTAAAATGGTATGACAAGGTTACCAACGTGGAACTGATGACAAGAACTAGACAAGTGCCAGTGGAACAAGAGATGAGAAGAAGACGATGGCGATGGATAGGACACACACTGAGGAAACCTGTTGATAGCATTACAAGGCAGTCCTTGTTCTGGAACCCCCAGGGCAAGAGAGGCAGAGGAAGACCAAGAAGTACATGGAGAAGAGAGTTGGAAACAGAGGTGAAAATGATGAGGAGAACATGGAAAGAACTTGAGATGATGGCACGGGACAGGAGGACTTGGCATGTGTTTGTTGAAGGCCTATGCTCCTTTGGGAGTGGAGGGTTATGAATGAATGAATAACACCCTGATCCATTGGTTGAATCAGTGCTGTTACATTGGGAGGCAGAAAAATTACTTTAAAATTTGCATCAACTGCATTCAATGTATCCGTCTCTGGATGAGATGGTGCATTGTCCAGTAGAAGAATTACTTTTCCAGTTTTCTTTTCTTGTTCTCTCAACCTCTTCACATTTGGGATGAACTGATTTGTATACCAATCAAGAAATATTTCACTATTCATCCAAGCACTCTTCTGTGCTTTGTAGCACAATGGGAGACATGTCACATTCTTTAAACAACGTGGTTTTTTGGCTTTACCGATCATTAGCACCGGTAAACGATGACTTCCACTGGCATTCGCGGCTACCACAATTGTTACTCTCTCTCTCTCTTTGCACTTTTTAAACACAGGGGAAGCTGCTTCGCGCTGAGATGCAAGTGATTTTTGAGGCAATGATTTCGAGTATAAGCCAGTCTCATCGGCATTATACACATCATCGAGTGAATAACCTTCTTCCAAAAAAGCCAAGAATGTTTCTTTAAAATTTTCAGCGGCAGTTGCATCGCTAGATAAAGATTCCCCTTGAATCTCCAATTCTCGTATGCCATGACGAGATTTAAAGTTTCTTAACCATCATCCCTGGCTAGCCTTAAAGTCAGGAGGACAGTCAAGTTGATTGTTGAACTAAAGTGCCTTTTCACACAATAGAGAGCCAGAGATAGTTTCCCCTTTGCTTCTTCTTTGCACAAACCATGTATACAAAGCCTCTTCCAATTTCAAATCTTTCGCATTTCTCATGGTTTACGTTTCTTCGACCCATTTTCACTATCCAATTTCGATGCAAAACTCAATTTTATCCTTGTTACTTTTGATGTCAGAGACGGTAGCTTTCCCAACATTGAAAATCCTCGCAAGTGAAGACACAGTTTCACCTTTTCCTAGTCTCTTGATAATTTCTGTTTTCGTTTCAATTGACAAAACATTGCGGTTCCTTTTATATGTTTTAAGCCTTCTGGAAGATGCCATATGGCACAGAGAAATACTTGCACACCAAAATTATTCTGCTGTAGTAGCAGACACAATTATTTTAAGTTGAACTGTCTGTTTAACCAGTGTGCTGTCTAGAACGCACACGTACACTAGATTGGTAAACCAGATATTAACTGACTTTATGATCTAACTGACTTCCTGTACGTAAGCGACCGACCATTAGCCCATTCCATCCTCTACAAATTGTTCGCACACATTTGAAGCTTGCAGCATCAAAAGATTCAAAAATATAGTCTAACATGACTGGTGGCACCTGATTTTTTTTCTCGAAAAAGTGTTCGGATAATTGGATGTTCGGATAATTGGGGTTCGGATAAATGGAGTTCTACTGTATATATATATATATATATATATATATATATATATATATATATATATATATATATATATATATATATATATATATATATATATATATATATATATATATATATATATATATATATATATATATATATATGTTAGTTCACATGTTAGTAATAAAATATGAAATGTAAATGACACATTACGCCAATCCTGGCTCACATACTTTTTGCTCAGATGAATAAAAGAGACTTGAATCGGCCTCTTACACGCGTCTGGGGTGTCGTTAATTTAATAATTTACCTCTCTGACTTCGTGTGTGGTCCTTCAGTTTCCTCACGAACATGTCGATACCCTCATATAACAACGTGTTCCCAATGTAACAATCATTACTTTATCAGAAAGTAATCTCTTATCTGTGTCTGTCCATCAGTTGTCTCCTCGTATTCCAAGCTTTGGTGATGTGCGTACCCGTGTCTTATCAGTGATTAAGCACTATGCTGAGGCAATTTATGTGTTAATATGTGTACTGATATCGGCTGCACCCACGATAGCCAACATGGTTAGGTCGCTGCCACTCCTTGCAACGTAGGGAGAAATGGATAACAACCAGACATGTCTACTTATCCCTGAGAAGGGTGTAAGGAGGAAAATACGTAATATCTGCTACACATGGCAGAAAAAGAAAGAAAGAAAGTGCGACAAATGAAAGCACACAATAAAATCAGTACCACAAATGTACCTATACTTCCGGAGTGAAACAAAGGTCGAGGATGATCGCCCCATTTTGTGACAATTAGTATCTTTGTATTTTCCCTGCTCATTTTCAGACCCACTTGCAGTGACCACTCACGAAGTATGTTCATGTTGTCTTGCCACTGGTTGAGCTACTATAAAATCAGTTTATTTGGTCCTTATTGTTGATGGAAATAACGCTTGTGGGATTTTTATATCAAGGGGATTATCATATAAACTGAAGAATTTACTTTGTTGCTTGCATCAGCGTTCTTTACTTTTACCACACTGCCTTTATAATTCTCCACTATCGGATATGTCATCATTCATTCCTCTTCTAGTCCATGTAATGTCTACTTCAGATTCTACCAAATATCATGCATAAAATTGAAATGACTTAACGTCGTCATAGGAAAGTTATCTCATACCAGTACTGATGAATCTGAATCGTCTCACATTTAGGCTACGCTTATTCCACATTTGCATCGATGTGAACTCGACCATCTACAAACGGCTCATTAGAACAGTGATGCACTTCCCCTGTATACATGTAATACTCATACATTAGTACATGTACTGTTGTGATTACCTAAAAGTACAAGTAGGTTAAACTGATAACGGTAGATGTGCTTTATTTATTCGGGGTCGCTTTGGCTTGTGAACAGTTGTGTGGATTTCTGTTATTACTGATAATGGCGTCTACGTGTGTAGTAAAATGCACCGTTTTTAACCCTCCCTCTCAAATTTAAATGATAATACTGTATTTGAATTATGTTCCAATACGCCAAGATAGCTACCATTGCCCTACCCTGCGCATATTTTTCAAAAGTCCAATTCTAGTGACGTAAAGCAGGAGCCGCGCTAGCGTAGTGGTTACAACACCGCTCTGGCGACCGGGTGATTCAGGTTCAAACCCGGGCGACGGCATTTGAGGATTTTTCGTCGACCGGGATTTGGACTGGATTAACTCGAGACCTGGCGAGGACATTTGAAGGAGTGTCGTCGACCAGGGACTGGCGGCTCCTGAGCCGACCCAGCTCTAATGGGTACCTCCGAAAACGGCGAGTATCTGCCTGAATGGCGAGGGACACTTGTCTCTGTACAAGAAAATAGGATACTCACGTAAAAATCAATGTCAGGTTAGACATTAAAAATAACCTGAGATTTCGCCTCGAGTATTAGCGGGCGTACGAAAAAAAAAAAAAAAGTGACGTAAAGTTACCGTTTCTAACCCGCTACTATAAAATTTGAAAATTGTCAAGGACGATAAAATCTAATGCAAATTATTGGACGCTCCTTGAATTTTTTTTAACTAACGTATTCTAAGAATCTATTATTAGTTACAAAATGCAACAGTTGCCGTTAGACGTTGTTTTTCAGAACGTCGCATTTTCAAAAACGCCAACGAGAGGCATGCGATTTGAAACTATTAACGCCACGCGAGGGTACCCATCCCCTTACCAAAGGCTTTTTCGTTACTCCGTACTAATTTTTGAATATAACATGAAACCGTTTTGGCAAGACGGCAAACACGTGGTTCTTTGAAAAAAAGACTGGAGAGAGAAGGGGTAGTATGGAAAAAGGGCAAAACCCACTTGGGTATTTTTCAAACTGAAACTAACGGACACATGAGTGCAGGGGAGCGCATGGGACTAAAGAAAGACAGAAAACGTAGATAATGTTATGCATTTTATAGAAGGATGAATAAAAAGGAAAAAGACAGAATGGAATTAAAAGCAATAATGTTGTTATTCAATAATATAATATTTCCAATGAAAACGTATCTAGACTTATAAATAAAGAGAAAATTACAAAGATGAAAACTTAGATAAAGACGTAGATGAAAATATACTGGCTAGATAAATGACATTAGCCTGATTAATAATCACTTTTCATCTCTTAGATAGCGTCAAAAGTGACTGAGTTATCGCATAAAATAAAATTTGCCAACACAGATATACAAACACACTGATGTCCCAGCTCAGTTTAAAAGTAACATTTTTCTAGTCGTTGCTTGGAAACAAGTCACATTGGCTTGCCTCATTTGATAGGCACTCCTAGTGAGGAAGTGAGAGGTGGCTTTGAAGTTTTGCCAGCCTAAACGACACATAGTCTAACTAGTAATAATAGAATCGGTCTGACGAACTGATTGATAAACGTACATAAATGTTGGGGTTTTTCAAAAATAAAGGTTGGGATTTTCAAAAAAGAGTCAAATCGGCTTATTTTAAACTGATTGGTTAATGTTAGAATAGACATAGGGGAGAATAAAACTAATGCGTCTGAGATGCAGGGTGCTACTTGATAGAGATTTTTCATACGAGCAAGGTTTCAAGCAGAGCAATTAATGACCAAATTGCCTTTACGTCTATAGAAGCAGCTGTCTAAAAATGACCATTGACGGCCTGTTAAACCTTAACATAGTGTGTGATTATTTCATTGATTGCGGTAAGATGAATAACCTTTTTAATACATTATTATATGTAGAGGCCAACCCAGATAGGGCGCCATAACATTGTGTGTGTACGACATTTTGCCTTTGTGGAAGATCGCGACATACTCGGAGCAGAGGCATGTCTAAGCAGACTTAGGAAGCAAATCACACTAAAATTTGAGTTGAATATTGTCATACATATTGTGACTGTAAGACCAGGAAGTCACTGGCAGGCCTATTGGTATATTAACTTTGAAGAAAAGAAAAGATTGTATTTCAGCTGAAGAAGAAGATGATGTATATTGACAGGGGCGTTGAGACTATGTGGAAAAGAAGATACCCACTGTTATGAAGAAGTCACAATAAAGTTGAAGACTGTAGCTAATTTAGTTAGCTATTTTATTTGATCACAATACTTGTTTAATGATGTTAAATTGGTAGTGGTGGAGATAGTCAGCTGGAGACTTAGGGAGGCCTGTTCCTCTTGTTTCATGGTTACATCACCCAGTTCAAGTTGGTCAGAAGTCGGAGCTGCAGCAGTTGAGGCAACCTACCTGTTGTTTCTTTATCAAAGCATACAAGTATTAGCAGACTCCAGAACACATGCAATGGATCGTGTGCAGTTTTCTCAACCAGTCATCCAGGGTCTACACGGATACTAAGATAAGCCTAAATCTTCAGGGCTTACATGCTAGCTCAAATATGTTCGATCTCCACCCTATTCAGTAACAGTTGTGATATGATGTGAATACCAGTTTTCCCGATAGTGACTCTTCAGATAACAGTAGTCTCCACCAGGGAATAAACGTGTATAAACATTGACATATTAAGAGATATATTGGACTAATGTCCTTCTGGTGTAATTAATTTGATATAAAACCATAATTTCATTTTAAGTTAAACATTCCTGTCCTAGAAAATTTGAGGGACAGGAAATTAAATTGTATATATATATATATATATATATATATATATATATATATATATATATATATATATATATATATATATATAATAACTTTAAACCCAGTCTTGTTTATTCGATGTTAGTGAATTAAATTGTATTTATTTAACGCATTTATCACTACATTTTTATTACCCTAGACATCAAGCCATAAAAATCACATCACAAACACTTAATACCCAAAATAAATCGCAGAGTGAGATCGTAGGGTGGTAGCAGTCAGGTACCCTGAGAACATCATATTCAACTATTAGACTCAGGGACTTGCATAGCTGACCTCACTCCGTAGACAGATACTAACTACTTTCCTTTAACATCAAAACCCACCACAACGTGTAAGCGACGACTGTTACAGAAAAAAAAAATGAAATGTTAAAAGAAGCCGGTTGTTTTGATTTAGAATATTCAAATTGTGTTGAGGAAAGTCAAGAGAAGGTGATGATGGCAATACAACTAGAACATAAC
Organism: Oreohelix idahoensis; assembly: GCA_024509875.1. NCBI lineage: Eukaryota > Metazoa > Mollusca > Gastropoda > Stylommatophora > Oreohelicidae > Oreohelix > Oreohelix idahoensis. The sequence goes on along the minus strand of JAMPIV010017772.1, from coordinate 276,645 downwards.
GCCAGGACACTTTTTTCACAGCGGATATACGACAACCATTTTAATGAAGCATATAAATTGAGCATTTGGTATGTTCATCATCATCATCACCCTTCAGCTCCCCAAAGAGCATAGGCCTAAAACAAATTTATGACAAACTCTTCTGTCGTTGGCTACCGTTCAAGCTCTTTCCATATCGCCTTTACTTCTTTACCTCTTTCATGTTTGTCTCCATGTGTTTTTCGGCCTTTTTCTACCTCTTGTAGACTGGATATTTCAGAACAAGGGTTCCTTATAATGCTATCAACAGGTTTCCTTTACCTTTTTTTTTTTTTTTTTTTTTAAATGAATGGAAAAAAAATCCCGTTCAACCTCTGATGGGTTATAATTAGGATATACATATATTGTTTTCAATTCCAAATAATATGAACAACTGCCGACATGAGAAAGTGGCATCACATTTGTCAAATCAATGTAAATAGGGATAATCACAATTGTGCTTATACGTTAAATAAATAGAAAAAAAAAAAAAAAAAAAAAAAATCAAGAAGAAACTATGAACAAGAATAATATTAAAGTGGAGGGGTGTAAAGGCCTGGTGGTTCCAGTTATATAACGGACTTTAACAGATATTTAATTGACTTCCATCTTTACATCTTTTCATCTTTACCTTTGTCCTATCCAACGCCATCATCTTCTTCTCACTTCTTGTTGAATTGAGACTCGTTAGGAAAGACTTGACGACAACTCGGAGGATGTTAGCACGCCTGGATGAACTAGTCAGCTGGTGCAGAATGAGCTTCAAACCCAAGAAGTCGAGAAGCCTATCAGTCAGGAAAGGGAAGATAGCAGAGGTCATATTCACGGTTTCCAACCAAAGAATCCCTACTGTCATTGAGGAACCTGTTAAAAGTCTTGGCAGGGTGTACGATGCCTCATTAAAAGACTCAAAGGCAGTGCAACAGACAATAGAAATGGCAGACAGAGGGCTACAGATCATAGACCAAAGCAGACTCCTGGGGAAGTTCAAACTGTGGTGCCTCCAGTTCATGTTGATACCAAAGTTGCTGTGGCCACTGCTTATATATGAAATAAGCACAAGTACAGTGGAAGCCATAGAGCAGAAGGTCAACAAGTTCATGAGAAAATGGCTAGGGGTACCACCAGGTCTGTCAGATGTAGCACTGTACTGCAAAAAGTCAAAACTTCTGCTTCCTTTCAAGTCAGTTGTTGAAGAGTACAAAGTTGGAAAGGCAAGGCTTGCAATGATGCTACGCGAGTCAGCTGATGACGTGGTTAAGTCCATTCAGCCCACACTGAAAACGGGAAGGAAGTGGAAAGTGGAAGAAGCTGTTGATGCTGCCCAAGAGTCACTCAAACTGAGGGAGGTAATCGGATACACACAAACGAATAGACGGGGATTTGGTCATGGAGACATCCGCTGGTGGTCCAAGGCATCAAGCAGGGAGCGCAGAGACATGGTAGTTCAAGAGATACGAGAAGCTGAGAATGATAAGAGGTTGCAAAAAGCAGTGCAGCAGGTCCAACAAGGCCAATGGACTACATGGGAAGGAGCCCTGCAGAGGTCCTTGACATGGAATGATATATGGCATATGGCACCTCTTAGGCTCAGCTTTGTTGTCAGATCACTGTATGACCTGCTGCCATCGGCCACCAACCTTGTGAAATGGGGAAAGTCGGATGATGAGCAGTGCCCCCTGTGCCAGGGGAGGCAGACACTTGAACACGTGCTCTCAGCGTGTAAGGTGTCATTAGGGCAAGGGCGATACACTTGGCGCCATAACAAAGTGCTAAATGAGCTTGCTGCGACAATAGATCTGGCAAGAATGAAGGCGAATAGCAAAGTCCGGCCAGACACCGCAAACACATACTTTCTGAGGGCAGGAAAGTCAGCACACCCCAAACCGAATAAACCTGGTAGCAGTTTACCATCTCTTCTTGATTGTGCAAATGATTGGGAGATGGCGGTAGACCTACCTGGACGAGGGGCATATCCAGAGAGTATCCGAAAATCGCGGAGACGGCCGGATATAGTGCTTCATTCTGCAGCAACGCTTCAGGTCATACTGATTGAACTGACCGTGCCATTTGAATCCAGATTAGATGAGCAACATTCGTTCAAAGCGGCCAAGTATAGTGATCTGGCCGCGGATCTGAGACACGATGGGTTCACTGCAAGGGTCATGGCTGTTGAAGTGGGCGCAAGAGGGCTTGTGGCTGCATCAGTGTATGATCTATTGAAACTGTTGGGGCTGAGGGGACAGTCGAGAACAAGGGCCCTGAAGAGGCTTGGTGAAACTGCCGAAAAGGCATCAGGCTGGCTGTGGAACAACCGCAATGGGGAATGGAGATCGTAACAATAAACGCTGCGGTACAGAAAACACCAGGAATTTTTCTAAGTCCACAATACGCTGAGGTTTGTGGTGGACTAGTGAACGGGCTGCGACTCAGGGGCGACAAGCGGTGTATACTATAAGGGGTGTCAGTATCAATAGTCCAGTGGGGAACGCGCAGTGGCGACTCGTTGACTTCGCGCTGGTGTCTCAGTGTGTGCGACGGAACGAACGGAATAATTTGTCTTCTCTTTGTTACTTTCACAATTGCCTCATCGGCTGGCGGAGTTGTGGAATTTAAAGTTGCTGCCATAAGTGAAATGGGTTCATTTTCGATGCAAGACAACAGGAAGCTGAGACGCTTGGGAGTCATGACCCAAGTGGGCCCGCCCCCCTTAGAGTGTAAAGGAGTCTATAGGGCCGAAATACTTGTCGGACGGGGGGACTTCTTCTGATGATCAGATTGCTTCCTGTTGTATCGCTCTGTAAAGAGTTTCCTATCATCATGAATTGAGACTCGTTAGGAAAGACTTGACGACAACTCTGCAACAAAGTGTCCGAGTTGGCAACACTGTAACAACATTACGCAGCCACCTGTTGAAAAAAAAAAAAAAACAAACCACGTGACTTTGGAGTATCGGCGTTCAGCTCATTGCTACATTATCTCTGCGCATGTCGAAACGGTTATGTTAGAACAACCAAGATGGCGGGAAGAAGTATTTGATGAATTAACGCTATTTTTGTTTGATAATTTGCAATAGACGAAAGTTATTCATCTCTTATTTGTGATATTTCACATTCCAGGTAGTCGCTAAATTAATTTTTGTAAAATATTAAAACTGAAATGCTTAATTTTGGTACAGAAAGTAGTATACTGTTTATTGACCTTCCTTGTTCCGAGTAGCCTACATGTCCACTTCATATTCTTAGCCCTTCTGGCGGTGTAGTTAGGCCAGAGCAGACGAGCCTAAATAACATTGCAGCGCCAGATATTCATAGACAAACGAAAGGATTGACAAATTAATGCAAAGTATTATTAATTTCTTTATCGAAACGAGGTGGCATAATACGGATTGCTAAGATTCTTAGCACTCCGTCAGTCAAGTTAAAGTCTTAATCAGATAAGCTACACAAACAGCATAGGCCTAATGTTTTGGAGCATGGAGTAGACATACAAAAACTGAATGGCGATAATTGAACAGAAAGCCTGCACATGAAATGCAGCAGTAGGATTATAATTTATATAGAGCCTACTGATAATGTATGGTTACAGATAGACCCTATACAATAATTTGTTTTTAATTTAGCCTAGGCTACATAATCTGACGTAATAATAAATAGGCCTATAGGCTACAATTAATTGGGAAGTACCTGGAATAAGTGAAAGAATGCAATCGTATGTATATTCTGAATTTTTATTAGGCCTAGGCCTATATTACTAATGTTCATGAGAAAAAGCAGTGGATATTAAATTTGGTGAATCTCAGTCCGCAAAATCGCTGTAGGCCCTACGTGGCCCAGGGTCCATATGAGTGTCATTCCTTTTTGAGCTGTTATTAAATAAAAATGGCCACTAAGTAGTTCAAAAATATCTGTTAAGTAAGGACAGTCTCTCAGACCATGTGTTGACTTTCCATTATTTGTAGTGGATCGGAATATGCAGGAATTTAGGTTGCATACTGACATGTCCATGACCCCTTAAAATAGATGCAGAAGTCTATGCCCACAGTTTATCTTGTTTATGACATTCTTTTTTTATAGGCCTATGCAAGTATTCTTTGGCATTACTGTTTTCTGGATTCATTTCCAATCTTCCAGTCACAACTAAATTTTTGTATTGCTCTGGAGGTTCTTTGTTTTTGCTGATGACATTACCTGAGTATGTGATTAGGAATGTTAGCGGTATTTTGAGTTAACCCACTGGATTGTTGACCTGTGTCTGAAAGAAGCATGTTATAATGTTTGCCCTTCCTGCAAATTGTGGCTGTAGGGTTCCAGTGTCATAAAATGTCCCGGTCCAAGTCTGAGGTGCAACTGTTTGTTCATTGGCACTTTTCATGTTTGCTCTTTTAGGAGTGCATGAGCATATCTACCGTTCTTACTTCGATTCTATGAAATGTTCCACTCCTTTGTTATATTATGATTTAGCGGCTTGGTCTTCTAATTTATTTCCTGCAATTCTGACATGGGCTGGAACCTTTGCTAACCTTGCTTTGCACCCTTTATGCATTAAAGATATGTTGATTAGCGTAACGTCATGGAGACAGTGGCAACTGCCTTTTATATTCTGATTGTATATTGCGATGCTTCAATGCATGTCCATAACTACCACTAGGCCTACGTAATGTTGAATTATTTAAAGTCTTCGTTATTGTTAACTACAAGAATGTGCTGATTGGTTGAAATGGTGATTGGAAAACAAATTCATCAAACTGCATTACATTTTTTCAGATAAGTCAATGGTAGTCTTTCCCAGAAGATTCGGGCCATTTCTACATGGGATTGACTATTATTATTGCCTGTTTGCTTCACATACAACATGAGCTTTAAAATGTGACTTCTAATAGTTAGGCAAATTAATTTCTACTTGATAACAGTGAATCCCATTAACACTGCATTGAATAGGATATTGAAAAATATTAAATATTTGCAACTAACAAATGTAATCTTTACTCCACTTGAAATGATTTGATTCATCATCAAAATGTTTCTAATATATCAGGATATGCTACAGTAAAATACTGTTTTCAAGCCAGTCTTCATAGCTTACAAATTCAGTGAGACAAAAAGTGCACAAAGCCTTGGCTTCAATTTTTCTTGGCTTTTCAGGTATATTCCCCCTAATTTTGACCTAAGTGAGCCCTGGCAGAAAAATACCAGTGGAATAAGAGACGAGAAGGTGAATTATAAGAGAAAAAGACGAACACAAATTACATGTGAAGGGAATTGTGACAGCCATGCATGGAATAAAGAAGACATGAGTGATCTTGACAGATGCCAGGTCATATAGCGTAGAGTAAATTATACTTTTAATAAATAATTTCTCACTGTTTGTGTTTTTATTTCAGGAAGTTTTGAAATTAGCAGCAGAAATGGAAGGTACTACATCTCCAAACAATGAGGTGACCTTAACTGATGACTGTCCAGCCAGTTCTTTAGATGGTGCTCTGGAAGGTGATCAGTCCTTTGACATTTGTCGTCTGTGTGAGAATAAAATGAAGTCTCCAAAGATTTTGTCCTGTCTGCATGAGTTTTGTGAAGAATGTCTTAAGAAGAAGCTGGAAAAGGAAAAGGAGGAAGAGAGCACATCCCCAAGTAGTCCTTTAGCTAAGGAATGGATGATGGATTTCATCAGGTGTCCTATTTGTGAACAGAAAACTCGACTGCCCGATAAAGGAATTAGCGGTTTGTTTTCAGATTCAGTCTTAGAGGACATTATTGAATCTGATAGAGGAGATGAAAAACAGGTAAGTAGATTGTTGCATCTTTTTTCTTCAAGTGATTTATGTGGTTAAGATGGTGTCAGTAATGTTTCTCCATACAGATTAGTTTGTAGTTGTTTCACTTCATGGCATGCAGTCTTTACACATCTGAAATGTTTTTTTGCATGGTTTCTTTTTGATGCTGTTCGGAGCTGTCATACTGTAGCTACCTTAATATTATTTTATGTGTGTGTGGTTTAAAAAAAAATATGTGTGCTCTATAGTAACACCTATCTTCAAACTCCATTTGTAAAAAAAAAACGTCCATTCCACACGGTGTCGCTCTTTAGGATCATTTTTATATTATTAAGGTGATGCATTTTATGATGATGTGGGGTAGGGGGTGAGAGAACAATTGCAATTCACGCAGCTAACTCAAACCTGCTGAGTTAATTTTCACTTCACTGAGTGCCTGTTCATATAAATTCCTGTTATATTCCAGCTTTGCCTTGTTAGAAGAAAAAATGCTGCTGTTGATATGTTCACTTCATGAACATTACCTTTCAGGTCCCTGTGGAGCACAATGCCTTCAACAAATATGCTCCTACCCTTCCTGTCCTTTGCCATCTGTTCAAGGTCTTTATACATCTTCCTTATGTGTCTTGTGTCCAATTCCTCTTCATGTTTGGGTTTCCCTCTATTCCTCTTACTCTCAGGGCTCCATAACAGGGACTGCTTTGTAATGCTATTATCTGGTTTTCTTAGTGTGTGTCCTATCCAATGTCAGTGACTTCTCACATCTTATTCTACTGGTATTTGTCTGGTTCTGTCTATAAGTTCCACAAAAGTGATCCTGTCATGCCTTTTCAATCCTCCTTTTCAGCACAAGCACCTATTAATGAACGTTTTTTGATACTGTTGTCTCTTCCAACTGTGCATATATTGCTGCAAAAATATATGTGTGCTTCCACATCTTGTAGGGATGAATTTCCCAGTGCAGTCTGGCTTTAGCTAGTTGCATTTATGCTCATAATCTTTGCCTTGTCTCTGTGCATTTTCAGACCCAGTTCCTGTGACCTCTCATTAAGTATTCTCATTTTGTCTTGCATCTGGTTAGGGTTATGGGACAGAAGAGCCAGGTCATAGGCAAAATCTAATTCATCAGGCAGTTTTTTTAGAGTTCACTGAATTCAGTTTCTGCTGGTTATTTCATAATCTAGTCTGTGCCAGTAAGACGATTAATGGTGACAAGAAGTATCCCTGCTGCACACCAGTTAAACATGTTCACTTGAATCTGTATAATTGTCCATCTGTGTTTAAATCTCTACAAATGTAAATGGATGTCATTAACTCGTATTCAGTGCTTTCTGGTTATGTCACAACCGTGAAACTGTGAAGCTGAATAGGTATGTTTAAAAAATATTTTAAAAAGTGAAATAGCTGTCATGCCTGCGAGACGAAAATGTTGACCGTATGTACAATTAAGCACACCTTCAGCATACAGAATCTTATTGATGCAGTTTAAAAAAAAACTGAAGAATAAAAGGGTAATTAAAGAACAAAATAGATAATTTGTCGCAGGCAAAATTAGACCAATGATATTGCCTAAAGCAGAGGAGCCACTGTCTCTTCAGTGAAAATAAGAGTGGTAATATGGGATGCCATCTGTTATCCGGAGTACCTGGGATTTGATGTTTTCTGTAGAGTTTTTCTGTAATATATAAATCCAGCTAAAACACATTTTAAAATAGCAAAACAAAATATCAATTTTATTTGCTTAGTTTTTTTATTGTTTGGAACTGTTTATACTTTAAAGTTATTTTGAATGTCAACCTAATATATCCAAGACAGTTTATTTTCATAATGTTGTTAGTGAAGGTGTGGCGGAAAAGTTTGAGGATGAAGTGGCAGATTGTATGAAAGAATAAAAGATGATATCTAGAGGAACATCTTCCAGACTGCAGGTTGAATGCACTGTCTCTCATCAGGAATTAGTCCACTAGAAAACCTTACCTAAAAGAGAACTCTGGTGAAACTGAACAGGATATTCTGTAGGCGATAAATTCTTTATCCGAAATCCTACAAAGGACCATGTATAGTACATATAGTTGGATAAGAGATTTGGTGCCCAGTCACATTAAAAATATCCCGACCCAATAGTGTTTATTAATTATTTCTCTGCTCCCAGGGTGTAGATTTTTAATTACTAAAACTATACAACCCAATTAAATATTACAAGAAAAATAACAACAGACTCTGTTATGTAAATTTTACAAAATTGAAGATATATTTTCTCATACTTGAAATGAACTTGACAAAATGATAGATTATATGTTCACAAATTTACAACTATAAGTTCTTATGGGTGGGAAACAAAACTATCTATGGTTCTGAAACATGTCAGAGTAAATTTTGCATCCTATGGACAAGTAGCTATTCTGGTACTGGTTCTGCTGGCATTTTAAACTAATCTCATATGCTGCTGAATTTATGTTGTCTTGTTGCCAGGGGGTTCAATCTGTCCTAGCACTCCAGGTCCAGTAAGGCAAGTACTTCTAGTAGGGTTTCAGAGGATGGCAGGAGCTGCTACCTCTGTCTTGACACAGGGCTCATCCCCAGCTGGGATGGATTATGTCGGCCCTCGAGAACACTGCATATGGTTAGGTCTCCTGGTAGGATCGCTCAGCTAAGCACCATGCTGTTCAAGATGGACAGGGCTCTCTCGGCAATTTTGGAGCAATCTTGTCCTGGGTCTGGCGGCTGCTAGCTATAGAATGCGCCTAAATTTCCTGTTCTGTTTGGCGGGTTTAATCTGCCTACGTTAGGGGTGGTGGACCTGAACTATTGTTGACATTTTGTTCCATCCCCAACCACACACACTGGCATTAGGTACTTTAAAATACCAGTATTTGTGATTTTAAATTAACTGGGAACTGGTCGCTGAGATCAAATATCGTGTAACTTCCTGTAACTGGTGCTAAACTAGAATTTATCGCCCAGGAAAACCAATGGCACACAGTCAGCGCTTTCTCCGGTCAGTAGTTCATAGCACCGGTGAACGAACTCAACCAGTTTTTTTTTTTAAATGCCCCAGAAAGGGGGAGAGAGGCCTATTCTTTTTTTTTTCAGAAGAATGGGAGATCTCCTGATTTTTAGACGTGTACATTTTAGAGAAAATAGAGAGAGTGAATGAATTGGTATGAGAAAAGCTTTAAGAAGAGAGAGAAGGCGATTTTACACTTCGTGACAGAAGGGTCTGTAACTTCCAGAACTCATTCTTTGCCATTTCTGTGAAGCTAAGATTCCAAGATGGCATGTCTGGGACTTCATGTCATGTGTGATAGTGACATTACACCTGAAAGTGAAGTTACAGGTGTTAGTATTTCTGGTGGTAGTGAAGAGTACTTAGGTCTATCATAAGCAGACATTGAATTGTGCCTGTTGAGTAAATTTTGCATTGCTACTAATCTGATACTAGTAAGCCTAGCTGTGCAAGTCAAAATGTTGGTTATGTAGCTAACATCAGTGGCCAGGATTAGACTACTGTTGATATCCTACCAACTTGAGAAATATTTATTGATGTTCTGACATAAAAATTGCCATGATTAATCCCAAAATGTTGGTTTATTGAAGAGAATGGTTTGATGTAAGAATTTGGCTGCCACTACCAAGCAGAACAAGAGGGTTTCTCACAAGTATTCCTGAAGTTTGTCAGGAGAGCTTAGAAACCATATTTTAAAGGATATGGTATCATAAGGCACTAAGAAGAACCCAGCAAAAAAAAGTGCAGAATGTATGCAGCTTAAAGGAGTGAGACTGTACATCTGCAAGAGGTGTAAGGTGTCCTAGCTACAGTTTCATTTTTCCCAGCAGTACCATACACCCAGTAAGTTCTAAGGGGCCTTGGAAGTGTGAACACTAAATTTTATTGGAAAAAAGAAGAAAAATTGGTGCATTTGCACCAAACCGTGCCTAAAATGCTATATTTTTTTATTTCAAGGAAATTAAGTTAGAATTAATTTCTGCCCTCAACGTATTCATTTTCTAGATTCGCAGTTTTTCTTGCTCAGTGCTCTTATATGGGTTAAGTTAAAAAAAAACATTCTATGGTGACATTCTGTTCGTTACTTTTACTGTCATCATTTAGTTCAATTTTCTTGAGTTCGAAGGAAAATTATTTGCATACAGTTGACATTCAAAAATCCGGCCATCGATAATCCGGTTCCTTCAGATTTCCGGCATGGATTTCGGAGCGCATTTTTAAATTTGGTGTGCCACTGTTTTCTGGAGCTGTTTATGTTTTGATGCAGCTGTTGGGTCTTGCTTGCACGTGTTAACAGGCATTCCTGCTCATTCCTTCTCATTTTATCATTTATTTGCTGCTGTGTAGCCCCATTATGGATTCAGCAAATAAAAGAAGTGGTGTAAAACGTAAACATCATGCATTGTCGATCGCAGATAAAGTGTACAGGTAGTCATTTTCTGTTAAATATATACAGAATATATAACCATAAAAAATCCGGCATTTTCAAAAATCCGGCACTCCTCAGGTCCGGAGGTTGCCGGATTTTTGAATGTCTACTGTATGATCATAAATGTCACATGCTTTTTTTTTCCAAAATGTTTTTTTAAATTGTCAAAGCTTTATGTTTTTAGGCATATATATTCATTTCACTCAGTCAGGTCAGTGTCAGCTGCGTGGAAAATAAAGTGTGAACAGGTGACAAACTTGTGTGTTGATTTGACTACCCATTTGTTCATTATGTGAAAAGAGCAAGTTTTGCTTAAACATCTCACATCTTTGGTCGGACGTGTGCACATGAAATTTAGTCTGTGTATGAGTGAAACAGATTTATGGAAACGTTTATATAATTGAAATAATAATGTTTACTCTAAATGTATGAAAACAAAAAAGACTGTTTAAACAATGACAACTTTTATTTGGCTGTTACAGATTGGTTGTACAAGCTGCAAGGCAGGGGACAGTGCTGTTGCTCGGTGCAGAACGTGTGAAAATCTGCTCTGTCCAAACTGTGTTACAGCTCATAAGTTTATGAGATGTTTTGAGGACCACAAGGCAATGTGTTTTTTCTCAGCCTTTGTTACTGGCATTTTTCTCAGCCTTTGTTACTGGCATTTTTCTCAGCCTTTGTTACTGGCATTTTTCTCAGCCTTTGTTACTGGCATTTTTCTCAGCCTTTGTTACTGGCATTTTTCTCAGCCTTTGTTACTGGCATTTTTCTCGTCATGTCGTTTTAACTTCATGTGCATGAACATTTAAAGCTGTCTTGTTGTGTTGCCAAGTACCAGTGCTGTATGCGTTGTCACTTTAACTCTTAAATGTACTGTATGAATGAAAGGAGAGCAACAAAAACAACAACCAGAAAGTTGCAGACTTGTATACGGGTGCTTGCGTAGAATAGGACTGAAATGGTATGACAAAGTCACAAATGTGGAACTGATAACAAGAACCAGGTAAGTGCCAGTGGAACAAGAGTTGAGAAGACTCTGGCGATGGATAGGACACACATTGAGGAGACCTGTTGATAACATTACAAGGCAGTCCTTGTTCTGGAATCCACAGGGAAAGAGGCAGAGGTAGACCAAAAAACACACGGAGAAGAGGACTGGATATAGAGGTGAAAATGATGAGGAAAACATGGAAAGAACTTGAGTGGATGGCACAGGACAGGAAGACTTGGCATGTGTTTGTTGAAGGCCTGTGCTCCTTGGGGAGATAAAGGGTATTGATTGATGAATAAAAGTTTGTATACTTTTAAGTTTTAAATTGAAAACATGCTGCTTTATACCTTTCAGTAGAATACAGAATCATTATGGTAAACTAATAAAACCCCACTTCAAAATATGTGTGTGTACGTACACACACACACAAATAACCAGAAATTAACAAATTATGTAAAAAATAAATTTTTTAATCACACAGATAAGCGAGATTTGGGTGTTTAAAGGATTAGTGCCTTATTGTGGTACAAAGTAAGTAGAAAGGTCACATACTTACCATTTTTAAATTTTGCCAAAGTGAACTATCCAGAGTGAACTGCAACAGAGGAGAAAATCCATAGCGAGAACATATATAGAGAAACATTACCCAGGCATATAACAGATGGATCAGCAACAATTGCAACAGAATATGGAGGTGGGGGTGTCTTTCTGACCTTAAGCATTAGTGCACAAAAAAAGACAATTCTCAAGTAACTTCAGAGCAGAGGCCATGACAACTGCAGCAGGTTATAATGACTGAGGAAAGCACCGAAAGACAAGTTGCTTTCTTTACCGATGCACAGTCAGTAATTGCAACATTGAAAAGCCAAAATAATACAGACCGGGATGACCAGACTAGTGCTCCACAAACTATGTCAACGATTCAAAAGTTTTGTGATCCAATGGATCCCATCTCATTGTAATATTACTGGCAATGAAGAGGCTGACAGATTGGCAAAGGATGATGGAAATCTACCTCAGCCTGATGCAAGCATAACTTTCGCCGGAGGTAAAGTGTTTTATCAGAATCAGGTACAGAAACAAATGGGATGTAAAGCATCCAGGTCACACACGAAATGAAGCATACTACCAGCTCAACATAAGAGAACAAGTGGTAATCTTTAGGCTCAGCAGTGGCCACAACAGATTGAGATACCATTTATTCAACAAGCTAAAGATAGGAACTACCGATCAGTGTAACTGTGGCACTGATAAAATGACTGCTGAACATCTGCTTCAAAGTTGCCCAACATATGTGGAACAGAGAAAGCGCACATGACCAACACCTGTACCATCCGCAGAAAAGTTCTACGGAGATTCAAGTAGCCTCAAACTGACAACTGCTTTGTCTGAGAGTGTATGAAGAGGAACTATCCGTGCAGATGAGTTGAAACTTGGCAGCCAGTCAGAATAAAGATTATATATTACACAATTTTTTTAAAGTCTTATGTTTTAACACCGTAAAGCATTGTTTCTCAAATGGTGTGCCATGTCACACTAGTGTTCTGCTATGCCTAAATGTGTCGCAAAACTTGCAGATTTACTACATGAAGTATGTTTTTTCATGATTATGTAAAATGGAACTGATCTTGACTTGAATTTGTTCAGAAATAATTCAAATTATCAACTAATTTGAACAATTGGATTTACTTCGCAATTTCAAAACCGAAAACACATAGATAATATACACACACTCCCCCTCTTGTACTGAATTTGGTATTGTTTCACTTGTTAGCATTTTCTGCAATAAATTAGTTATATATTTTGTGTGTTGTGCGCTGTTGTTTTAATTTCCTATTTCTATTTTAGGTTGTGACTTTTGAAGAGATGATAAGCACAGGTGAAGGTATTGAACACCTTAGGAAGCCAGTGTTTTGTTCCATCCATCCAGTAGAGAGCATCAAATTTTTCTGCACCTCATGTCTCGTAAGTCTTTTTAATAATGGTTGGTTTTTAATTTTTGTTTGTTTGTTTATTAGTTGGCAAGTATATCCAGTTCAATGTGCTCATTTTCTCTCTGTAAAATGTACTTGGTACTTTTTTCTTTCATTTCTGAACGAGACAATGAAGAATTTAGGAGAGCTTTGACAGGATTATGCATTTTTGCCTAGATTTAGCTGTATTTACCTTTTCATACCAATCATAGAGTTGGATGAGGCCAGGGGAAAAAAAACTGGCTCCTGTCATGACTCCCTGGAAATGAAATATTTTGTCACTTTAATTCTTTGTCCATGTTGGCTAAATAGAAATGGATCACTACTTTCTTTGACCTCAGTTGTTTAGATTCTTTACGGAATGCTGTGCAGAAAGCTGTTTTTACCACAATTGAAGTACCCTGTGCATACATGACACATGATCTGATCTATCAATCAATCAATACCCTTTAACCTTTAGCACGCTGCATTCTTTGACGAAAATTGTCACCTGCAGCTGCATTCTTTTTCACAGCGTCCCGTTTTTATAGTGGGTGACTTGTAATGTCTATAGTTTTTGTGTTTCCTGGTCAGTTGCTATCATTTTTGGAATTTATATAAATAAATGAATGGTGAATCTGATGATATAAAATTTGTTTGTGTACATGTTAGATGTGATAGGAAGAGAGGAAAGAAAAGATGAAAAAAAAAAAAAAATTTTTTTTTTTTAATTTTAAAATAAAAAAAAAAATGACCAACAAACAAAGAGTCCATATCCCTTGCATCTCAATGAAAGTCATTTGACCAATAAACCAATACAAATCAAATGATGATCTTTTCGTTACACCCATCATCAGTAGCAAAGCAACAAACGCCCTCGTCAGCAGTGACATTCAGCCGTAACCCTAAACCTTTCCGATAAACCTAATCCTAACCCCTAAAATTATACATACTTAGCAATGCCATTCTACTTTCGTTTCCACCTCGGCCATCAGACACATTTTGAGAACCGATATCAGCACTTATAAAGACAAAAATCTCATCCCCACCGCATGGCGTCAGAATCCAATAAAATTAGAGCGAAAATGGCCGCGTGTTCGATGCCGATTCATTTCGATTTAAAAAACTCACAGAAAATAAACGCGAATGGCTACATCCCTAAATAAAAATCGGAAACGGAAGCTAACTCTCTCCCAGATAAGTTTAAAACTTAACATCCGGGAATGATATCACGTGTACACACATCCTAATGCTAGAAAACGAAGATATCCACAGTCGACAACAGCTGGGAGAGCATAGGTTACCTTCGTCGACATATGTCGACGGCAGCGTGCTAAAGGTTAAGCTCCCCAAGGAGCATAGGCCTTCAACAAACACATGCCAAGTCCTCCTGTCTAGTGCCATCCGCTCAAGTTCTTTCCATGTTTTCCTCATCATTTTCACCTCTGTATCCAGTTCTCTTCTCCATGTGTTTTTGGTCTACCTCTGCCTCTCTTTCCCTGTGGATTCCAGAACAAGGACTGCCTTGTAATGCTATCAACAGGTTTCCTCAATGTGTGTCCTATCCATCGCCAGCGTCTTCTTCTCAACTCTTGTTCCACTGGCACTTGTCTGGTTCTTGTCATCAATTCCACATTTGTGACTCTCATACCATTTCAGGCCGTCTATTCTACACAAGCACCCGTTTATAAAAGTGTAGCTTTTTGGTTGCCGTTCCTGCCGCTCTCCATGTCTCAGAGTCACACAATAGGACTGACTTCACATTTGAGCCGAAGACTCCCATTTTTGCGCCTTGCCTGACCTCTCCTGCTCTCCACATGCTTCCCAACGCAACGAAAGCCCCTCCACGTCCAAGAAGTGTACAACTCCACATCCTCCAGCGGTGCTTCCCCAAGTTCAACCCTGCCATCACCTCTTGCATCTATTCTCATAATCCCTGTGTACCC
Source organism: Oreohelix idahoensis (assembly GCA_024509875.1). NCBI lineage: Eukaryota > Metazoa > Mollusca > Gastropoda > Stylommatophora > Oreohelicidae > Oreohelix > Oreohelix idahoensis. The sequence goes on along the minus strand of JAMPIV010017772.1, from coordinate 261,529 downwards.
CCAGGCCCACCCGTTGCGACCTCCCATAGAGAACCCTCATTCTCTCCTGCATCTATGGCCATGGGACGAGTCAAGTCATCTGCAAAATCCAGACCATCAAGCTGTCCAGCCAGACCCCACTGGATTCCACCTCCGCTGTGCGACATCGATGCTCCCACAACCCAATCCATTGCTAGCAAGAAAAGAAATGGAGACAAGAGGCATCCCTGCCCCACTCCCGTCCCAATCGGTTCTGCAAGTTGTCCCCCACGAAGAACCCCGCATGCCATGTCTCCACAGGTCTTCTCTACTAAGTCAATGATCCCCATGGGAACTCCACAACGCCTCACAAATCTCCAAAGTGACCCTCTGTCCACTGGCGCCGGCCCCCCCTCCCCCCCACCCCCATCATAGTCCACGAATCTGATGTGCAGCGGTGAACTCAATTCCAGACCCCGTTCAACCACTATTCCCAATGTGCTTATCTGGTCTGCACAGGATCTGTCCCGTTAAAACCTGCCCGGCCGATCTGATCTTTATTCCTGTTTAATTTCTTTATTTAAAATGTAATTTCTGTATTATTTTAATTTGATATTTTGAAACAATTAAAATGTCTTTTTCACTCCTTTGTACTGTTTTATTTTACATGAGCTGGAAACTGAATGGCGAGTGTTTATAAAGAGTGAACCAGTTGTACTACTTAAGATTACCATTGTTAGCAGGTTCATTGGTTTTAAACAGTGAACATTATCTCATGTCAGAAATTTCATCTTTACGCAGGTTCCAGGATGTGGAGAGTGTGTGCAAAAATCTCACAATACACCAGAACATGTCGTGAAGCAACTTTCAGAGGCCGTTGGAGCCAAGAAAGACACACTGGCAGATTTTACCAAAGAATGTGGAAAGAAACTGATCGAATGCCAAAAAATGAATGCCAATCTTAATGCCGCATTTGAAGAACTGGAAATGCAAAAAGACAACACCAAAGGGCTCATTGAAGAAACTTTTCAGAGCTACAAGGCACTCTTGGAGAATATAAGAGTAAGCAGTATTCATTAATTAAAGTACATGCAGATGCTAGTTTTTATTGTGAGGAGACAAATAATTTTGCATTGCTGTTATTAACAGTTGTGTTGGTCTGTATGGTCAGAGTATAGTTCATGTGGTCTTCTGTTATTTTTTTTGCTTTGTTAACTTATGTAAATACAGATTTGGACATGTTTCCCTAAGATTTAAACAGATTCATGACACTTGGTGAAATCTGTAACATGTCAGCAGTGCTTCAGTGCACAAGTTAGAGTATTTGCCCCAGTCCCGCCCCAAGTTAGTTTTATGAAATCCTATAAAACACATTAATGAGTTTGTGGACAGATTGTACAGAAAGCAGCCATCTTCTGCTAAACCACGGCACTCCTATGTATATCAACCACTGGGTCATGTTTTAAAGCCAAAGATATTAAAGATATTTTCCCAGTAGGTCAGCACTGTTATGCATTTTTTTTTTTTAACCAAGACAATTATAATTGTTTAGATTTCAGCTTTGATGCCTAGTTTTTGAGGTGTCTTTTCATAGTAAATTGATTTTTGCAATGTCTAGAGCAAGAAATTCTTTATGATGTAATTCCTACATTATGTAAACCCCCTATTGGTTGTGCATGGGTTTCAAGTGAAAAAGAAGGATTTAAATAGCATAATTTAGGGGTTTTAATTCATTTCCTAAATTTATTGGCATGAATTAAATTTGTGCTATTTTCTTCTTTTTCCTTGCAGGATAATTATTTGATTGAGGCTGATGAACTTCATGGAAAAAGAGAGCTGTGTCTGATGGAGCGCATGCACAAGCTGTCCACATATGAAAATCAGCTTTCTCAGGCCAAAAATTTTGTGGAACGTATTTGCCAGAATGGACATGCAGGGCAGATTGGCCAGCTATTGCAGACCATGTTGACCCAACTCAACACACTGTGCATGGGGTTCATTATGCCTGATATTCCTGCTAACACTGAGTTTAAAACTGATGTGCCTGCATTTACAGTTGCTGTCAAAAGCAGCTTTGGCTACTTCTCAAGAGAGGGCAGTTCAATGGTAACTTTGATTGATCAGTTGCTTTCTTTGTAAAAGTTGTGTAGTGAGTGATATGTTATGATAAGACTATAATCCTGAGTCTGCATGACAATAGTTTTCAGTCAGTTTAATTTCTTGCTTTTAAACCCCCTGTGGTGGACAGATCCTGCGGTTTAATTACCAAAAATGTTGTCTGGCAGTGGGCCATAGAACTGATATCCCTGTCTTTCAGCCTCACATGGGGAGCGTAGTTCACAACATAATTTTTTAGCCATAATATTCTGAACAAATCTGTTTTGTTTTCATTTTAGTGCCTTTAATTTCTTTCTCTCATTGTTTACACATTTAATGACACATTTTTTAAAATCATTCTTTTTCTGCCTCAAAGCATCAGGACTTCCTGTACAGCATGTTTTATACTATGTGGTTCGTTCAAATCAGTTTCACTACTGTTTGGTTCTTTCCCTACAGTTTCACTACTGGGTGGTTCTTTCTCTACAATTTCATAATAATCTTGTCATTCTAATCTAGGCAAACATTTTTAATCGTTGGTATTAAATATTGATTTTCTTTTTCTTTATTCTGAACTATACAGGAAAACTGACATCACTTTTGTGTTCAGAAATCTCAGTTTTATATAGGACATAATTTAGATTGATTTCATTGTTTCTTGTTCTGATAATTGTACATTTGAATTTTGAGCTTTCTCTCCCCCTAACAGTTTTTAGATTTTTTACCTTAGGATGTAAGACTGAATCCATATGTTATTCTATAGATGATATTTTGATATATGCAGTAACATTTTAAATATATTTCTAAGAAAATGTATCATAATATACATTAAATTGTTGTAAATTACCAGAAAATTGTGAAATTCTGCAGGGCTTATGTGATGTAATGACTATGTTGCATCATAAAATGTAGATATGAAGAAAAAAAACAGGATTAAGAAAATTTTACACTTGCGTATAAATAATTCAGCACCTCTCTTTTGTAGTAATATTTTGGTATCACTGCCTGTACTCCAAATTGTCTATATTGCAAACATACATATTCACACACACACACTTCAACATCTTGTTAATGCTGCATTAGTCTCTCGATCCTTCTTTCATGTGTATTTTTAGATCCATTTTCATCTGATTACAGATAGGGGTAGAAGAGCCAGGTCATTGACGAAATTTAAGATATGGGATAGATTTGCCACGGTCATTGGCGAAATTTAGTATTTTGAATTTGTCTTCCCTGCCATATAATATTGAGAACCATAGCTTAGTAATAGATTTGTTGGCATTTGAATTATTTGATTTTCCTCACCATTCTTTCTTAGAGTGGATCAGCCATTTGCTCACCATTTGAAGCTGAACGTTTTACCTTGCCCAACATGCTGGGGCTGGGTAATTCAAACATGATGCATTCACAGTCTGGCCGTGATCTCATGAAGGATATCAGCAGTTTGGCTATGAGCCAAATACCTATGAGCATTGGAATTGGTCAGGGGAGGAACAGCATGCCACTTTCCAGTGTTATCTCATGTTTAAGCTCAGTGAACCTTGCAGACAACTCCACTGTTTCTGGTAATAACAGTCCACTCTCTGACAGTGGCATCTCAGTTGATAATGTTAGCCACAGCAGTGGAAGTAATGTGGCGGCAATGATGAATGCAGCAGCCATGGTTAAATTGCATCAGAGTCAAAGTAAGTAACTGGATATTACAGTATTTTTGTTACAGTAAATGTGTATTACAGTATTTTTGTCACAGTAACAGTGTTACAGCATGTTGTTAATCAAAATAAGTAACTTGGTATTACTGAAAATTATTTTTTAAATTTATTCAAGATGTCTATGAAGAGGCTATCCTCCACAAAGGCAAACTTGAAAGCATTTACAGTACATATGGGGCTCGGTCAGAATGTTGCCTGATGATATCTTCAAATTTTGGCTGGGTGATGCAACGGCAACAGAAAGTAGAAAAATTGAAGTATATTGAAATTTGTGTAAGAACTGGAGGATCTTGATTGTTGCATATCTTCTGTGACATAAAACAAGACATGAAAGAAAATACATAAACATGTCCGAACTTCAGATCTTTGTGACTCTCGTTCTCTGTTTCACTCCGGCAGTAATCGGTGCATGTGTGGTACTGATTTTATTGCGTGCTTTCAATTGTCGCACTTTCTTTCATACTATGTAGCAGATAGTTTATATTTTCAAGTATTCTTTCACTACTTTCAGTATATTGTGTCTTGTCAGTTATCTGACACTCCTTGTGGATGATAAACACCTCACATTTGCAGGGAGAGTTAGAGATAATATTACGAGATGCAGGTTGGTAAAATTCCCTTGTACCAAGCTTGGCCGTGGCAGATTAACACGTACATCGCCCAGCGCTATCTGCCTAATCACCGATAAGATGGGTGCGCGCATCACCAAAGCTTGGAATACGGGGAGACAACTGATGGACAGACACAGATAAGAGATTACTTATCTGATAAAGTAATGAATTGTTACTTTTGGAACACGTCATATGTGGTTAACGACATGTTCGCGAGTCTGTACGCAAGGCATTGTATATCTTATTGCCATATATGGTAATACGTGACCTTTTGCTTAACGCACCTTATTTCACGTAGAATATTTTGAGAGCACCACACCCTCACCGCTTGTTCGAAAATGATTGGGTCGTTTATTTAACTCCATAACAAACAGATGTGTGGGAGACCGGGAATATAACCTGACACGTTTCAGTGTTATTCCACTGTGAAGATCACTTGCCAATATACCAGACCTTGCTAGAGTGAAGCCTAGAATTCAGAATTCCTTAACACACTGGACACCTTTTATTGGAGAATTTTGGACAGGAAATCTCTCATATTAAATGAGGAAACTGAAGGACCACACATGAAGTCAGAGAGGGAACTTATTAAATTAACGACATCCCAGACGCGTGTAAGAGGCCGATTCAAGTCTCTTTCATTCATCTGAGCAAAAAGTCTGTGAGCCAGGATTGGCTTATTGGTGGTACCAGCAGAAAGTACTATCTCTGGAACCAAGTGAAGGTAGAAGTAGACTGACGTGCGAGACGCCATCATAAGAGGGTCTTATAGACAAATGCAGGACCAGCATGGCCGTTACTCCTTGACGTTCAAGGAACGTGCAGCGAATTTAATCTTGACGAGTGAGAGCAGTGTACACAGAACCCATCAGCGGGAACAGAAACTACTATTGGCAGCTAAGTGCAAAATATACGCTGCCAAAGTGAACGTTTCCCCATCATCTTTACTATAAATCAATGAGGAAACTTTTCTTCTAAACTATTCAAATTATTTTCAGACTGTTAAAACCTAAAGTGATTATTAAATTTTGTTATTTGTAATGTTACAAATTTAACTTCGATTTAATCATTTTAAAGTTACTGCATGTTTGTCTCAGTCAAATTACTACACACACTCTAAACAGAGCTATACCAGAATAGTAAGAATTCCACTGAGTTAATCAGAGGTGGGGGCTTGAAAGAGCTGAAATTAATGAGTGCTTAATTCCTTCACAAAAGTTGTCGGCAGATTCTAGAATTAACGTGCTCAGCCAAAGCAGCATTGTTTTCGCTTATCTGAATATCTTGTGAAGACTCCCTTTGTAATAGAAGTGTCATTACCCTTCTATCTACATCTCTGCCAAGAGTAATCTTGTGCGAAGATAGATACCTTTGAAGCCCATATTAGATACTTTTGAGTTTTGGCCACTGTTGGACCACTACTGCAAAGCAGGGGAGGCAATACCGTCACAATCTTCACCAGATGCCTTTATTTTGGTAACAAACAGACATGTGAAAGAGAACTGGACAGCTGTCAGCTAGAACTTGAAAGGAATGAAGATAAAGGACATGGACTCAGGAGACATCCTGCCTACTAACCGAAGCTAATTGCCAACCCTTAGGCCTAATGGATATGAACGCGGTTTCATAATCCATATATACCAGGTTCGAAACCTGCTGCAGGCGGTTTGGTAGCAGATCGCTTTGTGTGGATTTTTAACAATGGTATAAGCGCCGTACCATTCAGAAAGCAATGGCAAACTACTGAATGAAAACATTGCCTAGAAAAATCACAAACAGCCAATAAAAGCTGGGGTTGATTGCCACATCCTGTAAAGGATAAGCAACTAACTTTAGGCAAAGATCAGAGTGAAGACACCAAGGTTTATTTTTTTTTAAAAATAAATTTTGGCGCAGCGTGACCAGTCCAACCTAGACACAAAGTTTGTCGGTTATATAAGGGTGCATGTCCAAATATAAGACTTTCTGGATAAATTGGAGCAGAATGGGAAAAGAAGTCAGTGCAGCTAGTGAGGATTAATCTTTCTTTATTTAATACAAACTTTGTATTCTATGCTAGAGTATATGTGGGAGCATTGCTGTGTATGTGTACAGTGTACTAATATCTTTCTAACCTCAACAGCTTTTGCTCCCTGTGGAGCACAGGGCTTCAACACATAATGGCAGACTTGTGCCTCCCATTCAGGTTCTTTCCGCAACTTCTTTATCTCATTTACATCTTGCATGTGGCTCAGTGCTCAGGGCAATGGAATTAACTGATTTTTGTCTTGTAACTGAGCTTCTCGCTCTTGCAGCCAATACCAAGTTGAAGACTCTTTGGTATTATCTACACTGTACATTAGGCTTTTCCTGTGACTTTTCTGCCATTCCAAAATGTGCTGAGTTGAAGTCATGAGCTCCAGTTTCTCCAGCTTGGTTTGTATTTAAAGGATCGTCACTTCTGGTCCCAAGCTAGGAGTAAGAAGCATGAGGCACAATGTGCATTCCCCGCCATCCAAGGGGGCTCTCCAACTAAGCAGAGCTAGAATACTGTGCTCTGGTTCTGGGCTCTCCCAAGGAATTGTCACGTCCTGCACAGGGCCACTTCTCAGCTCCACTGCCTATCACAGGGTCCATAGTTAGATCCTCCTGCGTGCATTCAAACAGTTCAAAGCCAAAGAATCATGTCTGGGGCTCAAGTGACTTCTCCAAGCTTAGTGTGCAATGCTGGGTTCTCAAGTTCCACCACAGGGAGAATCCATGGAAGTGTGTGGATGATTTCAAGAGTCAATGAGGATGTAATTAGCCTCACAGACAGAGGTTCACTTCCACATATGTATATTGTAGCAGTGGGCATAGCTGGTGGTCATATAAAGATGACTCCAAATATGCCTTCATGCATGTCTGAGTCAGTTAGTACGTACAGTGTGTGGTTGTGGTTGGTAAGTTAACAGCTTAAATCAGCCTTCTTTCTCAAATTTAAAAAAACAAAATTGTGTAGCTTGCATCAGAACGGAAAGACTTAGTGTGGTCACATATTTGTTGGTTTATGAATTTGTGATTTGGGGCCATTGTACTTTAAAGTCACCTTTTATCACTAAAATTTCATCATTTCTCTTTTCGCTCCTTATGGAGCCACCTACCACAACAGCTGGACCCTCTTGCAGGAAACATTCACGTGCTTCTGAAGCTGTTTATTTTACATGTTGAAGGAGCAGTTGTCGTGTTATTTTTCAGAGATCCCTGTAAGAACTACAAGGAACATTAAAATTAGTGTTGACAATAAAATGAAGTACCAATACGCAAAAAAATTTACACGCGATTGTTATAATTACTGCCCACTGTCATTAAAATTTACACTGTTATAATTACTGCCCACTTTCATTAAAATTTACACTGTGATAAGCTTTCCAAGGGGAAGTCAAAATGCCAGGGGGGGGGGGGGGGGGAACAGAGCTGTGTCTAATCTGCATGTTCAGAGCATATGGATTTGACCGTACCTGAACACATGACATAGACCAGCTGCATGTACATAGCTTGTCAAATATCATCATTTTCCTTAGTGCTCTCTATGGAGTATGGAGATACAGCTGCATCTGATCTCCCTGCAAGGAAGACTGCACCAAGCATTGACACGCTCTCACAGCTGTGGTTTCTGTAGCAATTTGTTTTACATGAAAAAATATGAGGTTGTGCAATGGGGCTGGCAACCTCATTTTAGTTGGCTTGTATGACGTGCCTGATGGTGCGGTGGGCCTATTCTTTCTGGGCCTTGTCAGGTATGACTCTGTTAGTCAGCAATATGGTGCATATATTGGCCACTGTTCACATTTTAAAATGGAATTTCTGAAGTGCATATTTTGAGAGCACTTTAATGCTATTGAAAGTGCTAAATTCTGGTTACTTAACTTCAGATTTGAATAAACAGAAGTTGTATAAAGACATTGTAATATAACATATAAGCACTGGAATGCATCAGTGTTATTTTGTAGCTGGCTCATTGTTTATTCTTATTTGATTTTACTCTAGGTCCACTGTTTGCCCCAGGCATGGTAGTTGCAGGAAATGCTATTGTATCAGGTGCAGGGGACAATTCTCTGGCAAGCATCCTTGGATCAGCTGCACCTGTATCAAGCTCTAGTGTGCAGAATGCAAACATTGAAGGTCTTGTGTCACTACTGAACCACCCACCACCTCTACCCCACAACTCTTTCTCCAATATTGGATCATTTGAACAGTTCAGTCCAAGTAAGTTACGTGCAGAGTTACATTTTTCAGCTTTGCTATATTGTGGATAAAAGTGTGCAAGATTTTTTTGAAGTATGCAGTGTAAACTGAAAGTTATTAAAAAAATAATCTTGAATGCATTGTTTTGTACAGCATAAATTAAAATATTTAGTTGAGATATTTCATTCAGAACTTACCAATGTTCCACAGCTTCACTTTCCTCTGAGCTAGGATCACCTGGGAGCAACTTTGGCAGTGAACAGTATCCTCAATTGCGGCACACCAACAAGATGAATGCCATGCAGATTAGGTATGTAATCTGTGTTTTGAAATAGGTGGATATTATTTTAAAACATGGTTCTTGAGATAACTTAACTCTTAGTATACGAGCGGCCTCTTAGAGAGGCCGATATCGATCCCCGTCAATAGCGAAAATTTATAGGTGAATGCATGTTTAAAACCACTGAACAATTTAGTTATGTGCATGATATAGGGGTTTCATTTCTTCACATTTTGATATATAACACTTATGTTATCTTTATAAATAAATTGTTTATTGCAAAATCTGTAAAGGTAGTCATGAAATTAGCTCGTATACTAAGAGTTAACCAGAAAACTTTTGACGTTTGTTATCTTTCCTTCTTGAATAATTGTAATGATTAAATGGGATTAATGAATAATTAGGCTTTGTGAACCAACGGGCTGATCACCCGTTTGCCAGTCACTTCGATTACAGAAACGACAGCAAATGGATTGATTTGCCGTTGCCCTAAAGACGCCAATAGGCGTGATGGGAAACAATGGCAAAGAAAACCTATCTGCTGTTGCCCTAAGACGCCACTAGGCGCAATGGCCACTGACTGCTTTGACGGTCGGTGGCTAAGGACGGTAGAAGAAGAAGGCTTTGTGAGTTTATCTCAGTTGATTCGGTTACAGTTTTTGAAGAAGTTTTAAACAAACTAGAGCAGGTGCTGTTGTGATGTGTAATGGAAAAGTTAAAATTTGTATTTAACCTGGAAAAAAACAGCAACAAAACAAACTACAAATGAAGTAAACAGTATATTTATTTGGGACTTGGAAAATTCATCAGCAGGTTTCAAGGTGCAGTGGGCGACACAGAGATTGGCCACTGGGGTCCTCAGCACAAACAAATCAATGAAGTTCCTTTAAGGTTAAATATACATTCTTGTTGCATTTGCCCCCTATGGTGTATCTGTATGGGCTGTGGAGCTTGCAAACCCTGCCTGCTTATATATTATCTTAAGTTCTTGCAGTAATAGTTACAGTGAGCCTAAACTTTGCTTGCTTTATGTGCACGGTACATATCATTACATGTATAGATTGTGCATACAATTTTGCATTTTACTTAATTGCTTTGTGTGCAGTATAGTGTGATGTCTATATGTAACTGGCATGACATTTGTTTTAGGCAAGCACACACATTTTTAGTTAAATTGCTCTTTTTTCTCTGGTAGTTTTTGGCTTAAAGATAATACAGGTAGGCCTTGGTTTATAAGTGGTTTTGTTAAGAGTCACCTGTATAAATAAATTCAACATTTAAAAGGGAAAAAAAATGTCACTATATTCAGTCCTAAAGTGCAAATCCTTTAGTCACTTTTGTCAGTTTTCTGCTGGTTGTATTCAGGAACAGACATTGTTGATTGCTAAAATGATATAAGGTGTCTACATTGTCACAGATGGGTATGCTCTATTCCTGGCTTGCAGGAATCATCTCTATACATGCATGCTGGTGGTTTTTGCTACTTGTAGTGGAGATATTTGTGTTAATCTACTCATGGGCTTGCAGGTTTCATCCAGTTTTCTCTTTTGAGTGTTACTGATCATTCTTCCTTAGCTGCTTCCAGGTTCATCTTGCTGCTGTTTTCATTTAATACAGCTCAGTGTCATTAAAACATGATCAGTTAAATGTCCCCCTTACCTGTAGTGCATTTAAAATTTTTCGGTATTCGAGTGCCACAGAAACCTCAACATTGTGAATTTTAGTTTCTTCCTCGTTCGTCCTGAAAAGGACGTTGGTTGCGTTGTATCTGTTTACACCGGAGCTGCAATATCTGCGCCTTTCGGCCGACACATCTGACTTCAGCACGGCATTTTTTGGGACCGGGTTTGCCTTCCCTCTTCGATCCCAACTCTCTCAGCCATACTGCAGTGATGCAGCCTGTTTCCAGGACCACCACATGGAGGTGGAGTAGGGCCTTGGTCAGCTCTGGTTCGCTGACGCAAGCAGTCAAGCTATGGAGGTCGCTGACTGCATTCTCTGTTGCTGCATCTTTGGGTCCCGTTCCTTGTTTGAACTTGAAGACCATCTCTGGTTTTGAGTAAATGAGTTTCCTATTTATTTGTTCAGTTCATTGAGCTAACTGCTGTCGTTTATTCAACGTTAATGCCGTGAATATTTGAAGGGGCCAAATTCAGAGCTCTGCATAAATTAGATCTTCCTTCACTAGCCTCCATTATGTTAACTTCCACTCTTCCCTATAAACCTGCGCTTGTTTAGCATAATTTTTGCTGGGGCTTTTTGCTAATGCTCATAAAATTCATATGGGTTTTTCATTTTTATTTAAAGGGAAAATATTTTCTTTCTTTCTTTAAATTTTTTCCATTCCAACCAATTTGGCAATAAAGAGTGGCTTAACTAGATGCATAATATCAAGGGAAAAATGCAAGGTTGAAAAGTATAAGATTAGTCCACATGGATTATGGTTCTGTCAGATTTGTCAATAACAGTACGAAAGCAATAATGGTAAGGGGGTCACACATCTTGTTAATTTTCTGCATTGTTTAGTGCTTGATCTCTCCGCATACTTATTAGTTTCATTTAAACAGCCTTAAATTTTTAGTTAAAAATCTGAAATCATGATTTTTCTTTATCTTGTCTATATTTCACTTGATTTTTAGTGCCAGAAAAGCTGTTTTTATCACGATACACTGTTCCACATAATCTCACAATGAGTGAAGGATTATAATTTTTTTTCGTCACCTGTTTACTAAAGACTGACTAAATACTGTAACAGACGATAAAAAGCAGAATCAAAATTTGAGTTGGGACAGAAAAATTACCATGACGTCCAAAAATTATAGTTATCAAAAGACGACCTAAGCGAGTTTTCTTTACACAAAAAGTTTTTTTTTAATCCAAAGAAGACATTAGTCCAGGATCTCCAGAATTGCTTTGAGTTGAGTTCAAATTAACTGGACTCACTCACTGTATATAATACTTGGTTTAGAAACATATACAAATTGGTTTTGTTCTTGTAATTAAACTGCACAGCATTACTGCTGAATGCTCAAATGTAATCACCCTGGTTGTAGGGATAGATCACTACTAGTTTTACAAGCCATGGTGCATGGCCGAAATCTGTGACCTTTGTTAATAATGCTGAACGGCAGGGTAAATGAAAATAGGCAATGTTTCTTACTAGGACAAAGAGAATGGCTTGTGTTATACCCACAAGGCTTTCATCAGGGACAAACAAAAGAAAACGGAAGAGGAAAAAATGCGAGAACAAAGTTAAATACATTAAAAATAATATGACCTGTAAGTGGAAATCACTAACTGGTCTTAGTGTGGCATTCTTTTCTTTCATATCCTATTCTCTTCACAGATGTTTTACATATTTATTTCTTTCATTTGCTTTATTCTTGCTTTTGATGTCATCTTTATTTCATACTGGTAGCTTACAAAGTGTTTAGACTACTGCCTGTTTAAAATAGTGTTTGAGAATTAAAAGAAAATTGTTGCATGCCAAAATGCCTTGAATGTGTGTTTCCCTTTTTTTCTAGCAAGATGTGCCTTAACTTTGAAGACCTATTCAGATAACTACTCGTCAGTCATTCTGCTTAACCTGAGTCATGTCCCGTGTGACGTCCTTAAGAAAATGTATATATTACTTCCATGTTAGTCCTGTGTTATTCCTGGGGCTACCTCTTCCCGAGGCATGTCCTGAAAGACGACGCAAATGAAATTTTGCATGGGGCTGGAAATTATGTCAAACAATTTGGTGCAGATTTCCTACAAAGGAGACAAGCTTCGGTACTGGGTCCATGCTCCAAAAGGAGCGAAAAAGGAATGATGATCTCCATGTTAGAAGCTGAGAATCAAGTACGGCTGAATCTGGAGATAGTACAACTGCTTGATATAATTTTATACACACTTTTCTATATCACATTGCTGCATGAGATTGAATATATGCCTGTTAAAATAGATGCCTGATTGTTTTGTAAGTTTGAGACAACTGTTCTTCAGGGGCTGCTGTTCTGATAGTGTTCACTCTCACTAAATTTAAGGATTCATTGGTGAAAGTGTAAGATGACCACATTCGATCTGAAACTGCACAGCAGTTAATCCTTTAGTCAATTGTGCTAGTTTTTAACCAATATACTAGGTCCAGCTGTATGAAGTGGGGCGACCAGTTACCATCCTTGCTGCCTTTGCTTTACTTAACTCAAGAGCAGAGTCAGGTACCTATTTACAAATGGATAGACTGGTGTATGTCAGTACCAGGTTTTGAACCTGGAAACTTTGCCACAAGAAGAGACAAGTGCTTTGACCACTCTGTCAAGTGGATGTTTGCCAAAACCTTACCACACATAAAAATAGGTTTCAGTAGAATCTTCACTGCGAGAAAATTATTCTTTTTTCTCTTTACCTTTTAACTCATTGTGTGTGGAGCATAGGCCATCAGTTTAATGCTTATAAGATAAATAACACAATTTTAAAATTAATCAGTAACTGACATTTTGTTGCATTGGGTTGTGGGTTAGTAAAGGTTATTATGCACGAGACTATCTTTTTTCTGGGTGTAATGGAAGGTTACTTTAGCCTTTGAGAAATTGCTGAAATATAAATTAACACTGCTTAATCATGTTTGCTTATTTCTTGCTTATGGCATTATGCCATCATAGGCATGCTAGCTTTGAAATTTCTTCAGAAAATTTTTAGATTATAATGGAAAAACATGTTTTTGTCCTTGGTGCATTATATGCAGCACAGCTATATAAATGCATGTGTTAGAACAAGGGCCACAAAGTTCTAACTGCCACAAAGTACATTACAGTCTTCAAGTACCATGCCTAGTGACATAGGAGATCATGCCTCTCCACAACTTCATGTCTCCAGCACAATTTATCGACATCTTTCCATACCACGATGTCAAACTGTCCAGTATTTGCTCTTTTTGTCTTCCCCTATATCTTTCCTTCAATCTTACCTGTTGTTACGATATATTTCATCTTACCTGTTGTTACAATATATTTCATCTTACCTGTTGTTACGATATATTTCATCTTACCTGTTGTTATAATATATTTCATCTTACCTGCTGTTACGATATATTTCATCTTGCCTGTTGTTACGATATATTCCAGCTTTCCTTTTCTTATACATGCCCAAAAAAAAGTAGATTGCTCTGTGGCATCTAATGCTTTCCTTACATGTTTACTAATTGTCTATGACTCATTCTCATATGTCAGGATTGGTTCTATATAACACTGAAGAACTCTTACTTCCAATGACAAAGAATTGTTGCATGAAATGCTCTTCATTTTATAGAATTATGTTTTTGCCGGAGCTATTCTGCTCTTCACTTCTGAGAAGTGTGCTTGTCTATAAAAGCTGCTGTTAATTAAAAAATTGTACAGATAGTTAATAGAAAATTCAGCTGTATTCACTCAGTTTTGCATCTTGGTATTTATCGGCAGCTGAGTTTCTTACTAAATATCTAGTCCTGTTATTTCAGATTAAAATCATGCCAAGTGCTTAAAATCAGTGTCTGCATTATCATTTGACAATATCAGGATGTTAATTCTTCAGTAGTATATTAATTTGTTGATAAAGAAATGTTTCTCTCTTGGTTCCACACCCGTGTCTTATTTAATAGATAATTTTGAACAGTGCGTTATAACTGAATGCTATTTCAGATCAGATTAAAGAGGTAAAGGAAATCTATATAAAATAAAGCTTTGGAACAATTATTTATACACAGTTGTATGATAGGTGATTAAAGAATCAGAAAAATTAAAACTCGAGTTATGATAAGAAATTGATATTTTGTCGACCTCTTAACCACATTTTATGATCAATTTATTGTAGCTCCTGCAGATGTCAGACGTATAGACAAAGTAGAATATTACCAAAATAGAAACATATGTAAAAAGGTAAAAGGATCCCATTACATGCGGCATATTGGGAATTTGGTGTTAGACCCATATTTCTTGACCATATGGCACACTAGGGGTAATGTGGTCAGCATCGCGTGGGCTGCCTATAACCGTACCAGAGTAGCTCTGAGGCTGGGTCGAACCATGGAGCTGTTTGCAGTCTAAAACGTCCCACCTCAGCTGGGAATTGAACCATGGACCACTGAGCTCAGAAGCCAGTGCACTGCACTACCGCGGCTCTAGAAACTGATATGTAGCTGTATGTTATGATGATTATTATTATATATATATATATATAAATAAAACTTGTTTTCCCTTTGTGCTCCCTGAGGAGCATGGGGGCCACCCCTGCAGCTGATCCCTTTGCAGGAAGCCTGCACCATTCACTCGGCAATCTTTACCTTTAGTAGTGCCGTCGAGTATGTATAATGTGTATTTTTGTACCATTTAGAGTTAGGGTTAACCGTAACCCTAACTCAATACACATATACATAGGTAAAGATTACCATTCACTCTCTTGTTGCTGGGGTTTCTGTGGCAATTTGTTTAACATTATGAGGTTTCCAGCCCCTTGCGCAGTCTCATATTAGGTGCCTTGTAAGACATGCCTGAGGGTGTCTCTTCGAGGCAGCTGGCAACAGTTTAACGTGTTATATCTTGAGTTTTATAACTTGTTTATTTATATGCAAACTGTACAGTTAACTTTCACTCTTCATCACACCCTTAATATCAAAATATATTATCAGGTGCAAGTTTGGACAACTTGGCCCTGGTAAGGGACAGTTCAACTCTCCCCATGGTTTCTGTTTGGGCAACGATGAGGACATTGTTGTGGCTGACACCAATAACCACCGCATCCAGATATTCCAGAAGACAGGAGATTTTAAATACCAGTTTGGAATACCAGGTAGGTGACGTATGGAAGCATCAGATGCAGTTTTCCGTCTTGTTGATTTGAATTGTTAAGATATTTCTTCTATAGTAAGATAGTCACGGGTAAAACTTTTCATGTTTTGTGGAGTTACTTAGTTTGCATTTGGCAGTAATAAGTTATTGAGATCTTAACTTTTTTTTTCTTCTAATTTGTTTAACTTCATATTTGAAAAATGTGTTGCATTCTTAGAATTTAATGTTACACGGCCTATTCACTTACTGGTTGTATGGAGTAAATATGTAATTTGACATTTTTGTTTTGCTGCAGAAAGTTTAGAAAGGTATTATGTACGGGTGTAAATACTATTGACATTGTTTGAAGGATAATGTGTCAACAAGGTAGCCTTAGTGAAGCTGCTGATCTTGCTACTGCTATTCAAATTTTCAGGGCGAGAGGAAGGACAGCTTTGGTACCCTCGTAAAGTTGCAGTCATGTTGAAGACTGGAAAATTTGTTGTCTGTGATCGTGGTAATGAACGGTCACGAATGCAGATCTTCAACAGAAATGGACACTTTCTGAAGAAAATTGCTATCCGCTACATTGATATTGTTGCGGGATTGGCCATAACTCCTGAAGGTAGTGTATTCTCCTACAGAATATAATTTTGGTTGTGAATGGATTTTAAGGTTGTACATGGTTAATTTGAATAATGATTTTAAAATGTAATTTTCATCTGGTCATACAATCTTTTGTCTTTCAGGTCATATTGTGGCAGTTGACAGTGTGTCGCCTACTGTGTTTGTTATTTCTGAAAGTGGAGACCTGATTAAGTGGTTTGACTGCAGTGACTTCATGCGAGAGCCATCAGATATTGCTATAAACAACAACGAATATTTCGTGTGTGACTTTAAGGTGAGATTATCTTTATTACTGTCAGTATCTGATGTAATGTAATTTTCTCAGATTAAGCTAAATTGCTGTTATTTTGCAATTGTATTTACTTCATTGTACAATATTTTGCAAATCTGTAGATGCTTCCAGTTCCTGTCTGTCAGTTCTCTTATTTGTGAACTTCCATGCTACATTGTTAAACTGCTCATTACATATCTCTTCTTAACCTTTTGTTGTTGTTTAACTAGAGCTGCTGAGCTTCTCGCTCTTTAGCAGCCAATACCAAGTTGAAGACTACTTGGTATTATCTACACTGTAGATCTAGGCTCTTCGCCATTCCGAAACGTGTTGAGTTGAAGTCATGAACTCCAGCTTGGCTTGCATTTAAAGGACTATCACATCTGGTCCCAAGATAGGAGTAAGAAGTGCGTGGCATACTGTGCATTCCCCGCCATCCAAGGGGGCCCTCCAAATATGCAGAGCTAAAATACTATACTCTGGTTCTGGGCTCTCCCAAGAAATTGTCACGTCCTGCATAGAGGCACTTCGCAGCTTCCCCTGCCCATCACTGGGTCCATAGTGAGATCCTTCTGCATGCAGTCAACCAAGTCAAAGCCAAAGAATCATACCTGGGGCTCAAGTGACTTCTCCAAGCTTAGTGTGCAATGCTGGGTTATCAACAAATTTCACCACAGGGGGAATCCCTGGAAGTGTGGATGATTTCAAGAGTCGATGAGGATGTAATTAGCCTTGTCTCTCTATCCCACAGGCATATTGTCATGATTTATTTTCTCAAAACATATCCTGGGAAAATGGAATGAAATGTGTATGTATTTGCAGTGATTTTTCATTGCATACTAGCCCTTTTCATACAGCTTCATAAGACTTTTAGCTGTTCATAAGATTCTGAATAATTTGAGGAAGAGTGGTGTTTTAAATTTGTTTTCTTTTTTTGAACTTTCCATGCTGTGTGAGGCCAGCTATATTATGTCTTCTTAAAGGAGTCTGCCACAGTCTTTACATGGGACATCCTCTTTTTCTAGATATTTATGTTCTGATGTTTTATCTGTTTAGCTTAGTGATTAGGCTTTATCTAATCAGCTGTACCAATGTGATCACAGTTTACAATACATCAAACCACATTAGTTGTATTTTGCTAAGCTCCATTGCAGGCTTTGCTTCACCAGTGTCTTATCGGAGCTTATTTCGTATATTACTTTATAAATCCATTTTGTTGGGTACTGTCCGAGTTGTTCCATGTCTTGTTTTTATATCGTGCCTTCAGTTCTAATTTTCATGTGCATTTGGGTCTCCTTCTATTTCTTCACCTTGTGGTTCCACAGAAAGGTCTGCTTTATGATGCTGCCCCATCCTGTAACAACTTGAAGCTGGAAAAAAAAAAAACATTTGATATGAGCTGGTCATTCAAAGGAAGTAATTCAAGTGACTTAACTCACCCATCTAAGACAGATGGTCTTTTGCTAAAGAGGATTGTGATGCTGGTCAGAGAAAGCTGAAAGGAGTTGACCTTCTTTCTTATAGGAAAATCTGGATACTGAAATGTTTGAACTCTTAACTAACAAGGAAAAATGGCACATGTGGCAGCAGAAATTTGAAATCTCCCCATGGTTTCAATTTGGGTAACGATAAGGACATTGTTGTGACTTGCACCAATAGCCACCACAACCAGGAATTCTAGAGGACAGGAGACACTAATGTTTGAACACTACCAACAAGGAAAAACTGCACATGTGGCAGCGGAAAGAGAAATGTAAAATTAACATCCTGGTACTGCGCAGAATGAGATGGAAGAGAAAAGTAAAAATATAAACTGGACACAGGAGAGATTGTAATATCCTCAGGACATGGGTGAAGAAAGAACATCTCATAGTGAAAGTTGGCTGAAATGCTGTTAGAGGAAGCACAGAAGGTACTTGCAGAATGGGAAGCAATGGGACCCAAACTAATACTAGCAAGGTTCAAAACATTCAGATATTTTGGTAACTGAAATTGGAATAGCTTGAAAAAAGAAACATCAGAATGCAAGGAACTTGCCAATACATTTTAAAGATTGGTCTTGCATGAAAAACAGTATGTAGCTTTGGGCTTTATGTAAATAAGGATAAATGGAAATCAGTCTGTCTAGTAGTACTGACTGATACTAAATTGTGCATAGTTCAGACTTGAGGCAGAGTTTCAGTGTCAATGTTTCTGGATCTGACTGCTAATTCATTCATTCTTCATCCTACACCCCCATGTTTGTGTGTTTACATGGCTGCATTTTATGATGTTTTTAAACATTTTCTTCATGTTCGATTACATTAGTCCAGTTCATATAATACAATTTATCAAATGTAGGGTCACTGTGTTGTGGTGTTTGCCCGAGACGGAACATTCCTACGCCGTATTGGATGTGAAAACATCACAAACTACCCCAATGGCATTGACATCAGTGGCCACGGAGACGTGCTTATAGGTGACAGTCATGGCAACCGCTTCCACGTAGGGGTTTTTCAGCGTGAAGGATCGCTCATCAGTGAGTTTCAATGCCCCTACGTAAAGGTCAGTCGTTGCTGTGGATTGAAAATCACTACTGAAGGATATATTGTCACCTTGGCGAAAAACAACCACCATGTACTCGTTTTAAACACCTTGTACATACCCTGATTTTTATGATGAAAGTTTGTCTTAAAAAAAAAAAATTAATTTAGAAAGTAGTATTCCATCTCTCATGCTTTTAACATGAGTAGTTGTTTTTTTTTTTTAACATATTCTAAAAATATTTTTCTAGTTTTTCATCACACGTATGAGAATTCAGTACATGACGTGATTACTATTTTGACTGAATGGTTATCATTTGTTGACTTGTGTCTCGTGCGCGTATATGTACAGATGCTCTTCACTTCATTGATTTTTGTGTGCATTTCTGCATATTTTAAACAGATTTGTGCTAATTTAAATTTTACTACCATTAATTTTGCATTTACAGCACCAGAACCTGTTGTTACTTGTCCAGAAAATGTGTATGCCAGATTTGAATGTGAGAAATTTGTACTTGGTCTGAGAAATGGCTTGATTTGGCATGTAAAGTTGAGTTACGAAAGACATTTAACATTATCAGACAATTTTTGTTGTTGACTTTTGCGGTGGTATAATAATGTGATCAATGTGGATTGCGAATCAGCATGATTTTGAGTTGCAAATGACCTTTTATTGGACTCACATAATGGTAAAGATTATTACATATGTGCAGGTGTCAGTATGCCTATGCATTATTTAAGTTGTGATTTTGTTTAGGTTGCTTTTGGATCAGAGAACTCCTTGAAACTAAATCTAAATTTGTAAGTTGGAAACAGTGACTTGCTCAACGATATACAAGTTTTAGTTTATAATAATCACACCTCTCAAAGAGAAAATATACCTACGAAAACAACCAGCCTGTTTTTAGTAATGTAGTTTGCTGACCCTTTATGATAGATCAAGTAAAGTTGACATAATATTTTGTACATACTTACTTTTGTATTTTGTTCTCCCGGGTCATCCCATTTTCTTAGTACTGACATAATGTATGTGTGAATTACCTGTTCAGTGAAAGTGCTCAAAGGGATGCTTTCGATATTTGCTGTAGTGCATATGTTTTTATTTTTTATTACATTTTTTAGGGGTTGGCAGAGTTCCCCTGCATATTTATTGACTTTTATTTCGATAAATGAGTTTTAAAAAATTGTAGTTTAAGAATTGCAGGTTCTTCAAGTATGGCTAAAGGCTGCATTTAAAGAACAGGTGATATTATTTTTTCCCTCTTCTTTTATTTATGGGGAATCTATGCATATAGAAGTGTGTAAATTTTATCTCTTTGAGTTGAAGTTTACTTCCTCTTCCCTGTCTGCATCCATTTTTTAGCTTTGGGTTTAAGTATAATTTCCCTAGCCATACTAGAGATGACCCCAAGTTGCATTAGCACCAGGGGAACACATTCCATGTAAAGATCAAATTTTTTTTTTTTTTGTTCTATGGTGTGGTGTTTATTATTTTCTATTAAATGTACTGTTCTCAGGCCTATTGTTCTATTTTTCCTGTTAACATTTATAAATTTAATACACTTCCGTTGTTATACACTTTTTCAGAAATTCATTTAAATGTTTAGGTTTGGTTTTTTAGTTAGTTTTTTTTTTTGGGTGAACTAATAAAAGAACTACTGTGAGGATTCTTTCCTTCTGAGCAGCCCTTAATATTTTTCTGTTTTGGATGATATACATAAAAACAGTACAAATTGCCATATCATACAATTGATCAGAAACACCAAGGTGCACATTTTACATTATTCTTCTGGTGTAGCTCCTAAGATTTTCTCAAAACACGTGCCAATATATATATATATATCTATATATATGTATACATTTATGATGTTTGTATTATTCTCCAATTTATTGCTTGTGAAGTTTTTTTGTTTTAATTTTCAGACCCTTTGAGAGGCAATTTCCTCTTCTAGGGCTCCTGGATATTTTAAAGGGCTTTTTTGAAAAATGCTGGTTGCTAATAATAATGAACCATGTTTTGTTAGCAACCATTTTTCTGTCCTTTTTTTAAAAAATCGACTATAAATCATGTTTATTTTATTTTAAGCTCTTGTTTCTCAATGGAGAACATACCACAGTTTACCTCGAGCTTAATCTGTTTACTTCCATTGGTCAGGTTATTTGACCATTTCTTTGAACTGTGGGCTTAGATTGAAACATTTTTACATTTAAAAAATTCAATTTACAGAATGCACACTGAAGCAAATTATTGTTATCTACATATTGTTGAGGCGGCTAATTGTATCTGGCCAATTTTTAACATATTTATAATGCTTATTACAAAACTTTATTATGGCATTTATCCCAGTATTGAATCAGTTTAAACCTGACCCTAAAAAATGCCGTGCTGAAGTCAGATGTGTCGGGCTGAAAGCAACCAACGTCCTTTTCAGGACGAATGCAGAAGAAGAAAAGAATCAGTTTAATTATGTATGTGCACAGAGCTTTAGCAGCTGGTCATGTAGCTGGACACACGTCAAGGACACCTGTTAGTAGCATTACAAGAGGGAGCCGCGCTAGCGTAGTGGTTACAACACCGCTCTGGCGACCGGGTGATACAGGATCAAACCCGGGCGACGGCATTTGAGGATTTTTCGTCGACCGGGATTTGTACTGGATTAACTCGAGACCTGGCGAGGACATTTGAAGGAGTGTCGTCGACCAGGGACTGGCGGCTCCTGAGCCGACCCAGCTGCAATGGGTACCTCCGAAATCGGCGAGTATTTGCCTGAATGGCGAGGGACACCTGTCTCTGTACAAGAAATAAAGGGATACTCACGTAAAATCAATGTCAGGTTAGACATAAAAATAATAACCTGAGATTTCGCCTTGAGTATTAGCGGGCGAACGGAAAAAAAAAAAAAAAAAAAAAAAAGCATTACAAGACAGTCATTGTTCTGGAATCCCCAGAGTAAGAGACTGAAAAACACATGAAGTGAACTGGAGACAGAAATGATATCACGGGTCATAGGTTATGATGATATAGCCCTGGCTAAATCATATTCTTCAGATTGTCGTGTATAAATCTGCCAGTCTGGAACTTTTCCAGACCAGTTGTCTGAAGAGTATGTTGAGTGATGACAGGAGAGTTTCATGTATTATAAACAAACAAAAAAATGACACAGCATTGGGATAAATACCGTAAAGAGTGCGGAGAGTACATCATAGATAGCCAGACACAACAGCATCTGTAGAATAAACATTGTTCACTTTGTGTAATATGAGAAATTTGAAGATTGTCAGAGTTTTCAATTTGATCTGCCCTTTTTTTTTTTAACTTAGTAGTAAAATCTGTAATCTCTAAACAATAGCACATGCAGATAAAAAATAAATTTGGCACATATCTATACTTCAAAAAAGAAGACGGTGGTCCGGTGGAATATTTTAAAAAAAAAAACAAAAGTACTTGATTACCACATCTGATATTTTTGTAGGTGCATTTGTTGACAATTTACAGGTTTTACATTGAGTTTGACAGTCTAATGCAGGGATGGGGGTAACGTTTTGTGTGGTCAGTCCTAAATCTATACATTGATTATGCAACGTGTATGTATCTAATCTAGTCATATATACTCATATCTGGACATGACCTATGTTTTGTTTTTCATTTATTTTTTTTGCCGTGCCTTAATATTTGTACTTTTGTTTTCGTGTTCACTGTGTTTAAAAAAACAAGGCTTTACAACAGATATTTATACTATATTAAGATCATATGAACTTTTTAAACAAATAAATTTCCAATCCCAGTTTGAATTTTTTAAAATTAGTGGTTATGTTATATAAGGTTTTGTCTTTTCTGTTTTGGTATTTTTAATAAAATCTGCTGTTAGATTATTTAAAAAAGGGAAACGATATGGAAGTATTATTTACCCTGCAATCTAATCTTGAACTGTGTGAGATTAAAGTCAGTGCACATGTACCGTCTGCTTCCAGGGATATACCCTAAAGCTGCTTGGTCTGCAATGCTTCTATATAATCTTACCAAATATGTGGAAAAAAAAATTGTAAAAATTTCTGCAAGTTTTTGTGCAGAACAGCTTTATGTGAAATCTTTACTCACCCACCATACTTTTATAAGTGAAATAATATTGTTTGTTCCTTAACCGGCTGCAGTAATCAAAATACTTAATGGTTAGATCTCAGTCTAAAACAAAGCAGACACTTATGACCTTGGATGAGGTCAGATTAGTTGATGGCTAGAAGCAATGTCCTACCCCCACCCCCCAATATTTTTTTCACCCTTGTTACAAACTGTTTTTAAGCTTCATCATGAAAGTATTCCAGAAATATTATATTTACCCAGTAACTATTTAGACTTTTTTTTTTCTTTCCATCATGAACAGAAAGAAGGAAAGGGAAATGAGGCTTCCTTTTGAGCCCATTTGTCTTCCTGTCACCACATATACTTTGTCTCCCATTGTTTGTCTGCCTTTGTCGTTCAGACAATCTAGGTTCTCCCCCCCCCCCTGTCCTCCATTCCCCCTTCTTATAGAAATCACAACGAGTATGCTTATCACACACTTGTTACCATTTTATGAATTGTGATTTTTGCGTTCATATTGTCAATTCCATCTTAATAAACATATTATGTATTTTTGCATCACTCATAATGTCTATTTAATATATATGTTTGTGTTTTTTGAGAATTTGTTAAAAGTTGACAAAAGAAGAAGTTAACAAAAAAAAAAAAAGAGTGCTGATGAAGGAAACATTGGGGGAAACCCAACAGATTGAGTGTAAATACATATTAGTTTGAAAACGTGCATACTTCTTTATCTATATTGTGGGTTATACATGTCACATGCATTAGTGAATTTTTTTTCTGTCCTTAGATACAGGAATGGTGGCGCCACCTTGGCAGAGAAAATGAAAACGTTTTGAGAAGAATCTTGGCCATCATTTAATTACATTGTTTTATGAACCAGTTTTCAAGAAGGCTTGTTTCAGTTGTCATTTTATTTTAAATGATAATAGGTCACGAAAACAATTTTTTGGTAAATGTGTATTTAAAAAAAAAAAAAAGACAGGTTTTCTTTTAAAATACTTTACTTTTACTAAACCAGGGACAATATCCAAGTGGTTTCTATTTATTTATAAAAATATTTTTTTTAAATTACATTTTAATGTTTACATATGGTGCTTTATGTTGATGTTTCTGTTTCTTTCACATCTGTGGTTATACAACATAAAAGAATGATGGCGTGCTAATATGTGTAATTATTGTAGTTTGATGTGGGACGAAGATATTTGCCCGAGTACAGTCTGATAGTCCATTGACTTGTTAATTTTAGTAAACAGCAGGTTGTTTTTGCCTGTGAAATATTTTTGCCCACTTTTCCTTTATATACAGAGTATGAAGGTTTATTGCTTTGTATGCATTGTCCCTATTATCTTTTCAAACAGTAATTGTTTGGGAGATCAGATTGTACTTAGGTGCTTTCAGTAATTTTTTTTTTTTTCCCCCTTTCAACAATGTTGAAAGCAAGAAGGCAACATCTAGAGTAGTCCGATTGTTGGGTTATTCAGAGATTTACAAAAAAAAAAAAAAAAAAAGTTTGTATGTGTGCGTGTTTATGGTATATTTTTTCTCCCTCAGTATTGACTCAATTTATTCAGTAAACCAACATTTAGAGATGGTTTATTTATAATATTGAAATTTATTTAGCACATTGTCTCTCTTGTTATGTTTGTTGATTTGTGCATTACGAACATACACACACACATATATGCTTACTCGTGCATATTTATGTTTTAAGCCCCTTCCTTTGTTTAAAGCTGCATGTTTCTGCACATGAAATTTAACCTTCTCCTTTGTCCTGAAATTTGGGCACCAAATTATTTTCTTTTCATTGACAAGATACTGCCTACCCAACCTGGTGATTTGAATGTGAAGTTCAGTCTTATGGCATCACTCACATTTTTATAAGTCCATCCAAACACACCCCCCTCATCCTCTCTTAAAAAAAATTACATATGTATGAATCTTTTCTTACACATAATACTTTCCAGTAATTCCATAGCTGGTTGAGGTGTATTCACATAATTACTGTTTGAGATTGTATGTTTCTTCTTAATTTCTGCAAATGCTTTTGCATGTATCATTGAACAAGATGTTCCAGTTTGCATTGTAATTTTGATTTGAATTATTTCATTATTTTACTTATGTCGAGCATGATTTCTTTATTTGAAACGTTTTTCCATTCCTTCTATTTTCCACCACAAAAAAAAAAAAAAATGTTGCCATGTTCTTAAAAAAGACTTGCAATAACTGTTTCTTTATTTAGTTATTTTTGTGTTGTTTTCCTGATCTTAGAGTCTGTGTGAACTTCTGTAGAAATTCACTGACAAGTTTTACAAAATAAACCAAATGATTGCTTGCTTTCTTTCTGCCCTTTCTTCCAGGTTCTTTCTGTGCTCTGGTTATGCAAATGAAGAACACTTTTTCTGTCAGTGAGCTTGAAGTATTGACACACTGTTTGGCACCACTTTTTGCACATTCGTCATTTGAAAGGACACATTTAGTCTGTAATTCACTAATTGAAATTAATATTTTTGTCTGTTTACCAACCTTAAGAAAAATAGTTTTAAAAAGGCATCACTTTGTGTAAACTTATATATTATATACCAGTATATGTATTTCCACTTTGAATATCACCGCACATTCGGAAACAGTGTAGTACTAATGGGAGAAGATTTATGCAAATATTAATCAATTTTTACCATTTATATTTTTGTTGCAGTTGAAGTTAGACTAATTTATTTTGTTTTTAAATAAAATTTTGGCGAGGTGCGGTCCCATTCAGCCTAGTCGGTTATATTATGGCGCATGTCCAAATATAAAAGACCTTTAGTTAGTACATATATTTAAAATATAAAGCATGGAAACATGTTATGATGTAATAATTTAACAAAAGAGCATATTAAAAAAATAAGATTGATCGTAGAAATTGATTAAATTTATGGTAGTTCTAAATTTCTCAAGACAGGACTTTCTTCATTAAGATTGTGAAAACAGATCAATTATTGATATTACCTTCATAGTGGTTCTGAAAGTTCTCTAAAACCTTCATTAAGACAGCAGAATAAAAAAAAACAAAAAAAAAACAGTGCCATTGCTTAATTCATAAATAATTCTTTGACAAAATGTTAGAAGTTTGTAACAGAATATGCTGATTTCTTGGTAGGCTGTATAGAGATAGAATGTGCTCACTATAAACAGAATACACAGTCAACATTTTTGTGCCCTAGGCTTTTCCATCATTAGTACATATATTGTTGGCTGCGGACTCACATATCTTTCCTAAAACTAATCAACTTCATTGTGTCTTTAGACATTATTGACACTTTTATTGATTTATGAATGACTCATGTTATCAAAGAACAAATAAGATGGAAACAAAACTGGCAGACATAGTATTGTTTTAGCCGTAATATATATTTTGTCTTTTTTTCATTATTGCTATATTTTCCTCCATGAATAGGAAAACTTCCTGTGCTAATGGTAGGAGAAAAGCAAACTATACAAATGATATGACTGGGTTTGTTTTTTTACAGGATGTTATAATCCAGTGCTTAAAATTATATTTATTACATGGTTTATTCATTTCCTTATCAACTGGTTGTGTGCAGTCAGGCTCTTCTGTTAGAGACTTTTATCAACTGTTATATATATTCATAATAAGGGATCAAGTGCGAGTATATGATCTGTCCTTGTTTCCCTTATGCTCATTTCTCCTCCACACCACACACACACACACACACTCTCTCTAAATTCACTGTCACCACAGGGTGGAACAAAATATGTATTTACTTTTCATAACAGATTTTGATAAATTTTTTCCTTGCTTACTTAATTTGAAATTTGTGTTTTAACATACCAAATCACGTTCACGTTTATTAGCATCGTGCCAGTGATAAAGGATAGACCAAATACTAGTAGGTTTTTTCCTTATTGTATTAAAAAAAACTTAAAGCAAATGGCCATGGCAGCACTGTCATTTACCACATATAAAGAAATGTAACCATGCCTATGTGGTTTATAAGCAGTTTACAGATTTGAAGTTCAGTTCTTAGTCAAATGCATATTTTTGTTTCTGTGTGCTGCTTTATTAAGAAGCTGGTCTCCGCAAGATGTAGGAAGATAGAATTGGAGAGAACTAGTCGGGTGAACAAGATGATTAGAGGAAAAAAGCCGGAAAACCTGAGTGGTTTAAAAAAAATGGTTTGTTCTGAAATTTGGAAACTGTCCCTTTTTGTGTATCTAATTCTCCTCTGCCCTTGTAATTGGAGTATTGGGCTATTTTTTTAACTAATTTGTAATGATGGTTACGAGTTTTAAATCACAGATCTCTAAATGGTTTCCTTCCTTCAGCTGAATAGTATAATAACGTTCTACGAGGTGTTTTCAAATGAAATCCGTCCCAGTGGCTTTATAACAAATATATGTAGGGTGCATCAGCAGGAGTAGTAGAATTAAATACAGCAATTGTTATGAAGCAAGTACCCACTGGGGTTCTTTAGAAATAGTCACCATAGGCATTCAGACACGCATCCCACTGCTTGGGTAGACGGCGGATGCCGTCCGAGAAAAATGACTGGTTGCTTATTGAACCATTTGGTCACCGGAGGCCCTGACGTCTGCATCGGAGTCGAATCGTTGTCCCTTTAGAGATTTGTTTAAGGGTCCGAACAAATGAAAGTCACATGGTGACAGATCGGGGCTGTAGGCTGGGTGTGGCAGAACTTCCCACCTTTTCCTTGCTAACGCTTCCTGCACAATGTTCGCAACATGTGGACGAGCATTGTCGTGCAACAGAATCACACCACGCGAAAGCATGCCGGGTCGTTTATTCTTGATGGCTGGATGCAGGTTGTTTAGTGTGTCTTTGTAGCGGATGGCATTGATGTTCACGCCAGGCTCTTTAAAGTCTACCAATAGAAGCCCTTCATGGTAAAAAAATGCGGTCACATAACCTTACCGGCGGAAATCTGTGACTTGAATTTTTTGGGTTTTGGTGATCCAGGATGTTTCCATTGCATGCTCGCTAATTTGTTGCACGGCTCAAAGTGGTGGCACCACGACTCATCGCCTGCTACTATGCGCAACAGAAATGCATCACCCTCCTCTTCGTAACGCAGCAGGTGGTTCAAACTCCACCCCATGCGTTCTTCCTTATGGTGATCGGTCAGCATCCGTGGGACCCATTGTGAACACACCTTTCGATACTTCAGTTTCTTCCTAACCACCATTTGAACTATCCCAAGAGACGCGGTGAATTCCTCTGCTAGCGAACGTAAGTTCCGACGACGGTCCACCCGTATTGCTGCATCAGTCTCGGCGATGGCTTCTTCTGTCGTAACAATATGCAGCTGACCTGGCCGCGGAAGATATTTCGTTAACTGACGTCCTTCTCGAAACATTCGTGCCAAGTATTTGTCACCATACACTGCTTTCATTCGGCAATGAATGTCGACTGGTCAACATCCTTCGGCTGTTAGGAACTGAATCACCGCTCGCTGATCGGCCTTGGACGGATTCCTTATCCCACCGGCCATTATTTTAACGGTCTGCAGCACAACCAATGAATACTAGGAGAATAAACACTTGCACACTTGTACATTCGTATGTGCTTATTACGTCAGATGTGACGTCATCATGCTCCTCCTACGAATGTCCACTTGGCGCAGCACGGTCAGGTTTCATTTGAACACGCCTCGTATTTTAAAATAAAATTCTGCTAATATTCTGTTAAGTGTCCCCAGTTTTAGCATGATTTACTCTTAACTTATGCACTCAAGATTTACAAAATGTGATATTGTCTGTTTTACTTGATTATTAATTTTTTTTTTTTTTTTAAAGAAAAAGTTTACGCTGGTTGATATTTCACACTGCTGTTTTTTTTTCTCCCCACCCTAGTTAACAATATACATCCTGGAAACGGCTTGACATATCAGACGGGTTTTTATATTAAGAAATGCAATTTAAAAAATATGCTTTAACCTGTTTGTTACATGGGTACATTCAAAATCATAATATATACAGATTGAAAAAGAAAACAATCTCTCTGAAAACTGGGAGAGTGGCAGAAATTTGCTTTTCGTCCATTAAAAATGTGAACATTATTTAACGCTGAATTAAATATTCAGTGCATATTTTTTTTTCGTTTTAAATGTGCACTCCTCAGCCTTTTTTATTTTATTTTTTAATGGATAGGGGAAATAAATTACTCTATAAAGCAATATTGAAAACATATTTTTACAGTCTGGTTTGCTCAAATATTTTCTTTTGAAATTTTGATGCATTTTTATTTATTTATTTATTTTTTTTTGGCATCCCCCTCCATCTTCCATAAGCAAAATAATGTACAGTTGATGTACTTGTGCATCATATTTGTAGAAAATATTGCTGTTTATTCCGTTGGTTTTATTAATCAGTACATCTCAGTAATCAAAGATTATTGGTTGTAGAGCATGGTATTTAGTCATATATAATATAATCAGGTCGCTACATTATCCGGTGACAGTGGCTCTTTGTATATTATACTTTTATTTTTTGTTTGTTTGTTTGTGTGCCATTCAGTGTGTTGATTAGTAAGCAAAGATATAAAGCTTGTCAGATGATGTGTCTGGTCTGGAACAAAAGGAATCTGATAACGGGGGGGGGGGTGGTGGTGGTTGTTGTTTATTTTCATGATCAAGAGCTAGGTATTGCAGCCATGAAATCTCAAAATTAAAATATTAATTTAAAATGTGCTGCGAGGTTTTTTGAAAACGAATACTAATTATGTATTTTATAAATCAGTGAGGCTTTTAAAGCTGTGTAGGTTTTTAAAAAAAAAAATGTATTGTTATGTAACTCGACCTTGGACACTAAGTCTGAATTAGACATGTTTTTAAAACATGCAAGTACTTTTTTTCTTTTAGGGACTGGTATGGCTTAAATAGGAAATATATTTTTGTTTTTTTGGTGTTTATGTGTAGAAGAGTCACTAGAGTAATGAATCTTTGGTGCTTTAATGTCTCAGAGAGAAAAAAAATGACCGTTTAAACAATTGTTTTAAATGCTCTCAAACTAGCCTGCTATGGCAGAGCTTGTGACATCCTCTCCTAAGTGCTGACTGCCCGTACTGATAGTCATGGTGGTTACTATATAAGTCTTGGTTTGATTCACACTCAGCATTATTCTTCCAATAATTGCTGCATAGAGGCAGGTATGAGGGACACTATACACAAGTATTCATATATTATTATATATTATATATTCCTATTTTTGGAAAACACATCAGCGATTTCTTAAAATGTACGTTTATGTTAAGATGTATGCAAAAAAGTGGAATAAAGGTGTTCTTTCAATCTGTTTGAATTCCTGGCTTAAAAATTTTTTTTTTTTAATATGTCCGAAAATCTGTTTAAATTTCTTTTTATTTTATTTATAAATTGTCAGAAAGCATTCCACTTTGTTTTAAAATATGGAAAGAATTCGTTTTTTTTTTTTTTTAATATGGAAAGAATTCCGTTTTTAAAAAAAATACATATGGAAAGAATAGATCTACTGCTCCGTTGGGCATGTCATAAGAGGTGATTAACATGAGGTTAACAACCTCTTCATGGAAACAAACTGCTACTGCAAGGAGGCACATGACTACCTCCACCTCTGCAGTGGTGGCACCATAAGCAGCAGAAAGGAAAATGATATTTGTAATATATGAGTTATACATGTATTCTTTCTATAAAAGGTGTTATATACAGTGTTTAAATTGACTGTTAATATGATAGTCAAACACACCATACCCTTCGGGTCTCTGACATACAAGAACATTAATAGAACGAGCTAAAGAAGTAACAAAAAACAGATCTATACTTGGCTTTATTTATTTGTGCGTGTGTGTGTGTGTGTGTGTGCGCTACACTGAAGCATTCAACAGTATTATAGTGATAGCTGCAAGATTTGGCTAGGAGGGAAGTTGCTAGTTTGATTTATTTTAGAATGAACATCATTTTTGTTTCACATGTTTAAAACAACTTTATAATTCATTTTATGTTCGTGTCTGTCTTGAGTTTCAAATAATAAATAAAAACTGAAAATTTGCAAACTGTTAGGTAACAAAGTCCATGCTTCCTAGGATGTCCACATTATCAATAGACCAAACTGACAATAATGAAATCAACACTAACACTTACTTAGTCGTTCCTCTTCTACCTTTGCGTGTAGAGATTTGTCAGAGAGAGCGCCACACTATTCTATTGGCAGTTTTTAAAATAGTGCTACAAGAAAAATCTGCTGTCCTGGCAAAATTAGAAACCTACCCAACATAAAAATGTTTATAGAATGTGTGATGCCTATACACACATTGGGATTCTTGCCGGTGCTACAGAGTGCACTGTGCTGAGATCCTCTTAGTGTGATCTAAGGGAGGAAGTTGGAGCACTGATGGAGTTGTCCGTGTGCAATGAAGATATTCCTTCAAACCAAACCATCAATACAAGTAACAAAAAAAAAAAAAAAGATGATAAATACAAAAACTATTGAAATAACCCAAGAGATGATTTGCAGATAAAAAGAACAGAACCTATCCACAAACACAGCAACCAATAAGGTTACCACCTTTCATAAATGGGTATTGTCATAGATTAAAATGGTGACAAGATCACCACTGTGGAACTGATGGCTAGAACCAGACAAGTGCAGGTGGAACAAGAGATGAGAAGACGCTGTTGATGAATAGGACACACACTAAGGAAACCTATCATAGCATACAGTGACAGTCCTTGGTAAGAGGGAAGCTGGAGAAGAGAACTGGAGACAGAAATTAAAATTATGAAGATATGAAAGACCTTGACCTGAGACCACACAACAGGTGGACTTGGCATACTATAGATGAAGGTCTGCACTCTTTGGGAAGCTGAAGTGTCATGAATGAATGTCATCCTCAAGCCTCACTTAAAGAAATGAGCAATGAATATAATACCAGCACACAGTGCTATAGAAAAGATACTCTGATTAGTAGGAAATGCTAAAGGAGCCAATGTGCTACACATCAAATGCAATAGTACCAGCAATAAAAAAAAGCACTACAAATAAGAAATAGATGACATATTATATTTAATGGACACAAAAAGAAAGAACAAGCAAGAAAAAGAATATGAGATGCTAAATAATAAAATAGTTAAAAAAGTGCACGACAGCTAAAGAAACCTGGCTAAATCGGAAGGAGAAAAAAAAAAAATCCATGTTCAAACAAATACATGAGTTAAGAGGCAGAAGAAGACATTAAAAGTGTGAAATAATAAAGATGTTTACTAACGAATGGTATTGCTGGAAGGTGACAGAGATGGACAGAATACAGTAGAACTTGGTCCACATGTGGGCAGTGACAGCTACATCGGATATTTCAATTTACAGGTCTCATTTTTATGTATTTAACTTAGTTCTCTCTCTTCTGTCTTCGTTCAATAGTCCTGGATGAAGGCCTTGTGGCCGTAACATAGGAATTGTATTTTTCCCTGTACAGACAACAATACATGAATTAATTCCTATGATAATGAAAGATCACATTTACATATTTAAGACAATTGCGAAGGACCACCAATACATTCTGCAATGTAAAAAAAAGGCAAAGCCTCATGACCAGATAATATAAACATCCTGAGATATGCTGTAATACGTTCTCATTATTAAAGAGTACACCTGCTGCAGTCCTGCCCAACCTACAGCAATGAACGGAGTAGCATATGGCAACAACCCACTTCTGTCAATGAAAAACTGTTTGGAGATGTCAGGAACCTTGAGTTGACTACTGCCTTTATTAGTCATTAATGTGGAAGTCTGAAGGCGAACGAGGAAGAAGAATATTAAGGAGTAAAAAAAAAAGAGTTAAAACAAGTGTTTTTTTAAAGTGACACGTAGTAGAGATAAAGGCCTTATGTCCAAATAGCTAGAAGACATAAGTAAAAGTCATCAAAGAAACAGTCCCATGGGATGTAGCTGCAAAGTACAGTGAAACAAGTTCATATTTAAATTTCTGGGCACATACGTTTTAATAACATCACAAGAATGATGTTACTCAGAAATGAACAGAACGGTCCAAGCTAAACAGCATTCCACAAAATGAAAAGAATTCCGTAGAAAATCTGTGTCGATGGGAATAATAAAGCGAGTTCTTCAATTGTTACAAACAGCCAATCCTATGATATGGAAGCAAATCATATACAACCAGCATTCACGATGCAACGAAATCAGCTAACATCACAAGCCTTCAATAGCAGAAGACTGACTACCGGGCAAGGGGATGCCCGAGAGAATGACGGACGGACAACATTTAAGGAACAACTGAGAAAACTGCATCATGCTGCCAAAAACAAAAACTGCTTCTCCCCAGAAGCTTAGCACAAGTGGATAACAAAATAATAAATAAACTTTTAAAAAATGCAGAAATTATTATTACTGTCCCCATATGGGAATGGAAGTAAGGATTGGGGGTAATTTCCTAATACTCGTGGCTGAACGCTCAGCAGTGAATATGTGTATAATATTTGTAGTTTCGTACCATTTAGAGTTAGGATTAGTATTATGGTTAACCCTAATCCTAACTCTAAATGGTGCGAAATTTACACATTCACTGCTGAGCGTTCAGCCACGAGTATTAGGAAATTACCGGATTGGGTTTATACATATCTCAACCATCTCCATTTGCTCTTTCCAATTTCCCTTACGCTGTAATTTATACCCACTTGTTTTACATATACCTATTACTTTTTGCTCATTTCATGAATTAACTATCATTTTCTGTTGATTTCATGAATTAACTATCATTGTCTGCTGATTTCATGAATTAACCATCTGTTTCTGTTGATTTCGTGAATTAACTCATTGTCTGCTGATTTCATGAATTAACCATCTGTGTCTGCTGATTTCATGAATTAACTATTATTGCTGATTTCACGAATTTAATATCATTGTCAATTTCATGAAATAATCATCCTTGTTTGTTGATTTCATGAATTAATCATTCTTGTCTGTTGATGTCATAAATTAACCATCCTTTGATGATTTCATGAATTAACCCTTCCTGCTGATTTTATGAATTAACCATCCTTGTCTGTTGGTGTCAGGAATTAACTTCCTGATTTCATGAATTAACCATCCGTGTCTTCCGATTTCAAGAATTAACTATCGTTGTCTAGTGATTTCATGAATTAACTATCCTTGTCTGTTGATGTCATGAATTAACCATCCCTGCTGATTTCATGAATGAACTATCCATGTCTGTTGACATTAGTACTGTTAACTATTTGAAGAAAGCTACATAAACCATAATTATTGCCCTAACTTTGATATCTCTGAAGATGCACACGTTTTAGGCAGTTTTATAAATAAACAGTGCAAGGTAAAAACATTAAAAACTTCAGCAATAAAACTTCTTTCAACTTCTCATTAACTGCACTTTCTGCAGACTTATTCTGTTTTCATTTCCACACCAACTCTGAACACATCAGAGAAACATTTTAATGTTTTCACGACAAAGTATTTACTTATACAATCCAGTCTGTTCCAATTGTTGCTCAAGGTAAAAATAAAGTGCACACACAACTCAAACCAAAACAACAACAAAAAGCCAGCTAATTAAAACAATGCTTTAGTTAACCTATGTTTGTGTTATAAATAGGTTTGGATAGAATCGGAGTCCCTCTATTGTTTCATCCCGACACACACTGCCCATCTTCTCTGTCAGCAACAACCTGAAAGGTCAATGGAAGCAATCTTTGAATGAAATCTTTTTTGTATATATCTTGTGTAGGTATCTTTCAACGCTGAATGAATGTGATCTTTCATAAAAATGTAAGTACAATCCTTTTCTGACAAGTATTGAGTAATAGGTTCTTCTTCTTCCTCGTTCGTCCTGAAAAGGACGTTGGTTGCGTTGTGTCCGTTTACAGCAAAGCTGCGATATTTGCACCTTTCGGCCAACACATCCGACTTCAGCACGGCATTTTTTGGGACCGGGTTTGCCTTCTCACTTCGATCCCTCTCTCAGCCAGACTGGAGGGATGCAGCCTGTTTCCAGGACCACCACTTGGAGGTGGAGTAGGGTCTTGGTCAGCTCTGGTTCGCTGACCCTGACGCAAGCAGTCAAGCTATGGGTCGATAACTGCATTCATCTCTCTTGCTGCATCTTTGGTCCTGAGTAATAGGTTCTAGAAAGAGGTTAAAAAAGGTAAAAGTAGTGCCATAGCAAATACTTCCATAGAAGAGTGAAGTGTTGGAGACTTCGTCATGCTAGGTCCAGCATTTTTATGAGGTGGGGTGACCAAATCCCTTCCTTGCTGTCTTTTCCTTCTAACTCAGGAGTCGGAGTGGCTAAGAGGTATGGTGTCCGCCTCAAATTCTAGAGATACTGGGTTCAATTCCCAGTTAAGGGAATTTAATTTATGGAAATTTTTTTGTTCAGAGCCAGTGGTCATAATGATGTCATCCCCCCATAGGACAGT
Source organism: Oreohelix idahoensis (assembly GCA_024509875.1). NCBI lineage: Eukaryota > Metazoa > Mollusca > Gastropoda > Stylommatophora > Oreohelicidae > Oreohelix > Oreohelix idahoensis. The sequence goes on along the minus strand of JAMPIV010017772.1, from coordinate 225,933 downwards.
GAGATCAGATGTCTAACCTTCTCAGACAAGGGCAAAAAAAAAAGGTCCCGTGTGTAGGTTGTGCACATTAAAAATCCCACGGCAGTTGGAAATTGTAAAGAGTACCTGCAGAATTTTTAAAAAATTGTTGAACATTCCTGTCAAGTGGAGCACGAGAGCACAGTAGCTGACGGATGCTGAATAAATGGGAAAAGCTCTACGGAGATGCAAATAGCCTCAAGCTTTCTTTGAAAATATTCAAGTAGACGTCTGAGAGTGTACGAAGAAGAAAAAATCATGGGTAATTGAACCGGGGACCCTGTATTGATCACGAGGTAGCCAGACCACCTGATGTGGCATGCATACAAAGTGAAAGTAAATTAATTACAACACAAACAACTGTGCACTAGTTTAGCCCAGTTATTTATTAAGACTAGTCCATAACAAGCCAGCATTCCAGATTTAGTCGGCAAAATCTGGGGGCACTTGGATTAGTGCCGTGAAATAAATGCATTAACTGTTCCCCATGCCCTGTGTAGTTCCCAGGAAGAGAGGGGGGGGGGGGTCGTCTCTGAGGAGAAACACAGAACAGGACTCCTACTCCCTCAGAAGTGACTAATATGAGGTTGTGCATTGGGGCTGGCAACCTCATCATACAAAACAATAGCTACAGAAACCACTACTACACAAACACATGAATGCTTTCATGCAGGCTTCCTGCCAGGGGACTGCTGCAGTGGTGGCTCCGTGCTCCATAAGGAGCAAAGAAGGGAAAAAAAAAACAGGAAACATGTCTCTATATTTACTGTCAATTAAATATGCACAAAAAAAGCCTCATTCAGTTCATTTTAAATTATGTATAGAGATGCAATTTTCACCATAAAGTTTAATCTATTTAGTTATTGCAACGTTTATATGTTTTGTAAGTACTGTACAGTACTTTGCAAAAAAAATGGCAGTCATATTTTCGCAACGCAGCACACTCATAGAAGCAAATAATAACAAAAACTGTATGTCCAGAGGAAGATTGGTATCTCCCCTATCTATTAACAGTGGTTTCAGTACAATATAATGTTGCCTTCTCCAGCAAGGCAAGCCAGGATGCGGCGAGGCATACTTCCCACAAGTGTTTGTAGGTAATTGTGAGTCAGACTGTCCCAGTATTTTTCAGCTACCTTCTTCAATTGTTCAACGTCTCTGAGTCCACTCTTTTTTAAATGATTCTTGAGTAGTGTCCAAACGTTTTCAATTGGGTTTAGGTCGGGACTGTTGCTGGGCCACTTCAGCACTATCACATTCTTCTCTTGCAGCCATGCTTTGGTGGTATGAGCTGTATGCTTTGGGTCATTGTCATGTTGAAATGTGCACCCATCGGGGTACATGACTTGCATAAATGGCAGAAGGTGTCCCTCTAATATGTCAATGTACCTTTCTTTCGTGAGAATTCCTGTGAAAACACACAGTGGGGTGGCACCTCTTGCTGACACCCCTCCCCAAAGATGGAATTTCTAGGTATGTTTCGGTCGCTGGTACACAGGCGTTACAGAGTCTTTCGTCCAAATATTTATTTGAGCAGGATAAGACCAAACAGAACATTCATCTGAAAAAATCACATTGTCCCATGACAAATTCTTGTTTTCGTGGCACCAGTTCAAGCGCATCTGTTTCTAAGTCTCTGTGAGCAATGGTGACGAAATTACCCACTTTTTTGTGTAATTCATCCTGTGTAGCTCCCGGTTGACAGTAGCATTAGATACCTCTGGGCTTCCCAACTCGATCATGCGCTGCCGTATGTTTTCTACACTCTTCATTGGCCCAGCCCGAACGATTTGGGCGAGACGCCGATGGTCCTTTGTGTCCAAAATTCTTGGCCTCCCACTACCTTCTTTTCGCTCGATTCCATTACCTGCTTTTAATTTACTCACAACTCTGTAGACAGTCCGCTCAGGAATGTTCAAGGTTTTAGAAATGTTGGAACATGTTTGATTTGATTTCCTTCATTCCAAAGCTGTGAAATTAACATACACTTTGTCTTTGTATCCATTTTCTGCCACTAGCATTAGAAATTGTCGTCTGCTCTATTATCAAGGGACTGTACTCTACGCTAATTTTTTTTTAAGTTTTGGTAGTGTTTGCTCACTTAAGTGGAGTGCAAATCTGGGGAAAAACATGCATATTTAATTAGATTTCAGCATATTTAGTTGAGCAATATGACTGCCATTTTTTTTGCAAAGTACTGTATGTTCAACGGATAAGGTAATACAAAATATGGCATAAGGAAAATACAGCAATTATCACCTTTCTTTAGCCAACACAACAGACAAGCCCAAAAGTTGGGCGAGTTGCTCGGATGTCAAAGGACCTTGCTCCTGTACCTGTCAAAACAGTAAAATAACAATGGAACACTTATTTTCTGAAAGTGTTGACTTTTATAGCACTGCTACATGTGCAAAGCCCCATGTGATTTCCAGGGGAGGTATTATTAAGAGGCAAAGAAAGTACAGAACCCCTCTCTCATGCATGTCATAGCAGGCTACTCCTCCTCTTCCTCCTGTCTCCGTATAGCCCCTAACAGTGGAGCATGGTGTCAACATTGTAGCAGGTTTTAGAGAGCCTGCATTAACTCATTAAGGAGCATGTAGTCAAGTTAATGTAAGCATAATTCTCTAAGAATCTTTTCTCTCTATCGCTCTCTCTTCTCTGTGTGTGCGAATGACTGTGAGTAAATACAAAAAGCAAGAGGAGCTTTCACTGCATTGGGAAATATATGGAGATCAAGAGAAATCGGATCCAACACGAAAATAGGAATCTTCAACTCAAATGTGAAGTCAGTCCTGTTGTGTGGCTCTGAGACATGGAGAACAACAAAGACAACTACCAAAAAGCTACAGACTTTCATAAATGGGTGCTTGCGTAGAATAGAGGGATTAAAATGGTATGACAAGGTTACCAACGTGGAACTGATGACAAGAACTAGACAAGTGCCAGTGGAACAAGAGATGAGAAGAAGATGATGGCGATGGATAGGACACACTGAGGAAACCTGTTGATAGCATTACAAGGCAGTCCTTGTTCTGGAATCCCCAGGGCAAGAGAAGCAGAGGTAGACCAAGAAGCTCATGGAGAAGAGAGCTGGAAACAGAGGTGAAAATGATAAGGAGAACGTGGAAAGAACTTGAGATGATGGCACGTGACAAGAGGACTTGGCATGTGTTTGTTGAAGGCCTATGCTCCTTTGGGAGTGGAGGGTTATGAATGAATGAAATGTACTTATGTGTGCTCAATTACTGAATATGATGATGATATTGATTAATTGTGATTGAAGTTATTAATATTTTAATTTGTAAAAACATTGAGAATTGAATTGCAGGACAGAAATATAAAAAGGCAATTATGCCTATTTCTTTACCCTGATGAAATAAAGACTTTGTTCGTTCGTTCACCGAGCACATGTGTGCCATCCACGGTGTAACAGGCTACTAATGTGAGGCTATGTATAGGGTTGACAACTTTATCATGTTAGAGAATCTGATTCAGAAATCACCACTGCAAGAAGTGCTATGGCGCTGGCTTCTTGCATGGTTGTCAACGGCAGAGTTGGTCCCTTGCTCCTCAGGGCACAAAAATGGATCATGATGTAAATACATAAAACATTAAAATAAATCTCTTCCATTAACTTCTCATAATGGCTGATGTCCAAAAACATATATTTTCTCTTATAATAATATACAACATTACAAGAAATCTCTTCCTTTAGCTTCTCATAATGGCAGATGTCCAAAAGCATATTTTCTCAAATAATATACAACATTACAAGAAATCTCTTCCATTAGCTTCTCATAATGGCTGATGTCCAAAATCATGTAATACAAAGTACATGGATGCTCTGCTGTGATCTTCCTTTAAAGTAATCAGCTGCCCTGGTGGTTGCATGAGTGAAAAATAAAATGATGATGATGAATATACTTTTTCTTTTAACCTATCTATATTTCTCATCTGCTGTCTCCTGTCTGTGACTGTTGTTGATGATAAGGGTATACTCTGAAAAGACTCTTGTTTCTAGTGTATCGCTCAATTGTAAATCTGACTCCATACCAATTTGTAGTTTTATTGCTTCATATACTATTAGCCATAAGTCTCATACAACACGCATTTTTTCCTGTTTTCTAAAAGCCTTGGGTTCTTCCACATCAGCTTCCTCTAGCTGTAGCCCCACTGCCTGCTTAATTGTGATAATTTCTTTATATCTTCAACTGTGGTTGTAGTTCTGGCTACATATTTCATAATCATGAATAGCTTCTGGCCACAAGCATTTCCATGCTCCATGTAGACAGCTCTTGCCATATTGCTATAATTAGGCTTAAAACCTCCAATATACTGTACCTAGACTCCCAACAGGTAAAAAATGTCAAGTTTTAACAAAGTTTACTAATTTACCTAAACATTTTCATGTACAATTTCTTGAAGTTTGCAATGACAAACTGGCACACTGGTTGCAGATGAGGTATGTTCTTAGGAGGCAAAAAGAACACTAGAATAAATGCATTTTCAAACTCCATGATATTTGTAAGTTCCAGATCCTGTCCAGGAGAATAGTCCATTATGAGAAGAGCTTTCAGATGCAGTTTATTGGTCACAATTAAGTTTTAACTAATGGGCAAAATACATTGAACAGATGTCTAGTCTCCCCAAGCCTTGCAACAGGATCACCTATAAACTCCAAAGTGCAGCTCTGCTCACCTTTTAATACTTAAACAATCTAGGATGTTCACAGTGGTATACAAGCAAAGGCTTCAGTTTAAAATCTCCTGAAGCATTGTCGTTAAGCAACAATTTTAGATGGCCCTATATAGATTTATGCCCCGGCATTGGAACTTCATTGTGGTGTAGATTCCACTCTGCCTTTTCAAAAAAAAAAAAGGCCTGTATCATCTACTCGTACACTGCAGACTTGCTAGGCAAGGTCACCTTCTTCTTGTACCTTCTGAAAGAACTCGAGTTAGAATTTTTCTGTTGCTTCCTTGTGTGAGCTAGCTGTCTTGTCACACTGTGTAAGACTGCCCTTTTATTTAGAACCTATCAAACCAGCCCTTGCTAGTAACAAAGTCATCAAACTGGGCATCAGAATTTCTGGGAACTTTATCTTTTAAATGTTCATAAATTTTTCCTGGCTCAATCATAGATAAATTCAGTATTGATCGAGTTGCCCTTCATCTGCTTATCTCCTTACCCAAATTAAAAGCAATCTCTCCAGGTGTACGATAAGAGATTTCTTTTTGTTTTTAATAACCCTAGTTGACTGGTCACTGACATTTAGGTATTTAAAGTTATCTTTGTTCAGTCAGCTGAAAGTTTAGCTGACTGACAGCTCTCAGGGCCTGAGCCTGTTCTTGAATCATGAGAAAAGACCAAATCAAAAGGCTGAACTGATTGTTGGTTTTGTAGGCACAAAATAACAACAGAATGAGAAAGGTTATTTGGATCAAGCATCAACTTGTAAATCACAACTGAACTGAAGATGAAAGCATGGTGTAATACTGTGATTCTGCATGTTTTCAAACCAAATAATATTACACAGAATACCAAATTCACCAGCACTAGACAATCTGTGAGAATAAATTATTTTAAGTTTTGTATAGAATTTAGTTTCCTCCTCAGTGAAAACGTGGCATCAAAGAAGGAAACAAACAACAAGGATAAAAATACTGCAACACACAAGTAATTGAAAATTCATTATTATGGAACAAAAAATAATAAACTTACCATATTTGTTGTTTTTTTCACTATCTCCTCCTCATTTTGGCTTTGCACTTGAAGGACTGATACACCACTGTCAAATGTTCGAAGTCTGAAATGAGAAAATGAATACAGTTGGAAAACCTGAAGTCAGTAATGAAAATTATGCTAAAAAACCCCCACTATTATTAAGTGCAGGAATATATATATATATATAAAGGTAAGTAAAGGATCCCGTTACACACCCACTGAGGCATATTGGGAATATAGTGTTAGGCCCATATTTTCTTGACCACCTTAACCTTCCCAGAGTAGCTCTGGTACCCAATTCATGAGGCTGGGTCGACCCCGGAGCCGTTTGCGGTCTAAAAGATTCCACCTCAACTGGGGATCGAACCATGGACCACTGAGCTAGGAAGCCAGTGCACTAACCACTGCACTACCGCAGCTCCCAGGAATGTATATAAAAGTACAGTAAACATCATGCAGTGTATTGCCTTTACCATGTACAAGTAAGATAGGTGATGCTACAACTAGGATTCTCCTTTATCTTGCAACCACCTGTCGAGTCTGCATCAGAATTACTTATAGAAATAGTTATCATCTCCTTTTTCACTCCTTATGAAGCACTGAGCCACAACTGAAGATGGCCCGCTTGCAGGAAGCCTGTACCAATCTACCATCTGTGATGAATATACTGCCAGTCTCTTGATTTCTTTCATTCCACATGTTCTAGTTTAATTTTCTTAACTCTGATTATTCTTTCTTTAGGAGTTTTACTATTGTTAATGATTCCTGCATCAATCTTTCTATCGTACTCCGTGCAGCTTGTGTTAAGAAGAATTACATGTTTCTGTAACTGCATGCTGCAGAAGCCTGATATAAGGGAAAAGGTAATGGATCCCGTTACATGCCCATTGAGGCATATTGGGAATATGGTGTTAGGCCCATATTTTCTTGACCATCGGCACACTAGGGGTGATGTGGTCAGCATCACGCCGGCCGCCTTAACCTTCCCAGAGTTGCTCTGGTACCCAAATGGGGCTGGGTCGACCCAGGAGCCATTTGCGGCCTAAAAAAATCCCACCTCATCTGGGGATCGAACCATAGACCACTGAGCTAGGAAGCCAGTGCACTAACCACTATGCTACCGCAGCTCCCGAAGCCTGATATGGTTTTTTAAAATTACTGGGTTTTCACTGTCTTATAATAACATATAACACTGAATACTAACACCATCCCTTTTGGTTAAGAAAAAATACACTATAAGTAACCTGACTTCATGCACTATCAGCAGACTATATCATCAGTGATTACACAGCAGGCAATGATCATTCATACTGACCTGATTGGAAGTCGTAAAGTCTCCATCACTTCACAGGCATGAAGCAGATCTTCAGGGGATAGAAGCTGAAATAGGAACATGAAAAAAAAAAATAATGTGAATAAAACACTAGCAAATATTAACCTATCAACTGAATATTAAGGTTTCTCATGTGCCTAATGAGACCTGAATCAGTGCAGCTGGATACCAAAGCATAGTCACTGTTTTCCTGACAGGCTTGATGTAACAGGCTAATTGGAATGTCTGGTCCTAAGGCCATCATTCTTGCACTATAAAATATGTTATAAAGAAAATATGAGAGAAAAAAACCTATTGAGCCATAACGTTTCAGTCTGTCTTATACACTTCTTTTACAGTTAAGATGGCAACTATTCTTAGTTCATGTCACTGAGTATTCATACTGTCTGAGTGATGCAAGTACTAGAATTATGAGTAACATATACATCATAAGTATTCTTCTAACCAATCACTAGAAGTGATGGAAACTGAGACCTCACAGATTCTTCTAACCAATCACTAGAAGTGATGCAAACTGAGATCTCACAGATTCTTTTTTTTTTTTTGTAAATAAAGTTTTGGTGAGGCACGTCCCATTCAACCTAGTCAGTTATATTAGGGCGCATCTCCAAATATAAAAGACCTTTAGGTCCGATTCATCTATTTCACAGATTCTTCTAACCAATCACTAGAAGTGATGCAGATCTCACAGATTCTTCTAACCAATCACTAGAAGTGATGCAGATCTCACAGATTCTTCTAACCAATCACTAGAAGTGATGCAGATCTCACAGATTCTTCTAACCAATCACTAGAAGTGATGCAGATCTCACAGATGACTATATTATTTTGAGATAGCATAGCCTCGTTGTCTAGACTGCCCAAATGTGGTTAACAAATAGGTAAATCACCTTCGCTTTGTATTAAGACAATGAAACTCAAATCTGTATTATTTTAAGCATTATATTTTAAGATATTAACTACTGTAATATGTGTGTCACACCAAGTGGAAAAATTAAAATATGATTTTTTTTGCTGCTCCACTTGAAAAAAATGATCCACCAACAGATATCTTGACAAATATAGTTCAGGTACAACCCCAAAAAAAATTTCTTTCACATTAGTTAATTCTGGTATTCATGGAAGCATCATTAGCTACTTCTAGTTACAAGTTGTATCATTTTTATTTATTATTTATGTATTTAACTTAGTTCTCACTTTCTATCTCTTCCGGTTTTGTCCGTGGTGAAGGCCTTGTGGCCAGAAGGAAGGCAATTTCCTTTGCTGTAGTAAGATCCATCACCTATTTTTGTCCACCCCAGCTTCAATAAAACACACCATGCAGATGGAAGTTTAAAGAAGAATGCTGTAAGGAAATGCTATGGTGACAAGATAGGAAACTCTATACAGAGTGATCCAACAGGAGGCAATATGATCATTAGAAGTGATCCCCCCATCGATCAAGTGTTTTGGCCCCTTAATCTCCTTTACATTCTAATGGGGGGGGGGGGCGCGGGCCCCCTTAGGTCTTGACTCCAAAGTGTCAGCCTCCTGTTGTCTAGTGCAGAGAATTGAACACACTCCACCTTGGTTGCAGCTTTCAACTTCACTCCTATTTTCTGCCAGCTGGAGGCAATTGTGAAAGTAACCCCTATGTTGAAAACAAAATACTGCCCCGATGGTTACATTTTAACTGTATCACCAGTGAAGCAAAATTTGAATCATATGCAGCTTACTGAATTGGCAGATCCAAATTCCAAAGTTGTGAAAGGTTTCAGTGCTCTATTCAGACATTAAAATTGTTAAACGCTTGATAAATTCATTCAGCACCCAGCAACGTGCTGACTATGAAATTTCTGGTGACAAATATCTTGACTATAACATTTAAGAAGACAAATATCTTCTTCTTCAACTGCTCTCAAACCAAATATATCTCTTTCACAAAGGTAGAGGTCCTGTCTCAGGCTTCTCTTATCACAATATAGTTTTTCCGTCAAGGGGTTGGGAAAGGCCAAGCTGTCAGTCTGCTCATTTCATTGAGATGGCATTCTTGGAGGATATGTTGTGTTTGCTTGTTTTTCCCACATTTTGTTATATTTGCTTGTTTTTCCCACATTTTGTTATATTTGCTTGTTTTTCCCACGTTATGTTGTGTTTGCTTGTTTTCCCCACATTTTGTTATATTTGCTTGTTTTTCCCACATTATGTTATGTTTGCTTGTTTTTCCCACATTATGTTGTGTTTGCTTGTTTTTCCCACATTTTGTTATATTTGCTTGTTTTTCCCACATTATGTTATGTTTGCTTGTTTTTCCCACATAGGCACATGTCTGTCAGTCCAATGTTTAATCTGCTGAACAGATAATATTTGAGTCTGCATTGGATGGTTCCCAGCTTGAAAACAATCATTAGATATCTTCTTGGCAAAGAAGCAGTATTGCTTAAAACCTTTCATGTTTATAACAGAGGCTGCACAAAAAAAGTTTAGCTTCCCACCCCCCTTGTAGATGTCAGCACTGCCTTCACTGGAAATACAGGAAACACTATAAAGTGCGAAGAGGTAAAACTGCAAGCAGCAGGGAGCTAGTGCAGGTGGTAATGGACTAGCGCCCAAAAGATACAACTTTTTTTTTTACCTGCCTGATCCAGCCCACTGCTTCACTTGTATGGCCTAAAAGATTGAGAACCGAACTGGTTCTGAATATGTTATCACTCAATGACTTACGTGCAGCTAGTGAAACTTACCTCCAGGCCTCTAGCTCTGTTAATTCGACAATAAACATCAGTAAGGGTCATCATTCCTCCACTTTCCTAAGAGATAAAGAAGAGGTCAAATTGAAAAAAAATAAACAGAGATTAAAGAGAGCTCTTGTAAATAAAATGTCATTGTCATAAATATTTCACGAGTGACTAAATATCCTGTGAATGTACTGATAGTGTCTGAAGATCTTGTAAATGTGCTGCTAATGTCTGAACATCTTGTAAATATGTTTCTAGTGTCTGAACATCCTGTGAATGTACTGCTAGTGTCTGAACATCCTGTGAATGTACTGCTAGTGTCTTAACATCCTGTGAATGTACTGGTAGTGCCTTAACATCCTGTGAATATACTGCTAGTATCTGAACATCCTGTGAAGGTACTGCTAGTGTCTGAACATCCTGTGAATGTACTGCTAGTGCCTGAACATCCTGAATCCTGTGAATGTACTGCTAGTGTCTGAACATCCTGTGAAGCTACTGCTAGTGTCTGAACATCCTGTGAATGTACTGCTAGTGTCTGAACATCCTGTGAATGTACTGCTAATGTCTGAACATCCTGTGAATGTACTGCTAGTGACTTAACATCTGGTGAATGTACTGCTAGTGTCTTAACATCCTGTGAATGTACTGCTAGTGTCTGAACATCCTGTGAATGTACTGCTAGTGTCTAAACATCCTGTGAATGTAGCGGTTGTGTTTAAACATCCTGTGAAGGTACTGATAGTGTCTAAACATCATGTGAATGTATTGCTAGAGCCTGTCTGAACATCCTGTGAATGTATTGCTAGTGCCTGAACAGCCTGTGAATGTACTGCTAGTGGCTGAACATCCTGTGAAGGTACTGATAGTGTCTGAACATCCTGTGAATGTACTGCTAGTGTCTTAACATCTTGTGAATGTACTGCTAGTGGCTTAACATCCTGTGAATGTACTACTAGTGTCTTAACATCCTGTGAATGTACTGCTAGTGTCTGAACATTCTACGAAGGTACTGCCCATGTCTGAACTTCATGTAAATGTACTGCTAGGGTCTGAACTTCCTGTGAATGCACTGCTAGTGTCTTAAAATCCTGTGAATGTACTGCTAGTGTCTTAACATCCTGTGAATGTACTGCTAGTGTCTGAATATCATGTGAATGTACTGCTAGTGTCTAAACATTCTGTGAAGGTACTGCTAAGTGTCTAAAAATCCTGTGAAGGTACTGCTAGTGTCTGAACTTCTTGCGAATGTACTTTTAGGGTCTGAACTTCATGTGAATGTACTGCTAGTGTCTGAACATCCTATGAATGTACTGCTGGTGTATGATCATAACTTAAAAGCAGCATCTGTGTTTATGTGAAAGTCAGCCGCCAGATATTATTATGATTTATAACTATGTAGAGAAAATGACAGATAAAACAGATTCATCACCATATTTTCCATTAATTAATTAATGTCTTTATTTTAAACACTTTAATTTTAATTCTCATTTGATACAAATGAGACAAGTTTTAAATATCAGCCAGTAAAAAATCATATTCGTCATAACAAAATGTATAAACTTTATATATATATATATATATATATATATATATATATATATATATATATATATATATATATATATATATATATATATATATATATATATATATATATATATATATATTCATTCATTCATTCATAACTATCCACTCCCAAAGGAGCATAGGCTTCAACAAACACATGTCAAGTCCTCCTGTCACGTGCCATCATCTCAAGTTCCTTCCACGTTCTCCTTATCATTTTCACCTCTGTTTCCAGTTCTCTTCTCCATGTGCTTCTTGGTCTACCTCTGCCTCTCTTGCCCTGGGGGTTCCAGAACAAGCACTGCCTTGTAATGCTATCAACAGGTTTCCTCAGTGTGTGTCCTATCCATCGCCATCGTCTTCCTCTCATCTCTTGTTCCACTGGCACTTGTCTAGTTCTTGTCATCAGTTCCACGTTGGTAACCTTGTCATACCATTTTAATCCCTCTATTCTATGCAAGCACCCATTTATGAAAGTCTGTAGCTTTTTGGTTGTTGTCTTTGTTGTTCTCCATGTCTCAGAGCCATACAATAGGACTGACTTCACATTTGAGTTGAAGATTCTTATTTTCGTGTTGGATCAGATTTCTCTTGATCTCCATATATTTCCCAATGCAATGAAAGCTCCTCTTGCTTTTTGTATTCTTATTTTGATATCACCGTCTGTCCCTCCAACTTTGTCTATATTGCTGCCAAGATATGTGTACGATTCTACATCTTGTATTGGTGCTTCTTCAAGTTCAACCCTGTTATCATTACCTGCATTTATTCTCATTATCTTTGTCTTTTCCCTGTGTATTTTCAGACCCAATTGCTGTGACCTCTCATCGAGTGTTTTCAATTTGTCCTGCATCTGATTACGGTTATGGGACAGAAAAGCTAAGTCATCAGCAAAATCCAGATCATCCAACTGCTTAGTCAGAGTCCACTGGATTCCATTTCTGTTGTGTGTTGTCGATGTTCTCGTAACCCAGTCTATTGCTAGTAAGAAAAGAAATAGAGACAAGAGGTATCCCTGTCGCACTCCTGTTCTTATCCCAAATGGTTCTGTAAGCTGTCCTTCATGAAGAACTCTGCATGTCATGTCTTCATATGTTTTCTTTATTAAATTAATGATCTTCATGGGAACTCCATAATGCCTCATCAATTTCCAAAGTGATTCTCTGTCTACACTGTCAAATGCCTTTTCGTAGTCCACAAATCCGATGTATAGTGGTGAATTCCATTCCAGACTTTGTTCAACTATTATTCTCAAAGTGGCTATCTGGTCTGTACAGGATCTGTTTTGTCAAATACCTGCTTGTTCATCTCTGTTTCTTGTCTATGGACTCTTTTAATCTTTCAAGGATAATCCTGTTTAATACTTTTCCTGGCACTGAAAGTAACATTATTCCTCTATAATTTGTGCACTCTTGTAAATTTCCCTTCTTAGGCAACTTAACCAGATATCCTTCCTTCCATTCTGCTGGTATCTCTTCCTTTTCCCAGATTTTACCAAGTAATTTATATAACATCTCTGTAGCCGTGTCGATATCTGCTTTGATGGCCTCTGCTGGAATGCCATCAGGTCCAGACGCTTTTCCATCTCTTAGAAGCTTTATGGCTTTCTTTATTTCTTCCTCCGTTGGTCTTTCACCGTTAATTTGTAGCTCTTCTTCTGCTGGCTGGATGTCCGGGGGGTTTTGTGGAGCTGGTCTATTGAGAAGGTCCTCAAAATATTCTGTCCAGCTCTTCATTTGCTCTTGTATATTGCTGAGCAGTTTTCCATTCTTGTCTTTTATGAAGCAACTTGTTTGCTTGTATTTCCCCATTAGCTTCTGTGTGCTGTTATACAGTTCTCTCATATTCCCTTTGGCTGCAGCATCTTCTGCCTCTCTTGCCAACTCCTCAATATACTTCCTCTTGTCTCTTTTGATACTTCTTTTTACTTCTTTGTTTGCTTCTGTGTACACTTCTTGAGCCTTGGCTTTGGAACTTCTGGTTTTGCTTGTATTTAAATCTGCTTTCTTGTTTTTCCTGTCTTTTATCTTATTGATGGTTTCTGTTGTTATCCATGCTTTTTGTTGTCGTTCCATTTTTCCCAGTATTTCTTCACATGTCTCATTCCATACCGTTTTGATTTGCTGCCAATAGTCTTCTGTATTCTCTACATCTTCCAGCTGTTGGAGCACTTGGAATTTGTTGGATATTGTGACCGCAAATTTATCTCTTGTTTCTTGATTTCTTAGATGTCCTACATTAAATTGTTGTCTATAATTTTGCATTGTTGCATATCTCTTGAGTTTCATTTTTACTTTGGCTATCAGAAGGTGGTGATTTGATGCCACATCTGCTCCTCTATATACCTTTACATCCTGCAATGATGATCTAAACTTCTTTTTTATGCATATATGATCAATCTGATTTTCTGTTCTATCGTCTGGTGATATCCATGTTGCCTTGTGTATTCTCTTATGTGGAAATATGCTTCCTCCTATAGCCAGTTGATTTGAAGCACAGAAGTTTGAGAATAGTTCCCCATTTTCATTCATTATTCCTAGCCCATGTTTTCCCATGACTTCTTCAAAGCCGGTGTTGACTGTACCTATCTTTGCATTCATGTCATCCATCAAAATTGTGATGTCTCTTCTTTTTACTTTTTCCATAATCACAGTATATATATATACGACAGGGATGCCCCTTATCAACCACTCTATTCTTAACAGTCATAGACTGGGTGATGCGCCAGACAACAGAGGGCAGTCCAAGAGGAATAAGATGGACTACGTTTTTGTTGTGTAATGGCTATCAAGGAATGTTATATGCGGGGGCAGTTAGGTTCTGGCTTGGTGAGTATGTCTTCAATCGTTGCTGATGTTTACGCGAATGCTAGGTTGAGTAGACGAAGGGTTAGCATCATACTTTTCACCTGAACACAGCCACACAGTATCGTTCTTAGCTCATACAACAATGTTAATGATTAATCAATGAGTTGGTGAAGACTGGTCCACATCCAAATTTATTCACAGTAGCTCCAACAATAATTCAGCATAAATAACATTAGGTAGATTGCATTCATTAAGGTCCAGTGTCAGTCCATCGTGGTAAACAATGTAAGAGGCATACAATTCATAAATCTCAATTCTGGCCGTAAGAGACTAGCGTTCAGGTTCGAGCAGGACGTGAACGAAGTATGGCGGCCGATGTAAATGTGCTGACAATCGAAAATGTTTACCTCAAAATACAGTCACAATACTTCCCATGGAAGCTGTAGCACTTGACGGCCCATAAACACATCTTATTCAATCGTGGCGACCAAATCTTATTAAAAGCCACTGAGAAAATATATCGAATAACACATCCACCATGGGAACACAACCATGGCACGTCTCGTCAGGGCTGTTTACATTTTATCAATTAGCACGGGAAACTGACCGCTCGGCTGCGCATGGGCAGACGATACATACGTCACGTTATATATTTATAGCTAATGCAGACAGCTGTATTTCAGCAAAGGATTGACATACGCCTGTGCGCAAAAGCCGTACACAACAACCACCCCGTCCTCTCGGGGAAAAAAAAACAAATGTTTTTTTTTTCAAACATTCCCCGAATGAAAGAACGGCCAAAATTAAGTACATCATAATAAAAAATCGTCAACAGTAGAACAATAAATTCTCAAAGTCCAGTCGAAGTCAAATCTACTGGAAATATTAATGAAAGTGCATGAAAAAGACTGTCATCAGTCAATACATTATCATAAGAATATGAGAGGCAGAAACAAATAAATGTAAACTAATAATGCAATAAAGAAAAGATCATCTTGTAACGTATATGTTAAAGTAATGATATCACTATAGCATAAGAGAATTGTTACATAAAGAGAATCAAACTAATAAACATGTGAAATATAAGTAGGGTTATGTCTTTTAGGGAACATTAAGAAGGAAAAAAAGAAAAAGTTACAAGAATTTATACACCATGTAGTTTTCATACTGATCTATTAGTAAATATGGTACTGCATTGTTTCCAATTGGCAACAATATGTCTTTCACATGTGCTTATAGCACTAAAGTAGAGTTATCCATTTGACACGAAAGTAGATTGTTACTAAGCAACAAAATGTTCAGGTCCTCATAATATGAAGGTATCGAAAGTCAATCATCCAATGTAAATGAGTGGATCACGTAAATACATTTGAAAGTCACGCAGCAGTACTGAATGTCAACCACGCGCTTATATTTGGATCACATAATAATGTTAATTAGTATCGTTAAAGTCTTGTTGAGGGCAGCGGGAGAGTAAATCAGCTAACACATTTTCAGTGCCCGGAATAGCTTGGACATCAAATGCGAACGATTGCATCAAAATAGAATAGCGCGCAACCCTAGGATTCTTGTGGTTCGATTTCATGAGGAATGACAGAGAGCGCTGGTCTGATTGTATAATAAATCTTGATCCAAGAAGGTACCTCTCCAGTTTCAAAACAGCCCAGACGATGGCGAGCAATTCGCGCTCGATTGCTGGATATTTTCTTTCTGCGTCCGTCAGCTTCCGTGATATGTACAAGTTAGGATGAAGTGTACCGTCAAAATTCTGCATCAATACAGCACCAACACCTTTGGAAGACTCATCTGTGCGAAGATAGAATGTCAAATTTTTATTTGGTAGCCTCAATATTGGAGGGGTTGAAAATAAATTTTTAATATGAGCTAAGGCTGCTTGGCACTCTTGAGACCAGTGCACATGATTGGGAGAGCCCTTTCTTAATAAAGCAGACAGATCAGCAGTGAGATTGGATAGATTCGAAATGAATCGACTGTAAAATTGAATAAAGCCGAGAATACTGCGCACTTGTTTCTTAGTTGTGGGCACAGATATGTTCAAAATCTTGGACACATTAGATAGTTCAGTTTTAAGCAAACCATGACCAACTCTATGACCAAGGAATGATATTTCTCCAAAACCGACAAAAATTTTAGAAGGTTTGGCAGTTAGATGGTGTGAACGTAAAGTGTCCAGCAGTGAAGTGAGACCTAAGAAATGATTTTCCCAAGAAGTAGTAAAGAGACATATGTCATCTATATATGTAATAATATCAGACCTGTTAGAAAAAATCTTACGCATCATCCTGACAAATGTGGCAGGAGCATTCATCAGTCCAAAGGACATAAAATTCCATTGAAATAACCCCTTAGGTGTTGTAAAAGCAGTAAGGGGCTTAGCAGTTTCCGATAAAGGAACCTGCCAGTATCCTTTAGTGAGATCAAACTTAGTGAAAAAAACAGCTGTAGCAAGTCTTGGCAAAAGGTCTTCTAATAAGGGTAAAGGTTCAGCATCAAAGACAGTTATATTATTGAGTTTGCAATAGTCAATACATAGTCTTATATTGTCATCTTTCTTTCTAACAATGACCATCGGGAAAGCAAATGCAGAATTTGATGGTTCGATAATACCCAAACGAAGCATGTAGTGAAGTTCTTTATTAACCTTATCCTGAAAATGGATAGGAATGGGGTATGGTCGAACTCGAATAGGTCAATCATCCGTGAGAAGGATATCATGAGTGATAACCAATGTATGACCAGGGATGTCTGTCAGAACATCTGGGAAAGATTGAAGAAGATCAGACACCTGCTGACGTTGGTCGGATGATAAATCCGTACAGATAGAAACATCCTTCCACGTCTCAGTAGCAGTTAAAGGCATGACAGGAAGATCCATAGGTAAGTCAGGAAACGCAGATTCTTCCTCCTGAATCACAGACAGGGAAGAAAAATGAGTAGTATGCCTTGTGGGCTCATTTACTGCATGAAAGACAGCCTGAAGATATTCAGGTCGAGTATGGAATTCTTTGAGCATGTTTATATGGAAAGTTTTGTTTTTTCCCTTAACGTCAAGTACATAGTCAACATCAGAAATGCGTGAAATAACTCTGTAAGGACCACTCCAAGCAATGAGTAGTCTGTTGTCCTTTCTAGGAAGAAGCACAAAGGCTTCATCCCCAGGCACCAGGTGTCTTAGTCGTCTGTTACGATTCTGAAACTGATGAGCTTTTTCTTTAGCAGTTTCAGAAGATGCTGTTGCCAACTGACAAGCATCAATTATCTTACGTCGGAGGTTTACGACATACTCGTAAGATGACTTGGTGTCTTGAGTCATTTCTGAGTCAGTGAGCAAATCTTTAATAAGAGACATAGGACCTCTAGGTTGAGCTCCGAAGACAAGCTCGAATGGCGAGAAACCGGTCTGTTCATTTGGTACCTCACGGTACGCAAACAGCACGGCGGGTAAAACCCTGTCCCAGTCTTGTGGATAGCTGACTGTAACTTTGCCTAATAATTGTTTAAGCGTCCTATTTAGCCGTTCTACCATACCATTGCTCATTGGATGGTACACAGAGCTAAGCGATCTGTCAATGTTTAGTTGTTGCATAACACCAGTCATGGCCTCGGAGACAAACTGAGTACCTCTGTCTGATAGAAGTTTTCTAGGGAAACCTAGCCTGGAAAAGATTAAGAAAAGAGCATCAGCCACGTCTGAGGTGGTGATATTCTTCAGAGGTATAGCCTCTGGCCAGCGCGTGCACATGTCAATACATGTGAGGACATACCTGTGTCCTCTAGCTGACATAACAGGAAGTGGTCCAATAATGTCTATGGCCATCTTCTCAAAGGGCTGTACAGGTATATCTGAAGCCTGTATCGGTGCCATTTGATAGGCTCCCTTTGCTTTGACCTCCTGGCAAGTAACACAGGAGCGACAATATGTAGCAACATCCCTAGATACACCAGGCCAAAAGAAGGAAGAGAGCACTCTGGACCTTGTCCTAGAGTAGCCCATGTGGCCAGCACAATGAGAATCATGGGCGTGTTGCAGGATATAAGTTCTAAACTGTTTAGGAACCATGACCTGTTGTTTAAGAGCAGAAGAATCTTTAAACATTCTGATCAGGATACCATTCTTAAGGATGTACCATTGACGAGGGGTATTATTTACAAGCATCTCCTCACCACTTACCAAACGAAAAAATGTCTGCAAATAATCATCATCTCTTTGCAGCGTTGCGAAAAATTCTTTGTTAATAGTAGCATGAAAATCATAACCCTGATTTTCAGGCACAATGTTATCAATCACTTGAGCTTGTGTTTGAGCCCTTGTTGTTACTGCATTCGCAGTTAAAATGTTTTGCCGTTCCCACTCAATAATTTCACCAGGTGTGCAGTCTTTGCCACCATGGATACGGCCAACAATAAGGTCAGTGATTGGGTTTTTTAAAAGACACACTTTAATTCTCCCTGTGAAAAATGGAGTCGCTATGTGAACGATAGCTGTGGGATAGAACTCTACCGTACCCCCAAATGTGACACATTTAACAAAATCTCCAGTGGAGCATGATGGGTGCACTAGAGATTGGTGAACTCCCACCGTTGTGCAGCCAGTATCTCTAAGCACAGATACCTGCGTATCGTTTAGTAGGCCTTTATGAAAATGTAAGGTGCCTGTGCCATCATGAGCAGCAAGTGCTGTCATTGTAGGAAGTGGATGACCGCATCTTAACTCTTTCCGTACGTAATTATTTTCAGCTCTGGACGGAATTATTTTTAAGCCCCAAAAATTTACACATACATAATTTACGTTTACTGACAATGTGTGTCTAATCATGAGTTAAGTATAACATATTATATATCAAATTAAAGTACATTGGATGAACAATATAAATCCATATGCCTTTCTAGCTAATTTTATGTTATGTTTATGTTATAACAGATAACATGTACACGGAAAAAAGATAACTTGAAATTTTGAACAAAAATTTTCGACTTACGTAAGGCTTGTAACATAAATTGTTATCACAATACAGTTTGACTGCTCTCTTTGTGCAGGTAATCCATTTAGAAACACAGAAAAAGTAAGAAAGTTATGGTTGATCACACAGTTTGTTCACTGTTCACATATTAGTAACATATCCTGTGTGTTTTTCGGCCATTATGGTGATACGACAAAACACGATTAAAGATGAAGATAAATGTGAAAAAATCCGTTCAAACGAAAATAAAAGACGTTGAAGCTTGTTGAAATTTGCCCAGTTTTGTGTTTACTTCCGTTCGAGATAAATTCCGGGCAGTATAAAATATCAGAATAGAAAGAAACAATGAAATAAATCAGCGTCTTTTAAAAGATCTTACGTCTACAGCGTTCGGCCTTTGCATCTATTATTAGATCTTGCGAACGGAATCAGTTAATGTAGATACCACATTAGGCTGAAATAAAGTTCGGCAATCAGGACACTGCGAAGCAGCATCAAAGTCAAAAAAAGAACAAGCAGCAGCCTGATTTACCGAAGGATTACTTTGAGTAGCACTAGATGTATCAGCAGATTGTGCTGAGTTAGCATGATAGTTTGTATGTTCAACGCTCCGAGAGCGGAAGGAATGGTTATCATTCTGATTATTATAAGAATAATTCCGGTTTCTATTGTCCTGTGAATAGTTAGACCTTCTAGGAGTTGCATATTGGTTACTGTATCTATTACCATTCCAATTTCCTCTACTCCTGAAAAAATTATCATTTCGTTTCCATCCTCTCTGTGGTTGGAATTGGTTCTGTTTTGGTCCCTGAAATTGTCTAAAATTTCCTCTAGACGGGGGAGATTGATTATCGTAAGAGTTACCACCTTGAAAGTACCCATAGTTATTACCTCTACCACGACCAAAATTCCTGTCGAGACTCTGAGACCTTGGTCTTATGTTTTTGTTGTTCCAAGATGACGCTAATGCCACAGGTAGAGCCTCTTTGATGTGAGAGTTACTCACACATGTGCATGGGTGAGCGGTAATAAACTGTCTTCCCAATTCCTCCACCACTGTCAAATCCGTAGGTTTCCGTTCATGAAGGTATGATAGGAACTGCTGGTTAACAGAAGACAACACTTTGTCTCTGAGCATTAAGTCCATTAGTGCCTCATATGTTTGTGGAATTTTCGCTAATTCAACCCATCTGTTGAATGTTAATTTAATGGCAGCAATAAATTCTGAGAAGTCCTTCCCTGTTTCTGGCAACATGGTCTTAAAACGCATGCGATAGCCATTTTCATCCAATTGGTAAAGTTTAAGCAATAAAGCTCTGGCAGCTTCATAGTTATTCCTACTGGGACCGTCCATGGTACAAACCGAAGTTAGTGCATCACCTGTGAGGAATTCCATCAATCTACTACACCATTCAGATTTATCAATTTCATGTGCCTCACACACAGTCTGAAAGCGATTAAGGAAGCAAGAAATATCGTCTACGTTGGGTTTGAAAGTAGGCAAACGAAATCTACCAGATCCTGAAACATGTTTGTTTGAGGAACTTTGACTCTCAGAATTGTTTTGTTTAGTATTTAGCAACTTGAGTTTTTCAAGTTCTAAGGATAACATCTTTTCATCATGTAATCTTTTTTTATCTTCTGCTTCCATCGCAAGTATTTTAAGTTTCTCTTGGCTGGCTAAATCTTCAGCTCTTCTCTTCTCAGCTAATTCCTCATTTCTTTTTTCTCTGGCCAATTCTTCATTTCTATTTTCTCTGGCCAATTCTTCATTTCTATTTTCTCTGGCCAATTCTTCAGCCCTATGTTTTTGATATTCAGTCATAGTAGGTACCACAAACTGATTTTTCATTTTGTTTTTACAGTGTCTTTGTTTATAGATCTTAATTGATCTCCTTAAGCCATGAAATTTCCTTGTAAAATTTTAAAAATCGGACATCAAACAACCGAGTTACAGCATTTCAAAATTGTGTGGAATTACAAAAATTTTCAAACATCTTTGCACCGAACAAATTGCCCGACTTTGTACAATCATAACTACAGTCAACAAACACTTACCAAGTCAGTAATGCTTTTTGTACAAAGTCATACAAGTCCTTATTGCAGAAAAGAAACACGGGAAGTACAACAAATCAATTAAATGAATTATAGTCCATCAAAATTGACAAAAAATACAATTTCAAGTCTCATTGTTGTGCTCGCAAAGTGCAAATATGCATTTTCATGCACTCATAAATAAAAAACTACACACAGGAAAGCTATAAGATTTATTGAGCTTAAAGAGAGCATTATATCCTTGATGCTTAATTTTTTTGAGCCACATGAAATACTGAATACTATAAAACTGCATTATGTGAAAATGGATCAAAGGCTAAATTTGCAGTTCGGAAGACAAATCTCATGAAATTCCAAATGTTGTCATAAAATCATGAATATTGCAGCTATAGAGCTGAAAACTTCCATATTTATGTAATTTGAGTTGTACAATTCAAATTGATGGTTATTTTCTTGATTGAAACAACCTTTACTGCTTAAAATTGGATTTTTATAAACAAAGAAACTTTACATATTAGTCCGTGTCCAACTCACTGTCACTTGAGGTCAGCTGCATCAAAAGATAATTGTGTGTTCAGAAAGTCCTCAAGTGAATCTCCTCTCAGGGCACTGGCTTGTTGTACTGACATCTGGCACCTGTACTGTAGCTGTCCTTTACTCACATTCTGTTCAGATAGCACAGAGAAACCAAGAGGTCACCTGAGAGAAATTCGTTGGGAGGGACGGAAAGAGGACAAATTGCATGATTGTGTTATTTTATTAATACAAAAAATGTCGGCCAAATTATTTTTTTCTTTCCCTTTGTTAATCATTAAGCATTTATTGCGGCATTAATTTTTACTGCATTTACCATTTAAATCATTATATTAATTATACAGTAGATTGTAAGTCTCTCTTTTACATGGATTATGTCATTTGTCTTTTATGTTTGTAATTGTAAAATAAACTCAAAACCTGTAGAGGCTTCTAGGAAAGCTTCAACTACATAATAGCCTAATGATTTTTAACATCAGAGAATGAGAGGAAATAATATGATATATAAACTTTACACAACAAGACGTACTAGCTCCCATGTTGCATTTTCCTAGTCCTCCAGAAGACAGAACTGTACCAATAGTCTGTTTGTCACAGTAGAAATCGGTGGCAGAGCCCGACCTGCCTCTTCCCGTCACTGAAAAATGTGCATCATAACGATCGTCCCCTGAAATAATTGAGAAAAAAAAGGTCAATTAAGCGAGAGAGGCAATTTTAAAAAAAAATTAACGATCACAAATGTGTAGCAAGCTAAATTCTAAACATGACCTTTGACATCCATCACGTTATCGAAACGAGGTCAGCGGTTTTACAAACTGTTACTAAGCGTTAGACCTTAATTCTGATACCGAATGTTTAGAAAATGGTGATGGTCCGATAAAACAACCAAATAGCTACATAAACAACAATACCCCACCCCCAAAATTGCTTAAAAAACGAAGAACGTTCTGTCTAAATGTGTGAATCGAGCTGCCACATTTGGCTGTTCTTTTACTAATACATCCACCCTCCGTCACTTGCCGTTGCTATATTGCAAATAAACAAAATAGGTCTGAAATGAATAGAAATAAAACAAAGTTCAAAACTTACTCAGAACACATATTGCGTCGACTTCCATTGGTGAAACTTTCAATTCAGCGCCTGAGTCATTTCGTGCTGTGTCCCCTACAGCCGCCATTGCGCGTTTCCGTGCCGAGAAAGATCGGAGGTGTACTCTTTTAACGTTCGTTCGCTCTTTCCTCAAATAACTCTGATCTTTAAAACTTTGATACGATTTTAGCAGAATGGTTGCTCGTTTGTTTGATGTAACACGAGTGTAGGTAGGCCTCCCAGATGTGTATTAAAATCCAAACTTTCTCATTCACTTCAAATTTACAATGTCTTCCTTTAAAAAATCTGTGCCTCGTGTTACATGTGCGTAAACTTCAGTTTCTGCTCTTCTCATTGGTGAAAACCGTATTAGTGTAGCATTTTTGAGGACATAGCGTGGACGCTTTAAAGGAAGTGGGGGTCATTTCAGGGAAATTCGCTTTCTTGAGCGCCAGTCAGCTAGCGCACGGCAAGAGCAGTTTTAATGGTGTTTTTGTTTTTTTGTCTCACTCAATTTCAATGACACGCAGAAAGTTATAATTGACATATTATGAAAGAAGAAAGATCAAGGAACCAGAAGATATAATTTTTATTTAGAAAAGGCAAATTAATTACTAGGCAGAGTGAGGTTGAAAAGGGCCCAAATTGGGCCTCGCTTGCGCGTCACAGAATTTTTCGACCGCCGCGCAAGAGGCAGTTTGTGGTACCTAGTCATAGCAAATTCTTTTAGGGCTTCTCCTTCCATGGCAAAGGCTTTGCCTTGTTTAACAAAATAGTCCAAGGTAGCCATTTTGTATCAATGTTCATCAAGTATTAAGTAATTGCCAGATTTGTATAATCAATAATACTAATGGCAATTAACAATGCAATCAATGAATGGTAAGAAGAAAAAAAAATAATGAAAAAGACAACAAATATAAATATAGATAAGAGAAAAAAAAATATTTTGGAGCAAGATAAAGCACTAAGCGACAAAAGACATCATCAGTAAGCAACAAAAGAGAATATAAATGTCAAACTAAAGAGGAAAAATACAGCAAATTGAAACACGCTTACTGCTAAGTCAGAACAACACAGGACCAGAGACACGGTGTATAAACATAAAATTTGTATGTAACTGAGAGACAGCAAGGAGAGACCAACAGATACGAACAAAATTAGTGCAACTAAAGCAGAAATACTATACAATGACAACGCACAGAACACAAGACGGCACACCTATACAGACAGTGGTCGAAGAAAACCAGACAGAGGACCTAAGTCGCACGGCGAATATCAGCCGGATATTCCACTGTTGGAAATCTACAAGCAAACCTAACGAAACATCCGGTGTGAGCCCATTGAATCAATGAGATGAACCTCTTGCACCAAATCACCTCCCAACCAAACTCACAAGGACAAACAAGCTAACAGAAAGGTACAGATATAACATGCAAGAAATAAGAACGAGCTCAGACCAATTTAGCACAGTTCACAAAAAGTGCATATAAAGCCACTTAGCTTGGGGCCAAGGATGGTGAATCTGTCGCACAGCATCTCCTGGACAGGTTGTCAACGTAGCAAGGGCACATCACAGGTCGAGCAGCAATAATGTAGTTATTCATCATCATCTCATGGGTCGTAGGGGTGCCATGGTGGAAGCATCAGCAGACATGGTCCTCCACTGCTCTCTATTCTCAGCAATGCGTACAAGTGTGGAAAAAACGTGTCCTGCCCATTCTTTGATGTTATCAGCCCAGGATTATTAGATATCCAAATAGAGCAGGAAGCACGACATCATTGCAGTTTTTCTTACAGAAAGTTCAACTTGATAATGTTGGGCTTTGAAAACTTCCAAAGGCAGGTGTGTAGCAGCAGCCTGATTAATAACATGTACATCAGAACTTGATTTGAACTAGGAGTATTCACTGGGACTCTGCTGTAACGTCTTTCTTCAAAACCACAATAATTTGAACAGTTGTACAATGAGCAGAAACATTTCGTCACAGTCATGTATTTCCACCCGCATCAATTTCATGCCATGCGCAGAGGAAAGTATGCAAAACAGTTCCAGAAATAGTTCATAATGCATAAACAATAGACAACATGGTGTGGTTTTACTTTGTCCGATGTTGTTGAACAGTCCAAAAAAAAAATCGTCCCCATATCGGCCACCAGAAATCTGTTGTGTAATGGCTATCAAGGAATGTTATATGCGGGGGCAGTTAGGTTCTGGCTTGGTGAGTATATCTTCAATCATTGCTGATGTTTACGTGAATGCTAGGTTGAGTAGACGAAGGGTTAGCATCATACTTTTCACCTGAACACAGCCACACAGTATCGTTCTTAGCTCATACAACAGTGTTAATGATTAATCAATGAGTTGGTGAAGACTGGTCCACATCCAAATTTATTCACAGTAGCTCCAACAATAATTCAGCATAAATAACATTAGGCAGATTGCATTCATTAAGGTCCAGTGTCAGTCCAACGTGGTAAACAATGTAAGAGGCATACAATTCATAAATCTCAATTCTGGCCGTAAGAGACTAGCGTTCAGGTTCGAGCAGGACGTGAACAAAGTATGGCGGCCGATGTAAATGTGCTGACAATCGAAAATGTTTACCTCAAAATACAGTCACAATACTTCCCATGGAAGCTGTAGCACTTGACGGCCCATAAACACATCTTATTCAATCGTGGCGACCAAATCTTATTAAAAGCCACTGAGAAAATATATCGAATAACACATCCACCACGGTGTGGCGACAGGGTAGAAGAAAGGATAGATAGAAGAAATAAAAGAGAGTACCAATCCCTTCCACAGTGTCTTGTGGCTCGCTGTAAGTGATAGTCCGACACTTGTAAGAAGAAATGTTTCAGGAGACTGAAATTTAAACTCTTCTCAGTTAAGCAAAAAAGCAAATCCCATCAAGGATCCTGAGAGTATGTTAGGTCTTCAGCCACACTTCCCCTGAGGTACTGATATGGCTCATGAGACCCCCAGCTGGTAATTAAGATAATAATTATCAAAAACAGTTAACTACCAAGCAATACAGAACATATAGTGAAAGAAAGAAACAACAGTGAACTTCGTTTCTATGAATTTATGTATATTAGACCAAGCTAAATTGGTTACAGAAAAACACAAGAAAAAAAAAAACAAATATAATATATGTATATAGTTAATGTATACAGCACTGGGTAAATGGAGATAAAAATAGTCTACACAAAAGTTCTGTTTATATTAGGGTACCCTTTCACGATGGCTGAGGTTTATGTCCTAATTTTAATCATTGACTGGTATGACCTCAAATCGTTTAGTGTTTGGTCCTTTTTAAAAGTGCACTTATCATGAATGGGTTGCTGCTGTATGATGTCACACTATCACTGCAAGGTTTCTTCCCCCGGCCAAGTTGCTGGAATAATTCGTATCAAGTACTGCAAGGTTTCACTACACGACTGCGAGTTTCCCTTGCCTTTTGTCACCACCAGGGAGCCGAATTGATTCCAAGATTGAATTTGGCTCAAAAACGGCATATACTATATATAAGTATTTCTCTCGCTGGTCTGACAGATTATTTGTTAGAAGTATCTGCAACTGGCTTGTCTGTTCGGGGCTTTTGCAGATGTGAGTAAAATATACACGTTCTATAATCTCATATATACAGCTAACTGCGGTCATTCACCTCTGCCAAGTCAGGAAATTCCTACCCTACTGATAACAGGTGAATGTTCTGAAATTGAACTATGCCGGGGAAATCCTGAATATCTGGGGCAGTGGCCTGAGCTCCTCCGGGTCATTGGAAATCCCGGTTTATCTGGGTCATTAGCCTCTCAGGTAAATATCAATGCGACAATGAACTCGAAAATTCCGAGGGAGGTCATTGAGGCATTCAGAAAAAATACAGAGCTGGGTCATTGTCCGATGAGGCAGAGAAAGACAGAAGATTGTCGGACGAATAATTTCGCGACAATAGCCCCCTGTGAAAGTTTATCGTAAGGTGAACTAGTTTCGACTGACATCTTCTTCTCGATCCCTCTCTGTCCTAGTTTGATTTCCCTCACCATCCTGGAAGTTTTTAGGGAGGTTAGGCTTATTGGGTCGCTGCTGACTTGCCTGTTCTTCCCCACTGCATGGATGACGGCTGAGAAAGTCTGCTCCGACATTGAGTTTCCCAGGTATATATTCAACCTTGAAGTTATATGGTTGCATTAACATTGACCACCTCATGAGCCTTGAATTCAGGTTTTTAGAAGCTGCTAAGAACATTAAGGGTTGATGGTCGCATTGAACGGTGAAGGGCTTTCCATATAAGTATGGTTGATATTTCTGAATTCCCCATACCAAAGCTAGGCATTCCCGTTCAATAGTGGAGTAATTTCTTTCAGCAGCATTCAACTTTCGGCTAGCAAAAGCTATGGGGAATAATGTAGACGCATTGTCTTCCCCAGTTTGTAGCAAGGTGGCTCCAATCCCAATCTGACTAGCATCGGTGCGTAGTATGAATGGTCGGCTTAAGTTCGGTAGGTGCAGAATAGGTTTCTCTGTGAGTTTTTCCTTGAGGGTACTATAAGCATTCTCACACTCAGCGGTCCAGATCACTTTTTCCGGAGTATTCTTTTTCGTAAGGTTCGTCAGTGGGGCGCTAATAGTGTTGAAATCCTTAATGTAGCGTTGGTAAAATCCACATAACGCGACGAACGATCTGACATCCTTTTTAGTAATAGGGCGAGGTGCATTGCGCAGTTTTTCAACATTACGTTCCTCCGGGAACATGTACCCTTGTGAAATGGTGTGGCCGAGAAACCCCAGTTGGTCAAAACCTATCTGGCATTTAGTTGGGCGGGCGGTTAAACCTGTGTCCTTAAGCCTTCGGAGTAGCATCTCTATTGCATTCAGGTGTTCCTCAAAGGTGTCTGTGGCGATGAGTATATCGTCCATAAAGTTTGTAATAGCAGGGTTATGAAGGGGTGCGAGAAGTTTTCTCATCATTCTCGTGAATGTGCTAGGCGCATTATGTAATCCGAATGGGAGGACATTAAATTCAAAGTGTCCTTCCGGGGTGCTGAATGCCAGTAGTGGTCGGATCTCTTTCTTCACAGGGATTTGATAGTATCCCTTGCTAAGGTCGATTTTAGAGAAATAACGAGCTGTATTTAGCTTAGTGAACAGCGAGTTTTGATCTGGCAGAGGCTCAGCTTGGTACTCCGACACTGCATTCAGTCTCCTATAGTCAATGCACAATCTATGCTCTCCGGTAGGCTTCCGAAGGAGCACAACACTAGCGCTATAGGGTGATTCGGATGGAGAAATAATGCCTGCACTGAGCAATTTCTCTATTTCTTCTCTCAATGCATCCGCCTTGGCATAGGGTATAGGGTAATTTTTCACACGGACTGGCATTGCATCTGTCAACTTCATATCAAATTCTACTAAACTGGTTAGGCCTGGCCTGTCCGTGAGAACTTCTGCATACTTTTCCAACATTGTTTGCACCTGCTCATGCTGTTCCAGGGTTAGAGTGTGACTTACTTGCACATCGGCCTGAGTCTCACTCAAGGACAGAGGGTATTCGACTGCTACATTGGGTTCATCCTCTACTTCACTGGCTACTGCAAGGGCCATCAAATGGGCTGGCTCTACTGAGGCACGTTCGTTGTACTTTTTCAGCAGATTGATGTGGTAAATTTTCTGTTTACCCTTAATTGCTATCTTGTAGTTGGTGCGGGAGATTTTCTCGACAACAGCATAGGGTCCTCTCCAACCAATCTGAAGTTTATTATGGCTGCTTGGCAAGAGCAATAAAACTTTATCCCCAATGTTCAGTTCTCGATCCTTAGCTGTTCTGTTATAATATTGCGCATGTTTCTGACGGGCTTTGCGCAAATTTGCAGTGGCCAACTTCCAACCTGTTTGGAGGCGTTGCTTCAATTCCTCAACATAATGTGACGCGGTAATGACTGTGTCATCCGCTTTATCGTCTGTCCAGGATCTCAGAAGTGCCTCTAGAGGACCTTTTATTGGGCGCCCAAACAGCAGTGTTGCTGGTGGAATTCCTGTCGAGTGATGAGGTACCTCTCTGTAGGCAAACAGTGCCGCTGGCAGGTAGGAATCCCATGAACTTGGGTTCTCCTGCTCCAGCTTTCGCAGTATGGAAATTAAGGTTCCATTGAACCGTTCTACTTGGCCGTTGCTCTGGGGGTGATATGGAGAGGTATGAATGTGTCGCGTTTGGAA
Organism: Oreohelix idahoensis; assembly: GCA_024509875.1. NCBI lineage: Eukaryota > Metazoa > Mollusca > Gastropoda > Stylommatophora > Oreohelicidae > Oreohelix > Oreohelix idahoensis. Next base: position 196,882 of record JAMPIV010017772.1, on the reverse strand, counting down.
AATCCGAAACACTTCTTCCATTAATTTCCCCCGAAATTGTGATCCATTATCCGTCAGGATCTGAAGAGGGAACCCCAACCTCGTAAATATAGTAAGGAGGGCTTCCGCTACATGAGTTGAGTCGCACGAAGGCATTGCGACTGCTTCTGCCCACATGGAGCATGTGTCGACCAACGTCAAGATGTAGCTATTCTTTTTCTTTGTCCTAATCAGGGGCCCAACAATGTCGACTGCCACCCTTTCGAACGGGGTACCTGTTACAGGCATTTCTCCTAAGGTTACGGGAGCTACCCAGTGCTTAGGAGCCACCTTTTGGCACTGTGCGCATGACTGAACATACCGTTTTATGTCTGCGTTCATTCCTGGCCAATAGTAGTGGCAAGAAATGCGCTGCATGGTTGCTCCAATTCCCATGTGTCCGCTGAAGGGTAAGGCATGGCCCATTTCTAATATTTGGGTCCTATAGGATGAGGGGACAATCAGCTGTGAGTGTTCGCTCGCTCCTTTGCCTGCTCTGCGGTACAACAGACCATTCTTCTTATAAATCTCTCCCTTGAGAGGCGGGGTATGAGACTTAGGAAGTTTTTTAAAACAAGGCGACAAAGTGCTATCCGCTGTTTGTGCCTTCTTCAACTCTTCTGGGAAGATGTTGGTAGGAGTTCCAGACTCAGGGTTCTGCCTGCATTGATCCCTGGTCTGTACGGCCGCAACTGACAGAGGCCGGGCTGGTTCTCCTAGGAACACATATCTACAGCCCAAAATCAGGGGGTAGATGGGATCCTTTAGAACAGCGGCTCTGATTTCTCCAGTCACATACCGCGATTGAACCTGAATCTTGCACACTGGTAGAATCATGGGCGCACCAGATTTGGTGGGTCCTTGTATTTCAATCGTCTCCTCTGTAATTTGGTCAGAATTAACAAGAGAAGCTGCGACGATTGCATCATAAGATAATCCAGTGTCATACAAACAAAGAGCTCTCTCCCCATTAACCAAAACAGATTCAATGACAGCTGGTCGCTTCGAAGAATCTATGTCATCCTTTGAGGGCTCAGGGCTGTCAGATCTGGTTGTTATGCAAGCTGCATTCATGGGGAGGGGTCGGCGCTTACAATCACGAGAACTATGTTTAGGCGACCGACAGTGTTGGCACACATCCCTCTCTGTGTTTGCTGTATAGGAAGTTTTCCTTTCCGTGTTCTTGTGGGTTTGTCCATTGTTGGGTCTGTCATGGTGAGTTTTCATGTAGGGTGGCTTGGAGCTTGTAATACTATTGGAGCTGTTAGGCGCAGTCTGCCGAGCTGGATAGTCTGTATATCTCCGTCTGGAGGTCAGAGTCTCAGCCTGTGCATTCTGAAAGCGTTCTGATAAGGTAACTATGGTATTTAACCTTTCTGCCCCGTTTTCTACCAGAAATCGTCTCATCTCAGGGCTCATCATTTCTTTCAGTTGCTCCATTAGTATTAATTCTTGCAGTCCTTCGTAAGATTTCTCGAATGACGCGAGAGTGAGCCATTTCTGCAAATAAGCTTCCAGGCGAGCAGCATACTGGGTGTACGATTCTCCATTTTCTTTACGGAAATTTCTGAACCGTTTACGGTACGCCTCAGCATTCAATTCATAGCGAGCTAAGAGGGCTTTCTTAAGACAGTCATAGTCATCCTGTTCATGAGGCGCCAGTTTTAGGAATACATCATAGCCAGCACCCCTGAGTCCTTGCGAGAGTTTCAGATTCCACCTCTTCCGGTCCAGCCCGAACGAAGAAGCAAACCTCTCGAAACGGTCCAAAAAGCTGTCCATGGAATCCTTTCCCTCCATAAATGGCTCCAGAGGGAAGGCCATCGGTCCCAGGTGTGGTGTAGAGAGAGCTGATGCACTATCAGATTGAAGGGGCGAGGGCGGAGAAGATGAAGTTTCGGAATTGCTCCCAGCTTCCTTGCTTTTTGAGAGAAGTTCCACATCCAGTTCCTTCATTTTCAGGGCATGTTGTCGTTCCTTCTCCTTCTCTTCTGCCGCTCTTATTTCACGATCCTTCTCCGCTTCTGCCGCTCTGATTTCACGATCTTTCTCCGCTTCTGCCGCTCTGATTTCCCTGTCCCTCTCCGCTTCTGCCTCTCTGATGCTCTTCATCTCTGAGGATACATAGTCTGCAAGCTCTTTTCCTGCAAGCCCCACCTCTTTTCCACTCTCAATTAACAAAGCTCTTACTTTTGCTGTCTCTGCCATTGCAATATTGGATCAAGTCGAATGAGCTTGAATAAACCTACTCACAAACCAATACAGGTAAAAGTAATACTGTCTAATATTAATAATATAGTGTATTACTGCCACAACAATAAAACAAAATTTAGCAACAACAATACTTTCAACCTATAAGATAGCTCTTAGTTAAGTAGCTCAGTTAAATCTTGTATACAAACTTAACTAAAAAAATTGGACCATACACTAGAAGATCAGTCACCAGTTATATTTTGTGTACTATTCTATCTGTGCAATATACTGCATATAAGATCAAACCAGTTACATGCAAAGTGTACTGGGAAGCTGTATAAGATTACTTGATAACCAAACTATTAACCCAAGTTTGTTACCCAAAAGTAAAATGTATATTAGCAATAAATTACTTGTAGTCTAGGGAACATACAGATGCTATGAGTTCATCCGGGACGAGCAGTCCAGTTTGTGGCGACAGGGTAGAAGAAAGGATAGATAGAAGAAATAAAAGAGAGTACCAATCCCTTCCACAGTGTCTTGTGGCTCGCTGTAAGTGATAGTCCGACACTTGTAAGAAGAAATGTTTCAGGAGACTGAAATTTAAACTCTTCTCAGTTAAGCAAAAAAGCAAATCCCATCAAGGATCCTGAGAGTATGTTAGGTCTTCAGCCACACTTCCCCTGAGGTACTGATATGGCTCATGAGACCCCCAGCTGGTAATTAAGATAATAATTATCAAAAACAGTTAACTACCAAGCAATACAGAACATATAGTGAAAGAAAGAAACAACAGTGAACTTCGTTTCTATGAATTTATGTATATTAGACCAAGCTAAATTGGTTACAGAAAAACACAAGAAAAAAAAAACAAATATAATATATGTATATAGTTAATGTATACAGCACTGGGTAAATGGAGATAAAAATAGTCTACACAAAAGTTCTGTTTATATTAGGGTACCCTTTCACGATGGCTGAGGTTTATGTCCTAATTTTAATCATTGACTGGTATGACCTCAAATCGTTTAGTGTTTGGTCCTTTTTAAAAGTGCACTTATCATGAATGGGTTGCTGCTGTATGACGTCACACTATCACTGCAAGGTTTCTTCCCCCGGCCAAGTTGCTGGAATAATTCGTATCAAGTACTGCAAGGTTTCACTACACGACTGCGAGTTTCCCTTGCCTTTTGTCACCACCAGGGAGCCGAATTGATTCCAAGATTGAATTTGGCTCAAAAACGGCATATACTATATATAAGTATTTCTCTCGCTGGTCTGACAGATTATTTGTTAGAAGTATCTGCAACTGGCTTGTCTGTTCGGGGCTTTTGCAGATGTGAGTAAAATATACACGTTCTATAATCTCATATATACAGCTAACCGCGGTCATTCACCTCTGCCAAGTCAGGAAATTCCTACCCTACTGATAACAGGTGAATGTTCTGAAATTGAACTATGCCGGGGAAATCCTGAATATCTGGGGCAGTGGCCTGAGCTCCTCCGGGTCATTGGAAATCCCGGCTTATCTGGGTCATTAGCCTCTCAGGTAAATATCAATGCGACAATGAACTCGAAAATTCCGAGGGAGGTCATTGTCCCATGAGGCATTCAGAAAAAATACAGAGCTGGGTCATTGTCCGATGAGGCAGAGAAAGACAGAAGATTGTCGGACGAATAATTTCGCGACACACGGGAACACAACCATGGCACGTCTCGTCAGGGCTGTTTACATTTTATCAATTAGCAAGGGAAACTGACCGCTCGGCTGCGCATGGGCAGACGATACATACGTCACGTTATATATTTATAGCTAATGCAGACAGCTGTATTTCAGCAAAGGATTGACATACGCCTGTGCGCAAAAGCCGTACACAACAGTTTTCTACATTGGAAGATCTGGAATATGCAGATGACATTGCACTACTAGCACATTCACATCAACACATCCAGGAAAAAAACGGATAGACTTAATAAGTATAGCCAGCAGGTGGGCCTGAACATCAATCTAAAGAAGACAGAGGTCATGACACTCAATGTGAGCAACCCCGAGCCCATAACAGTAAAGAATCAACAACTGGAACAGACAGACATCTTCACATACCTAGAATGCATAGTAACACCAGATGGCAGAGCAAGCAAAGACATCAACAACAGAATGAACAAAGCAAGAACAGCCTTTTATAGTCTAAACAACATCTGGAAGTCCTCTCAGTACAGCACAAGCACAAAATTAAGATTATATCAGAGCTGTGTGCTTTCTGTGCTTCTCTATGGTGCGGAATGCTGGAGAGTAACAGAGAAGGAAATGTCAAAATTGTCCTATTTTCACACAACCTGCTTAAGAAAAATTCTCCGAATCTTTTGGCGGAATACCATCACCAACTAAGATCTGTTTACTAGGAGCAAGCAAGAGGACATGCACACCATCATAGCTGGCAGACGCTGGAGCTGGGTTGGCCATGCCCTCAGAAGAGACCCCGATGCCATCACAAGAACAGCTATGCTATGGACCCCTGAAGGAAAACGAAAGAGCAACTTGGCGGAGGACTGTGGAGGCTGAGATGCAAAGAATGAACCAGAGTTGGGGCACTGTATGAAGGATGGCCACTGACCGAGCAAAGTGGAAACAATTTGTGGTTGCCCTACAAGATGCCACCAGGCATGATGGCCACTGACTGGTTTGACGGTCGGCGGCTAAGGATCAAAGAAAGACATTCACTGCAAGCTGCATTGCATGTCAAATTTGTTTAAAAATCGATGAAGAACTAACTTAAGCACTTTGTTCTTGAAACTGGAATAATTTCATGTCATTCTCTCATCAGGAGATGTGAACTTTAAATTATGAATCAAAAGTTTCAGGCTTGGCTGAAACATGTGGTAGTAATGGAAACAGCAGTAGTAATGGCAGAAGCAATACTTAGGTTGGTAGTACTGAAGAGAGAGGTAACATTACATCACATCTTTCTAACAGTACGAGGGGCGTTCAGAAAGTAATGCACCACATCGTTTTTCTCAGGAGCTGTTTATTCAAAAAGCATGAAATTTATATACAATATACATGGATATGTCATGTAAACATCAGTATTATTCAACATAATCCCCCTAACTTGTACGGCTTTATGCCAGCGCGAAACAAGTGCATGTATTCCTAGCCCGTACCAGATTTTGTCTTGGTCATGTAGCCATTTCTTCACTGCATGAATCACTCCTTCATCATCTTCAAACCTTGTCCCACGGAGTGCATCTTTAATGGACCAAATAGATGAAAATCAGAGGGTGCCAAATCGGGACTATAGGGTGGATGGGGTAGTACAGTCCAACCCAATTTGGTGATTGCTTCCCGTGTTGCCAGACTTGTGTGAGGGCGCACATTGTCGTGAAGGAGAAGCAGGTCTGCTGGATTCTTGTGCGACCGAACTCTGCAAAAACGTTGATTGAGTTTTTTCAATGCCTTAACGTAAGCTTGCGAATTGATTGTCTCTCCTCTTGGCATAACGTCCACAAGAATCACACCTTCAATGTCCCAAAAGACAGTGATCATGACCTTTCCAGCAGAAGGAATTGTCTTGAATTTCTTTCTTCTTGGTGATTGCGGATGATGCCACTCCATTGACTGTCTTTTTGTCTCAGGTTCAAAATGATGTGCCCAGGTTTCGTCACCTGTAACTATCTTAGCCAAAAAGTTCTCTCCATTAGCATTGAAACGCTCCAACAATTCAGAAGAAATTGCTTTCCTTTGCAATCGGTGGTCATTTGTGAGACTTCGAAGAACCCATCTTGCGCAAACCTTAGAAAATCCGAGAGTTTTTATAACTGCATTTGCACTACCAATGCTGACTGACAGCTGTAAGGCCAATTGTTGAGTAGTGATTCGCCTATCAGTAAGAATAATGCCCTCAGCGCATTTCAACATTTCTGCGTTGGTGGCTGTGGCAGGACGTCCACAGCGTGGCCGGTCAAGCAGCTCCGTATCTCCACTTCCTGATTCTTTGATTCTCTGAACCCAGCGACTGACTGTACTCCTGTCAACTGCAAAACTTCCATACACATCACATAGACGCTTGTGAATATTCACAACAGTTTCTTTCTCTGCAACGAGAAATTCTATCACAATTCGCTGTTTATAACGCAAGTTGCTAACATGCTCCATTTCAACTGTTTAGGGCAGCCGTATTATTTGGCCGGTTGCGGTGCAATTTGGTGCACACAATTGGCACATGCCATATTTGAAGTGTGCAAAATTTCATGCTTCTATCTTCATTATTGCTGAGAAAAACGATGTGGTGCATTACTTTCTGAACGCCCCTCTACTTCTGATTTTTTGACATAGTCCAAGGCACCGTAAGAAAAATCCATACATTTTGTTGGGGAGCTGAAGAGTGATGAAATGAATGAACCCAAGAGGTTAAATGTTTTAAAAAAAACTAACCCAAGAGGTTGAATGTTTTAAACAAAACTAACCTAAGAGGTTGAATGTTTTAAATAAAACTAACCCAAGAGGTTGAATGTTTTAAACAAAACTAACCCAAGAGGTTGAATGTTTTAAACAGAACTAACCCAAGAGGTTAAATGTTTTAAACAAAACTAACCCAAGAGGTTGAATGTTTTAAACAAAACTAACCCAAGAGGTTGAATGTTTTAAACAAAACTAACCCAAGAGATTGAATGTTCTAAACAAAACTAACCCAAGAGATTGAATGTTTTAAACAGAACTAACTCAAGAGGTTAAATGTTTCAAACAAAACTAACCCAAGAGGTTGAATGTTTTAAACAGAATTAACTCAAGAGGTTGAATGTTTTAAACAAAACTAACCCAAGAGGTTGAATGTTTTAAACAAAACTAACTCAAGAGGTTGAATGTTTTAAACAGAACTAACTCAAGAGGTTGAATGTTTTAAACAAAACTAACCCAAGAGACTGACAGTACTGAATTGTAAATAACCCAAGATATAGAATGTTCAGGATGTTATAATCATGTGTCTGTTTCCTATAACCTAAGCCTTAGTATTTAAAACACACATAATCAAATTATCCACAAACACACACTTAGAAATGGAGTTGGCAATCCTCCACCAGTACAGGTTGCAAGAATGGCATCACGCATAGACAGAAAAGAGTGTCTGCAAGTCTGAATGGGCACCACTCTAGAGTGTGCTAGATGACCACAGATACCCCATCACATCTCCCCCCCCCCACACTTGCACTGCAATAATTTCAATTATATGATTAGAGCAGATCAAGTGACACCTCTAAATCCACAGGCTGGCTGCAACTTTCCACTTGAGTTACAGAAGGGAAAGGCAGCAGGAAAGGGAACTGGCCACCCCATCTTACAAGGCTGAGACCTAGTGTAAGTCAAGTATCTAACACTTCACTCCCTTATGGCAGTATCTGCTATGGGAGTGCCTTTTATTTAGATCAGGTGTTCTCAACCTTTTGTTTGCTCAAGGCCCCCTTCTGAGCCTTATTTACCTCTGTGGCCCCACCTTTTAGTCGCTGTTAGCTGGAAAAAAAGTACTATGTCACTTACAGTGGTCCCCAAGAAATATGACATGGCCCACATTGAAAAACCACCGATTTAGATCACTAATACCCATCATTCACCACAAACCTCCTACCTCAATTGGTTTAGTGAGCACGCCGGACAGCTCCCGCGCCAGCTCAGTATAATATTTATCTCCCGTCCCATGAGTCTCCCTTGTCACTGGATTTGGAATACCCATGCTTAAAAGATAGGACTTGAACCTCACCGTCTGAAACAGTTTCAAGTTTCAGTTTTTATATCAGTTTCTGACACTGGCCATGAGACATAATTTAATTGGGGTGCAAATATATTAGTGCTTGTGAAGCTCCCGTGGTGTCTCTGAAGAGACAAAGAAAGAAGAGACAAAGAAAGAAGAGAAAGAAAGAAGAGACAAAGAAAGTAGAGACAAAGAAAGAAGAGACAAAGAAAGTAGAAACAAAGAAAGAAGAGACAAAGAAAGTAGAGACAAAGAAAGAAGAGACAAAGAAAGAAGTGACAAAGAAAGTAGAGACAAAGAAAGTAGAGACAAAGAAAGTAGAGACAAAGAAAGAAAAGACAAAGAAAGAAGTGACAAAGAAAGAAGAGACAAAGAAAGTAGAGACAAAGAAAGTAGAGACAAAGAAAGAAGAGACAAAGAAAGTAGAAACAAAGAAAGAAGAGACAAAGAAAGAAGAGACAAAGAAAGTAGAGACAAAGAAAGTAGAGACAAAGAAAGTAGAGACAAAGAAAGAAGAGACAAAGAAAGTAGAGACAAAGAAAGAAGAGACAAAGAAAGTAGAGACAAAGAAAGAAGAGACAAAGAAAGAAGAGACAAAGAAAGAAGAGACAAAGAAAGAAGTGACTAATATGAGGTTGTGACAAATAGTCACAGAAACCACCACTTCAGCGCAGCATGTGACTGCTTGGTGCAGGTTTCCTGCATGGGGACCAACTGCACTGGTTGTTCAATGATTCATAAGAAACACAAAGGATGATGATGATGATGATGAAAGATATTAGTGCAGGAATAATTTGTAATGGTTTATGGATTTACTAATATATGGGCACTGAAGGAAAGCTAGCCAAATATCTCAAGGCCAAACTGCTGAGGTGAAAGTCACGTTACCCGCTGAATTCATCATCATCATCATGATTTCCCTTTTTTCTCCCTATAAAGAATGGAGCCACCACAGCAGTTTGTCCCCTTATAGGAAGCATGCGCTAAACATTCACATGCTCTTGCAGCATTGGTTTCAGTAGCAACTTGTTTTACTTGATGAGCAGGGCCGGATTATGTCAAGAAGGGCCTTGTACGTGTTTAGGGCCCCCTTCATCTATTAGGTAATAGTTTTAGTATTATTTTTTTTCAAACCCCTTAGCATGGTGATAGTGTATACTAGTATTATTAACAGACTCGTATGTTAGTTTGATAACATTGCCTACCTCTTTTATTAGTAAATATTTTTTTTAATTAATGTTTATTAGTATTATTATTAAGCTAAACATAATAAATAAATGTTATTGAAATATGTATGCATTAAAAAATTTTTTTTTTAACTTATGCACGGGCTTCCAAGAGTTCTGGGCCCCTAGGCTTCAGCCTACTTAGCCTAATGGATAATCCGGCCCTGATGATGAGGTTGCCATCTGCATGCTCCACCTCTGTATGCTTGAGGGAGCAGTAGTCGTGTTTTTTTCGTGGTCTTATCAGAAACCCCTGGGAACAATGTAGGGCACCTACTGAATTGAAAGAGGATAAAGTAGGTTAGTTTAATACATTATCCTCTCAAATGACAGGGGGTTGCTGTTAAACTAGGGCTGTTGAGCTTGTCGCTCTTTTGCAACCAATGTCAAGTTGATTTCCTTGGCATTGTCTACAGTGTACGTCTAGGGTTTTCCTCTGGCTTGTCTGCCATTCCTCAACTAGCTGATTTGCAGTCACAAGTTACAGCTTTTTCCTACAAGAGTGGGAAGGAAAGATAACAAGTTTGCAGGACTGAGTGACTACAGTGTGGGAAAGGTGTGAAGAGAAAAGGTAGTATGATGCAGTAATCTTCACCGTTTTCTGTAAGTCACAATCCCTTAGTGAAGTATCTTCATGGAATACATAAGAAATAAAAATACAGTTAACAGCAAAGCAAAATTAGATTTTAAAGTGCTGGACAAAAAGATGACAGTTTACCTCATCCTCAGTTAGTTCCCCTTGTCTATCTCTGATCTTAGTAGCAATAGTCTTACTCAACGCCACCATGTCTTTAGCCTGAAATAAAGCAGTGCTTAATATTATCAAGTTAGCAGAAGTGGGCAGTTGTTCATGGAATTAAATACCTGACTTGATTCGGAGTACAATAAATTGGCCTTGATTATTTTGAAAATATACTAGCGGCCATTAAAAACGCATCGCATTAGTTTATAAACCACAACTCGTTGTGCTAAATTTAAAATACATGAAACCACTGATTTTACATTTCTGATCCATTTACTAACCCAAATTTGCTGTATTATTAAACATGAGACAATTCAGAACCGGCTCCTAAGCAGTTGTCAACCCTAGGTGTAAAAACAAAAATCGCACTCACTGTCATTCAGTCACAGCCATCATTAATACCGTGTATGACCCCTTACAGCATCAATACAGGTTTGGCATCGGCGTCTCATGCTATTGCAGAGTGTCTCGAAAAATGTTTGGGGTATGGCGTTCCATTCTGCAATGAGTGCTCGCTCGAGATCATTCACATTGTTGATGTCATACTGGCGGACCCTTTTGTTCAGTTCATCTCATGCGTGTTCAATCGGATTCATGTCAGGAGAGTTTGCAGGCCAATCCAGTACAAGAAAAGGTTGCTGGGCTAAGAAATTCTTGGTAACATTAGTTGTGTGAGGCCTAGCATTATCATGCTGAAAGATTCCCAAATCTGGGTGATTCTGGAAGAAAGGCACTACGATAGGTCGCAGTACTTGATAGCGTAGACGTCAGTGGTAACGTTAACTCTGAAAACATGAAGGGGAGTACGGTGGTCATGAGAGAATCCACCCCACACATGTACGCTTCCTCCTCCATATCTGTCATGCTGGATACACACGCATCGGCATATCTTGCACCAGGACGACGCCAGACGCGATTTCTCCTATCAGCAAAGGAGACATTAAACCGGCTTTCATCGGAGAACATTGTTGATCTCCATCCCGCCCTTGGACGACGAATATTTTGTAGGGCCCAAGCCAGTCTATTGGTCCAGTGACATCTAGTAAGGATAGGACCAATGTTGGGACGTCTGTTTTGCAAGCCAGCGGCGCGAAGTCTCCGTCGCACTGTGTTTGCGCTGACAAGTCTCCGAGTGCCAGGTGTATGAGCTGCTGTCTGAGTTGCTGTTTGGAAGCGATTGCGCAGATGTAACAATAGAATTTGGCGATCTTGAGCTAGTGTTGTTAATCGAGGTTGACCAAGCCTGGGACGGTCATTGGTGGTACCTGTCGCCCGAAATCGCTGGTTCAGCCTTACTATAGTGGACTGGTCACAATTGAAATGTCTGGCAACTTCTCTGGTCGCCATTCCACTGCTGAGCATACCAACAGCTTGCCATCGCTCTTGTGACGACAGTCGAGGCATGACAAAAACATTAACAGACTTTCTTTCGATGAAAACAGATTTTTTTTTTTTTTTTTTTTTTTTTTTTTTTTTGCATTCGCCCGCTAATACTCGAGGCGAAATATCAGGTTATTATTTTATGTCTAACCTGACATTGATTTTACGTGAGTATCCCTTTATTTCTTGTACAGAGACAGGTGTCCCTCGCCATTCAGGCAAATACTCGCCGATTTCGGAGGTACCCATTGCAGCTGGGTCGGCTCAGGAGCCGCCAGTCCCTGGTCGACGACACTCCTTCAAATGTTCTCGCCAGGTCTCGAGTTAATCCAGTCCAAATCCCGGTCGACGAAAAATCCTCAAATGCCGTCGCCCGGGTTTGATCCTGTATCACCCGGTCGCCAGAGCGGTGTTGTAACCACTACGCTAGCGCGGCTCCCGATGAAAACAGATAATGGCTTTTTACTCGCTGAAACTTGACTGATGCGTGTGCCAAATTTCAATGTAATTCGACTTGTAATAAAGCCAGAATTTATCAAAAACCTTGTTTTGCACGTGAGCAAGCAAAATTTGAAGTAAACATCACATCGACAGTAAAGTAGGAATACATGAACTTCATCACTTGCACACTTTCGGGGTTTGAAAATCGCTCACTTGCATAAACATTTCAACAGTGAAAACATGTCACGATTTCGATGCGTTTTTAATGGCGGCTAGTATATATAATTATGAAGTCTTGAAAATAAAGGGTGATAGAAATATGCGTTCAGTGAGAGCACAAAACAAGAATAATAGAAGTTTGCGCACCTCAAAACAGCTCCCAATAGCAGTGCTTCTGTACATGTGGTCCACAGACCCCTTGTGTGAATGGATTCTGGGGGTCCGATGCACAACATAATAGTTAAAATGTAAAGTTTTTTTATTATGCTTTCTTTCAACAAAGGAGTCCATAACCTTCATCGGACAATCAAAGGAGTCCATGGCACAAAAAAAGGTTAAGAAACCCTGATCTCAAGGAAAAAGATAATTAAGGAAAGCCTTTGCCAAGCAGCGGGATACAGACAGCTCTTAATAATAATAATAATAGTAGGTACAACGTAAATTTTGGGACAATAAGCACATTTATTTATTTGGTACTAGTAGGTGCACAGTAGCTTGTCAATTACCCTGTACAAGGAAGTTGTTGGGTAGTTCTACTGTAACATACATTTATGTTAGAAAGAATATTTAAAGCCTGTAAGCTAAACATGAGGATATTTAAAACAGAGCTCGCTATAAGTTCACTCAGACACAGTCAAATTACTGTACAGATAAACTAGATACTATAGAAACTATACACTGTAAGATGTATCAAACCAGATAACACTAAAACATGAACAAACAGTGATAGCTTGTGCAAGGGTCTAATTAACCGCTTAATTATAATGGTTTGGTTTAGTTTGGTTTTAAGGACCATCTTCAATGCACACAGGCAATTCCATCAGTGCTTTGATCTCCTCCATCAGATCACACACGGAGGATCTCAGCACATTGCACAAACTCCATTGCACCAGCAAGGATCCCAATGTTTGTATACAGGAATCACACATTCTATAAATGTTTTTGTGGTGGGTAGGTTTCCTAATTGTTATTTTTTTTTTGGGCCACAACAGTGGCCGGATGGCCTACTCTTTACAATTTCCAACTGCTGATGGATTTTTAATGTGTGCAACTTGCACATGGGACCTCCTATTTTTTCACCCTTACCCGAGAAGGCTAGGCATCCAATCTCACTATCCAAGAGATCATGAGGGAGTATGACATCATTAGGAACCACTGGTTCCAAAAAAAATTTCCATAAATTATATTTCATGTACTGGGAGCGAACCTGGTACCTTTAGAATTAGAGAAGGACCCCATACCTATAAGCCACTCCGACCCCTGTTTTTACGATGGAAGAAGTCATAAGCGAAGAAGCAGAAAACTTTACATTACTCGAGTAGTACTACTGACGAAAAGATAACTGTCACTAGCAGTAAGCAGTTAGAGTGCTTACCTCTCATGGCGAAAGTTACTAGGTTCTGAGATCAAAACCTGGTAGTGACACGCTCCAGTCTCCCCAGCTGTAAATGTATACCTGATTCTGCTATTGAGTTAGGGAAGGAAAAGGTGATGAGGAAGGGAACTAGTCACCCCCACCTTATAATGCTGGACCTAGTATAGTAAAGTCTCTTAACATTTCACTCTCCTATGGCTGTATCTGATATGGGACTACCTATAACTTGAGTGGCCGATTGCCTATGTTGTTACAGCGCTAACTTCTTGAGGCGAAGTTACCAGGTTCCGGGATTGAAACCTGGTGGCGTTATGCTCAAGTTTACCCAGCTGCCAATGAGCACCTGACTCTGCTTGAATTAAGGAAGGCAAAGGTAGAGATGATGAGAACTGGTCATCCCACCTCATAAAGCTAGACCTAGTATAGTGAAGCCTCTAAAACTTCACTCCCCTACGGCGGTATCTGCTTTGGGATTACCTTTACCTTTACATTAGAAAAAGGCCAGGACAACCTTCATGATCTTCAACAAGCTTAGAAGGAAAGACCGTAAATGCAACCATTAAAACTTAAACTTCTCATTACAATATGATGGTAATTTGGCTCTATAATAGTTGTCTGATGACAAGGAAAATGATAAATAAAGTAAACCAATAAACTGCAGAAATGTATGAACAGCAGCCTAAGAAGGATTCTCAACATGACACGATCAAATAAGATCATGATAACTGGAGATGAACAAAACAGAAACATAGATCCACAAATGAAGGAAAACATATGAAGGTGTATCAGAATACAAATTATGGATGCCCAAATCACAGCTGATATAGCAGTACTAAAAAATGTGGTTCATGAATACAGCTGACAAATCAATTTTCTTTTGTACTGAGTAGAACAGAAATCTAACAACTTTAAATCACAGAATTAGAAAGACAGAAACTGACCTGTGTACTACTATTCACAGGATAGGTCAAATGAAATGGTGTAAATACAGTCAATCCTTGCTATCTGAGTGTTCATTTTCGAGGATTCGCTCATTCGCATGAGATAAAGTGAAACCCATTTTTTGCCATTCATGGGCACCTCGCAGGTATTTGCGGCCATGCGCAGCAGGCAAAAAAAATTTCAAGGCGCCTACCACACAGCGTTACAGATAGGGTCGAGCAAGGCTTTCGTTGTGTTTACATGTCTTTGTTGAGCATCTTTAAATCTATGTTTTTGCAGTTTTACGCTGTTTTTTGTCATTTTTGGAATTAATAATGGCATCCAAGCTTAGTGCAAGTGTGTTGGTGAGTGTGCCTAAGCGTAAGAAGGCTGTGATAAGCCTCAGCGATAAAGTACGTGCGATAGATAAACTTTGTTCTTGGATGTCTGTATGAAATTTTCTTTATTTCTTAATTTTAAATGTTCTGTGTAAATGTTTTCAATGTTTGTTTTCAAGGGATTTTGTAATAATGTGTGTGTGTGTCTGAGTGTGGATTAGCAGTGACAGTGTGAGTGAATGGATGAGTAAGTCACTATTGTTACACCAAAAGGTTGTACATACTGTACTATTACAAAGAAAAAGTGTATAAATTTCATTTATAAAATGCACGGTATAATAAATACGCTGTTTTTTACAAGAAGGGTTCACGATATGATGAGTTTATGGTGATTGGCAGAAAAAGTGTATGGTGAACAGGGTCCAGCAGGAACCTAACAGGGTCCAGCAGGAATCTTACAGGGTCCAGCAGGAACCTAACAGGGTCCAGCAGGAACCTAACCTATTTGATAAGACCTTTTGTTGCTTGCCATCAGCTCAAGGTCATTCCATGTCTTCCTCAGCATTGTCATTTCTGTCTCCTGTTCTCTTCTCCATGTTGTTTTTTGATCTACCTCTCTTATCCTGGAGATTCTAGAACAAAGACTGCCTCATACTGGCTGGTTCTGAAATGTTATCAACAGGTCAGAGTTCCTCAATGTATGACTTATCCATCGCCAGCATCTTCTGTTCATGTCTTAATTTTAATTATAGTTTAATTTTATCATTTAAAAAAAAATAACAATTTTAAACTACAGGGATTTGGAGCAGTCACATTTTAAAATGAATCTGTTCCAGCTCTGCTCTGGCATCGATAGTGACTGCTCCAGCTTTGCTCCGCACACCGTAATTTTTTTATATTACCTTGTAAAAAATGCACACAGTTACTTTGAAAAAGAAACATTATTTATTCAAGCATTTTCAAACAACAAAATTATCATTTAGATTAGAACCATCCCATCATGCGTATATTCACAATTCATTCTGTAAAATATTACTGCTGCTATTAAATCATCTTTATTAAAATACTTGACGCAGATAATTTAAAATTAACTTTAAAGACGTAAACAGTCGCTGTAGGCTTGCTTGAGATGTCGGCATGCTTGAAGCGACTATACAAGCAGCCTGAATGTGGTGTGGCCTGCTGTGAATGGTCTCAAAAACAGACAACTCGTAGCCTACCAATAATCTCACAAGCTTCCCGAAACTTTCTCTCGAATAATGCGTCATTACAATTATAAATCACAGAAACCAGATGATGTCTTTCCTGTTTATCCAATTCTTTTTCGAAGCTATCATCTTCTGAATAATTCATGATCATTATCATTCCCTTTTAGTTCCTTGCAGAGAATGGGGCCATTACTGTTCCAACGCTGGTTTTAATAATCTTT
This sequence comes from Oreohelix idahoensis, assembly GCA_024509875.1. Lineage (NCBI taxonomy): Eukaryota > Metazoa > Mollusca > Gastropoda > Stylommatophora > Oreohelicidae > Oreohelix > Oreohelix idahoensis. Next base: position 180,856 of record JAMPIV010017772.1, on the reverse strand, counting down.
AAATTACATTATTTGTATCTGATCTCGTCATTCAATTCCTTTTTGACCTTGCACATCGTCGATTTCTTCTTTGCTTTTCAAAAACCAAAATTTTGGCATTTAAAATTCCAATGTAAAGACATCATTGAGGTCTCTTTCCATAAATCAGCAATCACTCATGCGGACAGATCTGAATTTGTTGTTGATGCCAAGACTAAATCTGCGTGTATCTTTACCGCAGCAAAATGATTTACGTGAAGGGCTCTTAAAAATAATATACAAAACAAAGTATGGCATTTGTTTCATAATGTACTTGCTTGTCATATATTATCACTTACGACTTACCACTCAAACCATAAGACTGATTAATTACTTTTTTTTTTTTTTTTGAAAATAAATAACAAATGTAATCTTGATGGAAGCGAATTTATTTGTGTTTACATAAATGTGACATTTGTAAATAAACAAATTCCAGTGCTACCAACATTTAAATAATATAAATGTATTATTATTTTGAGTAAAGTCCAAGCTGTTCTGTCATCATACTGGTGTACAATTTTGTTTTTTTCATTTAACAATTTATAATTTATTTTTCTGATTTAAACTAATCTTGAAAATGTATGGGAAATGTTTTTTTGATTGACTGGCAAAAAAAAAGAAACTGGAGCAATAGAGCAGTTAATATTTTCTCTGCTCTGGCTCTGCTTTAGCTCCGGGCAAAAACTTGCTGCTACACTGCTCTGAGCGCCAGCTCCGCCACAAACCCTGATAAAATATACTTATATTTTTATTTTTTACGTTTTAAAAAACTTTTATTTTAATTCTTAAATAAAAAATTATAAATCAAAATTTAAAAAAAAAAAAAAATATTATATTTTTACAATTATTATAATTATAGTATAATTTTAATTAAACTATTAATCAATTTTCATTATATTAACCAATTACGTTCCTATTTAAAAATACTTTTGTAAAATAGGTAAAACAAAAAACTGTTCAAAACGTCATCATAATGACTTTTTTATCACAAGAAATTCATGCAATACTTAAGCTTTAAAATGTCTATTCATCCACAAAATATACGTGAACTGGGTTCATTCACAATGCATATTTCTTCCAGCAAGTGTTGATAATAAGAGAATTATCTGCCAATATTTCTGTGACACTGAGAACAAACTTACAGAAGACTGGCTGGTAGAAACATGTAAAAAAAAATGCAGCAGAATTAATTTACCTTATCCATCAAATTGCGAAGATCATGAAAAGCTTGTGAAATATTCTTATTTGTCTCTTTATTTCTCTGCTGTATTGATCTTTCAATGCCAACAATACCTGGTCGTTGTCTTGGCAGCTGTCAAATATAAACAACATTTACATACAAGATTATGAAACTTCATTAATGTTTAATAGTTAACTTTCATAGTTCAGTATTTACAATTGCAAAAACAATTGTACCAGACAGTTGGACGACTGAGAGTTGGGGTTGATCAATCATTAGTGGAACAGAAAGTTATTGAAGAAATTTGTTATCGACACCCCATTTTTGTTTTTCTTCTTAACAACGTTGCGGGTTATATTTTCATTTTAAACAAGTTAACGAATTTAGTTACTATAACATTTTTCTTCATTTGAACATTGTCAACGGAGTAACTTGATGTGAGCAAGTTAAGTTTTTATTATCTTATCTGGTTAACACGATGGAACGTAAAAGTCAAATTGAACCAGTTTCCAAGAACAGCAAGTGCTGATAAGATGAAATACATAAAAATGTATGACAGTTTCTCTAAGGAAAATTCTGAACAATATTGAGTCATGCATTTATTTATGAATTTTCTTTTGATTACCAGGGTGAATTCATGAGGTAATGATGAATCTTCATGAATGAAAGTCTTTCTAGATTTTTGTCGGTTTCTAATTCGCCCAAAAGGCGTGTGAAAACTTGGCATGGTTTATTGATCACGTATTCCTGAAAAACATGTAGTCTAACGCGATTATACAACAGATGGAGTTATTAACAATTTGTCAGATGTCCTTGTAGATTTCTCTTGAAAAGATGTCATGAGGTTACTTTTATTCATTTGGTTGCTGTTTATGCTTTTGCTCACTTCTATTTTGTAAAGTCTGCTACAGCGATCCATGTCTATAAAAAGGTAAAAGTCACCCAATCTACCCGTTTGCGAGAAATTTTTCTAAGACCTAATAATGTTGTAGATTTTCAATATACTCACTTACAACATAATTTTGTTTTGGCAACAACCAATTTGAATTCAGAAATCTTTATGAAGCATTTTGAGTTCGTGTAGGTTTAAGCTGGACACATTTTGGTGATTGATTTGCTTTGACACATCTGATTATTAGCATGATAAAGTATTAGGTTCAAAAATTGATCGTTGACAATGAACATTGCAAGGGGTCCATCTTCTTCAGTGGAGTATCTACAACTACTACCGACAGCTCAGGGTTTTCTACAGTCTCAGTAGTAACAGTCTAACCACATCACAAATACAATTAACTGTAAGTTTGTTTACGGATCACTTGGAAACCTAACTCCGTCATTTCCGCCATTTATTTGCCCTTTCCAGTACTTCCTCATAGAAGCTATCCTTATGACGTCATTAGATAAACATTTTTGCTACCCTCTGGCTACACAAAGACTTCATTCATCAAGGAATACAGCTTCAATGTACAGTTTTACAATGTATATGCTTTTAATCAAACTTTTCACATCGTCTTGTGTGTCAATAGACACTTGAGGTTGTTGACTGATACCAGTTCAGTTATTTTTCAGCATTAGTCTTTCTATGAAGCTGAGTGAAATCCTTTTCAAAATGCAACTGACAACTACACACCCCAGTGTTCAAGTTAGCCATATAGGAAAAGGGACTTCCTTCTGTTGCCTCATGTGGTTTTTCTGAGGGTCTCTGATGAACAAAGCATAAAATGACTGCCCCATCAGGTCTATTGCTAAGCAGTGGCTCATGTGAGGTTGTGCATGGGGATGGCAACCTCATCATGTAATAGAAGTGTCTTGATGCAGGCTTCATGCTAGCAGGTCAACTGCAGTGGTAGCTTCTTTCTCAATAAGGATCGTAAAAAGAGAATAATAATTTTTTTAAATAGCTTCCGTCTGTTGTCTTCTAGTATGAATAGTCCATTCTTTGCCACAATGTGGTAAGCAGTACAACCAACTGTAAGTCCTCCTACTGCTGGTGTAATATGATACCACAGCCATTAGTAACTGTGCCAATTTGTTTGTCCTGGATCTACTAGCAGTAACTGTGCCCATCTTTTTGTCTTGGATCCTCTAGCTCTCTGGTTTAGCCTCAGTAATGGCTATGCACTCCATTCAAGTACTATGCAAGTTAGACATGTTATACCATGAACCCAGGATGTGTCTGTGGTTCATGCACTCCAGTTGCAACAAGCTTGGTGTACTAGGAAGTGTCCATGGTTTCATGCACTCCAGTTGCAACAAGCTTTGTGTACTAGGATGTGTCCATGGTTTCATGCACTCCAGTTGCACAAAGCTTTGAGTACTAGGATGTGTCCATGGTTTCATGCACTCCAGTTGCAACAAGCTTTGAGTACTAGGATGTGTCTGTGGTTTCATGCACTCCAGTTGCACAAAGCTTTGAGTACTAGGATGTGTCCATGGTTTCATACACTCCAGTTGCAACAAGCTTTGTATACTAGGATGTGTCCATGGTTTCATGCACTCCAGTTGCAACAAGCTTTGAGTACTAGGATGTGTCCATGGTTTCATGCACTCCAGTTGCAACAAGCTTTGAGTACTAGGATGTGTCCGTGGTTTCATGCACTCCAGTTGCAATAAGCTTTGTATACTAGGATGTGTCCTTGGTTTCATGCACTTCAGTTGCAACAAGCTTTGTATACTAGGATGTGTCCATGGTTTCATGTACTTCAGTTGCAACAAGCTTTGTATATTAGGATGTGTCTGTAGTTTCATGCACTCCAGTTGCAACAAGCTTTGTGTACTAGGATGTGTCCATGGTTTCATGCACTCCAGTTGCACAAAGCTTTGAGTACTAGGATGTGTCCATGGTTTCATACACTCCAGTTGCAACAAGCTTTGTATACTAGGATGTGTCCATGGTTTCATGCACTCCAGTTGCAACAAGCTTTGAGTACTAGGATGTGTCCATGGTTTCATGCACTCCAGTTGCAACAAGCTTTGAGTACTAGGATGTGTCCGTGGTTTCATGCACTCCAGTTGCAATAAGCTTTGTATACTAGGATGTGTCCTTGGTTTCATACACTTCAGTTGCAACAAGCTTTGTATACTAGGATGTGTCCTTGGTTTCATGCACTTCAGTTGCAACAAGCTTTGTATACTAGGATGTGTCCATGGTTTCATGTACTTCAGTTGCAACAAGCTTTGCATATTAGGATGTGTCTGTAGTTTCATGCACTCCAGTTGCAACAAGCTTTGTGTATGTGAGAAGTTAATGTGATTGAATTTACAACAGGCCCCAAGTTTCGGTTCCTAGCATTTATTTACGTTTTTTCAGGGAAAGATTACGGTGGGATTTTTATCTTATTCGTTTTTTATTTCTCTTTGTATAATAATCGAGTTTGGATTTTCTGTGTAGATTAAGAATTACGGTTTCTAGAAAAGATGGTAGTTTTAACTTTTAGACTGGCACCAGCGCGCTGTTTCATTGAGATAATTCGTTCATGGAAGATTTTCCAGTGTAACATAATGGCAGAGCATTTTCGGTTCTTCTCAGTGAGCGCGCTATAATTTTTAGTAAGGGTGAAATCAGATGGGGGTAGAGGGGGAGTTTTAAGCGTGTGGAAACAGGTCAGCAACGGAAATTTTCCGCTTGACCGTAAGTTCTAAATTTAGAAATGACCGTGGGCGATTCCTGGCACGTTGGTTGGTTCATAGATCGACCCGCTTAAGAACAAAGCCTAGCTATGACTCACGCGTAGCGTGGTCTGGGGTAATAAATAAGCGGGGTTCCCTGGCAGAAGGGGGAGATTTTTTTGAACTTCTACGCCTTGGAAAAGAACTGTCTGTATATATACAGAGCCGACTGCTCTTTCGAGAGAAATTCGTGCTGCAGATATTTTCCAGGCGTGGCAGCTAGGGCTACAGTAGTCCTTGAGCGGCTAGAAGTTCGCCGGTCTTCTCAGGAGAAGAAGAGTCGGCAGAGCCAGGAAAGAAAGTGGAGTAGTGACAAGGGGTTCACTGGTGCAAACGTTTTGTACCCAAGAGAGCAAGGAGCTGGAAGCACAGACTTCTTCAGCAAGAACAAGAGGTTCTTAATAAAATTCGGAGCTATTCACGCTCAGATAAAGCACACACTGAACCTAGGCGCAGGGCCTAGAGGTGTCGTGATTGGTCGGTCATAATAACACCGACGGCCCAGACCCAAGAGATGGGTAACGGGGCCTGTGATTTTTTCCAGAATCGTCATTTGGTAGTGCAGAAGAGTCCAAGTCGAGAAACCAGAATGCCAATTCAAGTTAGCAGCTACAACGGCAGTCAGAGGAAAGAGGGTAAAAATACCTCTGAGCTGCAATAGAGGGAGAGAAGGAGAGTAGTGGAGGAGTCGCTTTTTCTGTAGGAACTAGGAGTGTCAGACAGACACTGAACATAACACTAGAACTCAGCAAGTCATCTGTAAGTTGTGTCGGAGGTGATAGAAGGGTTCTGGTCGTGGACTTGGTGATAGTCAGAGAATATTTAGCCTATAGTGGAGCAGCGGTGTAGGCACGTCATTTGGGTAGAAACACGTCTGCAGACAGACGGACAGTAGGAGTTAGGGTGTGTTTACATGATATCAGGTTGATTAGGAGAAAGACGGATCTGGTGTTCGAGATCCTCCTTCACATGTTGTTGTATTACTTACCTTTCTTCCTTACAGGTTGAGGGGAGGGCGACTGTGGGGTTACCTTACCTAATCACTTGAAATTAATTGTTATGTTCTTTCCAGGTGTATGAACACGCATGTTTATTCTATTTTTGTAGTATGTTATATGAATTTTTTTGTGTGGTGTAAATAAAATCCATTGTAAATTTCCGGCTGGATCAGTCACTTACTTCAACCTATATGTTGTCTGTAAGTGGTGTCTGTGGTGTTAAGTATTAAACCTTATCCCAGTCTTGGTAGCTAGAGGTAGTGAGGTTATCGCAAAACATTACGTCACTTAGTGGCAAGGGAGAGTCAATTTCGGTTCTCGACCCTTGACGCCAATAGCCTCATCTCCCACAGTCACTGTTATTTTCTTCTGAAATCTATCTTCTTAGTCTTTCTTTCCACTAGGGTCTAGTCTATTTAGGTAGGCAACCTCTAGTCCTAAATCCACTTCGTGACAAAGTGGGTGCTATCGTCCGGTGAATCATCTTTGGTACGTTCAATTCTGTGATCTTGACAAAGTGGCGGCGTTCGTCCGGTAGATCATCTTTGTTGGGATCAATTCTGTGATCGTGTCAAGATTCATAGATTGTTTCTATAGGAAAGTTCTGGGAAATAGATTCTTTATAATATCCCCTAGACTAGAGCTATATATAAACTGATCCAGCTAATAGTTTTTTTCCACAGGAAGTTTCTCCACAGGGTGCAGTCAGATTGTAGCTGTAGTTAGTTGATGACTAGAGGTAACTGATGGCTAACTGAATTTTTCTTAACAGGAAGGTAAATTCGGGTTTTTAGGTAGCTGCTTAATGAAAATTTTTTCAGGTAGTTCTTCAGATTGGTGCTAGTCTGAGTTCGGGTTTTGGGACATTGGTTACACAGGGAGTAGTGCCCAGAAGATAACAGTAAATTTTTCGTGTTCCTTTTTTGTCATTTCCCCTCGTTGTGAGTTACTGCTGATTTGTCAGGTAAGATGGCTGAATTGGTCAAGCTACTTACTGCATGGAAGGACGCAGCTAAAAGCATGGGGATGAATGAGGCCGAGACTAGGGCTTACATTATGAGGGAACAGGACCGGCAGACGGAGAGAGAGAAAAGGGAAGAGGAGAAAGAAGAGAGGGCCCGACTGGCAGAGATGGACCTGCGTAAATTGGAAGCGGAGAAAGAAGAGAAGGCCCGACAGGCAGAGGAGAGAAAGGCAGAAAGGGAGGCGAAGGAAAGGGCCACAGAAGCAGAGAGACAGCATGAACTTGCCCTGCGTTCACTGGAACTGCAGTACCGATCTTCGAAAGGCAGTTCGGCTAACGGAGATTCTCCCGGAGCAGGGGCGACAGACACCTCAGGAAACGGAGGGCCCCGGATGGCAGCCATGAATTTTCCAATGGACTCTTTCCCTAACGGGAATGAGAAAATTGACATATTCCTGGAAAAATTTGAACGAATGGCAAAAGCGTATGGGTTGGATGAGAGTTTGTGGTGCCTCAAATTATCTCAGTCGTTGAAAAACCAGGCCTACGACATCTATAGTAAGATGCTCAGTGATGAACAAAATAACTTTGAGGCCCTTCGTAACGCACTGTTACAACGCTTTCAGTGGACTCCCCGTAAGTGCCAAGCTATGTTCAGGGAGAGCAGGCCGGAGAAAGGAGAAAGTTTTCCCCATTTCGCAGAAAGGCTGAAGAATTATCTCACTCGTTGGAGAGAATTGTCGGGTCTAGCAAAAACTTTTGAAGGACTCGAAGAGCTTGTCATGTGCGAACAAGTGAAAGCACACATGTCTCCAGACTTGAGGAGGTATCTGGCGGAGCAGGGCGCCCAGCAACTGGACCAGATCATTCTTTTTGCTGAAAGGTTCCAGACGGCACAGGCCGAAGTACTGGGCCAGAAACGAAAACACCCAGACCTGCCAGCACTGGACCAAGGAGCATCGGCATCGCAGTCGTTTTCGTCTTCTGCTCATCAGCAGCAGGGGCCGTCTCGCAAGGAGCCCCATCCCATTCATAACCTGCGGCCCCAACCGCATAACAGAGCACAGGCGACAACGTCTCATGAACCTGCTAGAAACAGGGGAGAAAACGACAGGTACTGTCGCAATTGCCGTACCACCTCTCACTGGACTTCTCGGTGTGTAAACAAACCACCCACTCACCATACAGCGTGTTTAAGGGCGGTGAGAGTGAAAAAAGGGAACAATTGGGAACCTTTCAAAGCAGAGAAGTGTTTCTCTAACAGTGGACCAGCAGTAGTGAATGGGACTGCTACCACTTGTTTATTTGACAGCGGGCTTACTTACCCGAGTATAGTCGCCCGACATTTGGTACAACCAGGCCAAATGACTAAGGAAAAGGTTGATATTGGTGGAGTTTTGAGGGGAGGGACCTCACAGCGTCTGCAGATAGCCAATATTAAGGTGGAGAGCAGGTTTGTGCGTGGCACAATCAAAGCTGCTGTAATGGAACAGCCAGCTTATGACTTCATCTTGGGGGCCCCATATATAGTTTTGGGAAACCCCCCAGTCCCGATCCTTGCTGGTGCAAGGGGGCCTACTACAGGCCAGAGAAGTGAAAAGGGAATGTCCCGGATTCACGGAGCCCCACGAGAGCTCAACCAGCCACGCCTTGAGATGGAGAGGTTAAATACCTCCAAGGTTAGTGGAATGGTTTTTGCAGAGGCGTATCCCTCTGACAGCCCTGTTAAGCCGAAGGGCCAAACAGCGGCGACGCCTTTGATTTTGGAAATACCTTCGTTGTCGTCGGGAATTAGGCCCCCGATGGTATTACCTCCTGAGAGCGAGGAACATACTGACAAGAGTGGTAGAACGTATGTACACGACCAGCGCAATCTTCATAGGGCAGAAGACAGCGAATCGAGCGAACATATGTTTCCAACCAGCCCTGGAGCCCCATCCGACCAGCACTTTACTCAGACGGAGGAGGACAGTGATCTGAGAAACCGTTTGCCTATAAACGGAGATGGGCCCCATCCCGCTGCTAGCTCGCTAACAGAAAGCGGCTCTTGCAAAGAGGCAAGAAGCAAAAACGTACCACCAAATGCGTTCTGCTTAGTAGGGGAAACGGATGTCGCTGAGGTCAGGCGCAACCCAGTGAGAACCCCTGGTGGGAGAGTAGAGAAAGGAGCAATCTCTACGCAACCTCTAGGCAAACCAGAGGGGAGTGAAGCGATCGGAGAATTTATGCTGGAAGCACCAGATAGTTCGCACCTTCATCGCCATATACCTGCGGTCTCAAACCCGCCGAGGTGCAGCAAGGTAGTCGCCATCGTCAGGCAGCCACAAAGCCAGTTGGTCAGGGCAGCCGACCAAGACAGCTTTTTTACGGACATAGCCAAGGAAGGTTCAGACCCACCATTGGATGGCACAGGTCCGAAGAAAGATCAACTCTTCCACCGGAGCATGGGAGTTGGTAGAAGAAGAAGAAGGAGGAAACGTAGAAGAAGAAAGTCGCAGGACAACCATGGGAGTTGTAGTCGCCAGGCGGAAATAACCAGTCGTGACCATGAGACTTCAGGACTGACAGTCAGATCTGTAGACTTGTATAGGGGCCAGTCTGGAAATACAAGATCACATTAAATTAGATCGTGTACCACGAACTTGAAGAGGGGGGTAATGTGAGAAGTTAATGTGATTGAATTTACAACAGGCCCCAAGTTTCGGTTCCTAGCATTTATTTACGTTTTTCAGGGAAAGATTACGGTGGGATTTTTATCTTATTCGTTTTTTATTTCTCTTTGTATAATAATCGAGTTTGGATTTTCTGTGTAGATTAAGAATTACGGTTTCTAGAAAAGATGGTAGTTTTAACTTTTAGACTGGCACCAGCGCGCTGTTTCATTGAGATAATTCGTTCATGGAAGATTTTCCAGTGTAACATAATGGCAGAGCATTTTTGGTTCTTCTCAGTGAGCGCGCTATAATTTTTAGTAAGGGTGAAATCAGATGGGGGTAGAGGGGGAGTTTTAAGCGCGTGGAAACAGGTCAGCAACGGAAATTTTCCGCTTGACCGTAAGTTCTAAATTTAGAAATGACCGTGGGCGATTCCTGGCACGTTGGTTGGTTCATAGATCGACCCGCTTAAGAACAAAGCCTAGCTATGACTCACGCGTAGCGTGGTCTGGGGTAATAAATAAGCGGGGTTCCCTGGCAGAAGGGGGAGATTTTTTTGAACTTCTACGCCTTGGAAAAGAACTTTCTGTATATATACAGAGCCGACTGCTCTTTCGAGAGAAATTCGTGCTGCAGATATTTTCCAGGCGTGGCAGCTAGGGCTACAGTAGTCCTTGAGCGGCTAGAAGTTCGCCGGTCTTCTCAGGAGAAGAAGAGTCGGCAGAGCCAGGAAAGAAAGTGGAGTAGTGACAAGGGGTTCACTGGTGCAAACGTTTTGTACCCAAGAGAGCAAGGAGCTGGAAGCACAGACTTCTTCAGCAAGAACAAGAGGTTCTTAATAAAATTCGGAGCTATTCACGCTCAGATAAAGCACACACTGAACCTAGGCGCAGGGCCTAGAGGTGTCGTGATTGGTCGGTCATAATAACACCGACGGCCCAGACCCAAGAGATGGGTAACGGGGCCTGTGATTTTTCCAGAATCGTCATTTGGTAGTGCAGAAGAGTCCAAGTCGAGAAACCAGAATGCCAATTCAAGTTAGCAGCTACAACGGCAGTCAGAGGAAAGAGGGTAAAAATACCTCTGAGCTGCAATAGAGGGAGAGAAGGAGAGTAGTGGAGGAGTCGCTTTTTCTGTAGGAACTAGGAGTGTCAGACAGACACTGAACATAACACTAGAACTCAGCAAGTCATCTGTAAGTTGTGTCGGAGGTGATAGAAGGGTTCTGGTCGTGGACTTGGTGATAGTCAGAGAATATTTAGCCTATAGTGGAGCAGCGGTGTAGGCACGTCATTTGGGTAGAAACACGTCTGCAGACAGACGGACAGTAGGAGTTAGGGTGTGTTTACATGATATCAGGTTGATTAGGAGAAAGACGGATCTGGTGTTCGAGATCCTCCTTCACATGTTGTTGTATTACTTACCTTTCTTCCTTACAGGTTGAGGGGAGGGCGACTGTGGGGTTACCTTACCTAATCACTTGAAATTAATTGTTATGTTCTTTCCAGGTGTATGAACACGCATGTTTATTCTATTTTTGTAGTATGTTATATGAATTTTTTTGTGTGGTGTAAATAAAATCCATTGTAAATTTCCGGCTGGATCAGTCACTTACTTCAACCTATATGTTGTCTGTAAGTGGTGTCTGTGGTGTTAAGTATTAAACCTTATCCCAGTCTTGGTAGCTAGAGGTAGTGAGGTTATCGCAAAACATTACGTCACTTAGTGGCAAGGGAGAGTCAATTTCGGTTCTCGACCCTTGACGCCAATAGCCTCATCTCCCACAGTCACTGTTATTTTCTTCTGAAATCTATCTTCTTAGTCTTTCTTTCCACTAGGGTCTAGTCTATTTAGGTAGGCAACCTCTAGTCCTAAATCCACTTCGTGACAGTGTACTAGGATGTGTCCATGGTTTCATGCACTCCAGTTGCAACAAGCTTTGAGTACTAGAAAGTATCCGTGGTTTCATGCACTCCAGTTGCAACAAGCTTGGTGTACTAGTGCAGAGATAAATAATTTTTGAACTGGCAGTCATGAGTAAACAATCTGAATATATGTAGTGGAAATGTGAAACACTGGAAAATGTCAGGTAATTACATGGCTTTGAAACTGCCTCTGGTTATGTTATAGCTGGGAGAAATGATAACCTGGGAATCCTGTAACCGACATTATTTCCGGAACAGTAAAAACCATTTCTTCACAAAAGGTCACAACTGTTGAAGCAGTGCAGCACTACTTAAAGTCAGATGCTGCAATACTAGTTAAAATGAATAAAAATGTCTTGAAACAGTCATCTCTGTACTTCTGATGCCAAGGAAACAAAAATGAATACGAGTATTCTTAGACTTACAAGCCCAGAAGGGTTTGAGGCAGCAGCAGATGTTGATGGTGTGGGCTGAGCCTGCTCTTCCCATTTCTTCTTCTTCAACTCCTCTTTTAAAGACCGCAAAAACTGTAATAGGTAGAAGAGAACAGATATTTCTGTAAATAAAAATGCTAATAAGAATATAAAGGAATTTCCTATAATACCATCATCATAATTACCTTTAGCCTTATGTGGAGCCATGCCTTCAATTAGTTCCATCTTGGTCCTATTGCTTTCCATTCTATAAGTGCCATCTGCACTTCCTTTGGCAGTATTAGTGTCATACCTTTAATATGAGGTGCAACTTTTTTCCTCATGTCCTGAGGACAGCACTATTTCTCCTGTGTTCAGTCTCCTTTCCTATTCCTTTCAATTTGCTTCATACAGTCCCAGGATGTCAATTTTAAAGATTTTCATTTCTGCTGCGACCTGCACCATTCTTCCTTGTTTGTTTAGTGTTTTAACATTATAGGTGCCCAAACTGGAGGTCCTTTTAGGTGAAAATGGGTGAGTCTGCATGTGAAACCCCTTTCTCCATACTGCATCACGAACCTCACTTATAGGTGGCTTCCTTCATATCTGGATGGCTACATTGAGTTACTTGCTTGATGACCTGTTTACATTTTGGACTGAAGTTTCTATGGTTCAGATTTTTAAAGGATAGGGTAGCCGACCCCATTCCCAACCCTCTATTGATGCCATCTACCACATCCATGGTAGGGTATACTGTTAGTATTCTTTAATCCCCTTTTGGGCCCTGGTTAACAGTATGTTGTTACAGTATGAAAAGCAAATTTTGGTTCTTGGGCCAAATTTTTAAATGGATATATATATATATATTTCTTTTTTTTAAAACTGAAAGCATCCTCAGAGGATCTGAAAGCAAAGCTATGAAAAGAGTATTAGGAGCATCATGGCAGGACAGGGCAAACAATGAAAATCAAGAACAGACAGGAATAATGGACATCAATCTTGAGTCATCCCATGAGCTTCATTTTGCATGCTTTAATGATCGCATGAATTAAGTGGGAGTCAGGTAATCCTCGCAACTGCGACCAAGCCAAGCAGGTTATGATGAGGAGGCCAAATATAGAGGATATAAACCTGTCCACCAGGTCAGGAATTAGGTAAGGAGCAACAACTGTAGCCCAGAAAAAGGTTACAAGGAGTGCAAGTACGGCATAGGGAACCATCCACCCAAGTCTTGAAAAATCCTTCAACACGTATGAAAAGATGATGATGAATGTGAATGTTTGTCTGAGTGCTAACACGCATTTAAATGATTATGACTGTGACGATGACTGTAAATGTTTGCCTTAAGCGCCTGCTGGCAATTATAAGATTAAGGATGATGATTGTGATTGTTAGCCTGAGGTGCAAACCTGCATGATGATGAGTACGAATGTATTTTTTCCCATATATTGAAAGATATAAAGAACTTATTTCAGAAAGTCAAAATGCTATGAAATAAGTTCTTTATACTAATTTTTATGTGCGAGGGGGAAAAACAAAAGGAAAAAAGGAATGTTTTAGATAGACAGAGAAAGTATACACACAAGACATGGAAAGTTTCAGACATTATGAGTAAAGTCATGTGATGCACAATATTTGGACAAATGTTTAGCTTTTCTGGATATATCCAGAAAAGAAGAAGAAATAGCAAAACTTCACCATGATGCAGTACATAGAAAATGATCCATATGAATAGGCACGATGAAGAGCCTGTAAACAAATAATAATTTTTTTTAATGTGTTAAAAAAAATTGTAAGAAGGCACAAAACACAACATTTAATTCACAAACCTGCTGCTGTCCAAGCTCTCGAAAGGAAAGACGAATATAGCTGTGAGAGCTGTGGGTAACTGGGCCTGGTGGCCTCCCTGGAGTTGCAGGTGATAGGTGAACAATAATTTTTGCACTGCAATTAAAAAAAAGAATATATTAACTGGCAAGTCACAAGGCTTCATACTCCTTATGGACGATGTCATCAAGGCATGTAAGGACAGAACAAGAAAGTATTCAGTGGGGTACTGGAAGATGAGAAAGGTCTATTTTTTGGAGCTGGCATTTGCTGATGATGTTGCCCTGATTGCTAAATCAGAGGCACATCTCCAATCCAACCTGCAAGTCTGGAAGGAAGAGCTGGAGAAGAGAGGGATGGTCATAAGCAGCTCTAAAACAAAATCCATGGTGATATCACGAGAAGAAAGAAGACATCAGATTAAGCTGGGAGAACAGGTCCTGGAGCAGGTCGACCACTTTAAATACCTCGGAGCTATTATAGACCGAAAGGGAGGCATCAAAGAAGAGTTGGCCACTCGAAAAGCAGCAGCTGGGAGACTTTTTCACGCCATAAATCGAGGATTCCTCAGCAAGAGAGAGGTTGGAAAGAAAACGAAGATGGCTGTATACCGCTCCACCTATGTCCCAGTCTTGACATATGGATGCGAGTCATGGGCAATGACTACAACCCATAAAAGCCAGATCCAAACCTCATAAATGAGGTATCTGAGGAAGGTGGTTGAAGTAACAAGAAGAGACATGGTACGCAACCAGACGATACGTCAAGGCCTTAAATCCTACCCCCTGCAGACCCAAGTAGAACAGTCCCAATTAAGATGGTTTGGCCATGTCTGCAGAATGGGAGAAGATCGGATACCACGACAAGCATGGGAAACAAAGAGCCAAGGATCCAGACCCCGAGGACGACCCAGAGTCCGCTGGGAGGACAACATTAGACAATCTTTGAAGGACCGAGGACTAGAATGGAACCAGGCCAGGAGGAAGACAGCCGATAGGATAGTCTGGCGCTCTCTCTTCCAAACTTCTACACCTCACGGTAGAAGGGGAACGACTAAGTAAGTAAGTCACAAGGCTTAACCAGATACACGTATTTTCTTCTTCTTCACTTTCAAGCTCCCTGAGAAGCACACATCTTTAATATCATCTCTTCAATCCTTCCATTCATCAGAATTCTGACCCAGTTCTCTACAAATGCTGCATATCCTTTTTTTTTCCCCCTTATTTCTGCTATCTACACCGGGGTTCCATAACAAGAACTGTCTTGTGATGCTAGTTAATGACTTTATCAGTGTGTGTCCTATCCACCTCTAAAGTCTTATCCTCACCTAGTTCCACTGGTTCTTTCTGTTAGTGTCCTTGCGGCCTGCATTAGCAATTTTTCTGAAAAAATGTTCTAGGAAATTTTCTTTTATAAACAGACTGCCAAAAAAAAAAAAAAAAATTTCAGGGCCTGTATAAACAATATAAAAAAGGGTTTAGAAAGTTTAAAAAAAAAGATATTCTCCATTCTCTGTTAGGACAAAACAAAATACCTTTTGGTAAAACCCGAAGGCTGCTCTTCAAGATTGGAAATGTCTGCCAAAGGAAGACTGATCACACAATTCTGTCATGAGAAAAGATAAAAGGTGCCAAACCTACTAATACTGCTCTCTTATTTGTTACGTGCACACTATTCTGACACAACATTTTTAAACTCAAGGAACTGTAATGAATGCAACAATGGAAGACTGAATTATAGTATAGCTTCGTTTCAATCTGTGCAGCCCACGGGATGGGGAGGGGGGGGGGAGTCTCTGACGAGACAAAGAAAGAATATGACCACTGCACCCTCAGGCCTGTCATACAAGGGGACTAATATAAGGTTTGTTTTGCTTGAAGCAGACTTCCAACATGGGCATCAGCTGAAGTGGTAGCTCCACGCTCCATGAGTGAGTGCACAGGAAAACGATAATGATGATGACATTCCAATGACATCTGACACATTATAATTAATCCTAGTTGTGAAGTCAACATGTCAACCAACCACCTAAAACATTCATCAAGCCATACAAGCATCATGCTGCATCTTTGAAATTTATAACACAAATAATAAAAGTTCTTCAAATACTTCTAACTAGTTTTGTAATGAGCTTTATATCTCAATTTCTATCACCCCCTCTCTCCCACTCCATGAAATACAAGAATAAATTATTCTCAATGATATTGTCTGAACAACCAAACTCAGACAATATAATTATTATGAAGCTCAAAAATGTCATCTTTTCAATAATTACCCTGTTCCTCTGATCCCGCCAGAGTATCCGGTGAGTTGTCAGCATGAGGATGCCATTGCTAAATGCAGTCTAAAAGGATAAAAAAGACAAAAAGAAAATGTAAGTTACAAAACATAACTCACTGTGTGATTAAACTAAAAGAAATCACAATTTTCAAATTAAAAAAAAAAAAGTGTTTCACATTTGATCAGGAAGCTGAATGCACAAGACCAATCAGTTATGTTCAACTCCTAGTTCAGGATATTAGGACTAAAAAGCAAAAGTGGATGGCCAAGGAAGAGATGGCTTGATAAGTTATGGATATAAGCAGAAATACTGATCAAATACTTTTCTAGACCTAAATCATTCAAAAGTGTTGTGATCCAATGGATCCCATCTCATTGTAACATCACCGGTAATGAAGAGGCTGACAGAATGGCTAAAGAAGGTTCACATCTACCTCAGCCTGATGCAAGCATAACTTTTGAGGAAGCAAAGAGTTTTATCAGAATCAGATACAGAAACAAATGGAATGTAAAACATCCAGGGCACACACAGAATGATGCTTACTACCAGCTCTACAGAAGAGAACAAGTGGTAATCTTCAGACTCCGCACTGGCCACAACAGATTGAGATACCATCTATTCAACAAGCTAAAGATAAGAACTACCGATCAGTGTAACTGTGGCACTGATAAAATGACTGCCGAACATCTGCTTTAAAGTTGCCCCTTATATGTGGTACAGAGAAGTGCATATGGCCAACGCCAGCTCCTTTCGTGGAAAAGCTTTACGGCGATTCAAATAGCCTCAAATTGACTACTGCTTTCTTTGAGAACATTCAAGTGGATGTCTGAGAGTGTACGAAGAAGAAGAAGAAGATACACACTATCAAATTTCCTTAATACTTAATGGCAATTGTGGCGATGAAAATAAAGGGTGAAAGTAGGTGTGTTTGATCAGAGAGTAAACTACATTAGAAGGCATGATTCCCCCCCTTTTTCCCCTACTTTTGTGCTATAAAAGGTTACAGAAGAGGTCATTGTTTTTCCTCTAATGCCTGGTGTGAGGCACTTTATCAATTCATATTCTTCTCTGTCATCTCATTTTCATACTCCCGACATTCACATCTATGCACATTTGTACTGCTGGCTGATCAAGATTGTCTCACTATTATGTGTTAAAAATCACTTTGGCCTTTGTCACTAAAGATGTTTTCCACTGGAATTGTTACCAAAAATTTCTTAATTTCTTTCATAAAATCTGGTCCCCTGTAGGTCTTATTAGGTGCTCCATGAAAACATTAAATTTTGCTTGTACATTAGAGCATTGATTATCTGATATAGTTAGGACCAACCAAAGCTGAGAGACTAGATTGTTTGGATAATCAAATACTGAGCTATGTTCATTAATTAAACTTAAAATAAGATACAAAATACCATATTCTAAAATTAAAAGACAGCTGTATGTTACCTTACCGATTAAAATGTTTACGTCACGACATAATTTAAAGTCCTTTAGCAAACATTACCTAGCATAATAACAGAAGGGTCACATGATTTCCTGTTCACTTCTATTGCTTTTTCACCTAATAAGGACCTGATGTGCCTCTTGTAGTCCCCAGGGGTCTCTGTTTAGATCAACAAAGAGTAGGACTATTGCTCCCTCAGACATGTCGCACAAGGTGACTAATATGAGGTTGTGCATGAGGCTGGCAACCTCATCGTGTAAAGCAAATTGCTAAAGTAACCACCAGTCTTCCTCCTGACCTGGTTCCATTCTAGTCCTCGGTCCTTCAAAGATTGTCTAATGTTGTTCTCCCAGCGGACTCTGTATTAAATGATTCAGAAATTGTAATTATCTGACTTATCAATTTTATATTGTTGAAGTTTGAGTTTTACTGAATTGTTGACTATCATAGGTTAGTTACATAGCAAAGGTGGCATCTTAGGCTCTAACTTGTATCTGATACTATCTGAAGTAGAGACCTTCACAGCCGTGACTACCCTGTGATACCAGTGGTCTTCTCTGACACTGGGACTATAGTCTTGTCAGACATAATTCTTCTTCTGTTCTATCAGTGACTAATACTGACAATTATACTCTTTAAAAACCTTTCGGTTTTTAGGGCGGGCATTGGGTTTTGGTTAGGTTGAAATGAAGAACAGCGGGTCATATTCTTTGATGTCATACAAATAAGTCCCAGACATCATTAGGATTACGGTTATGGTTTAGGGTTAGGTTTATTAGGTTTAGGATTCCTAATCTTCCTTAGGCAGACTGTGTGGAAAGTGGACAATTTCGACATTTCATTCTGTTACTCTCCAGCATTCCGCACCATAGAGAAGCACAGAAAGTACACAGCTCTCATATTATCTTAATTTAGTGTTTGTGCTGTACTGACAGGACTTCCAGATGTTGTTTAGACGAGCAAAGGCTGTTCTTGCTTTATTCATTCTGTTGTTGATGTCTTTGCTTGTTCTGCCGTCTGGTGTTACTATGCATCCTAGGTATGTAAATGTGTTTGTCTGTTCTAGCTTCTGGTTCTTTACTGTTATGGGATCAGGACTGCCCACATTAGAATGTCATGACACCTGTCTTCTTTAGATTATTATACTTATTAAGTCTATCTATTTTTTCTTGGGTGGTTTGATGTGAATGTGCAAGTAGTGAAATGTCATCTGCGTATTCCAGATATTCCAGTGTAGAAAACGTTGTCCATCTTATTCTTCTTGGACTGCCCTCTGTTGTCTGGCACATCACCCAGTCTATGACTGTCAACAATAATGTGGTTGATAAGGGGCATCCCTGTCGTACTCCTGTCTTCACCTCAAAAGTTAGGTTGCTCTGCCCAACACTACATGAAAAGTTAGCAAAGAGGCTTTTTATGATGGAAACAATGCAGCTAGGAATTCCATAAGCCCTCAGTATTTTCCATAGGCTGTACCTGTGTATGCTGTCAAAAGCCTTTTCAAAATCAACAAAGTTAATGTATTGCTGTCTCTGCCATTCTGAGGACTGCTCTATAATGTTCCTGAGGGTGAATATATGATCTGCCCCTCTGCTGTTCTTTCTGAATCCTCTTGTTCTTTCCTCAGTTTATGGTCTACTGCTTTTGAAATTCTGTGGATAATTATCCTGCCTAGTATTTTACTGGGAACTGAGATGAGAGTAATTTCTCTCCAGTTGTTGCAGTCTGCAAGGTCCCCCTTCTTGGGCATTTTGATAATTATTCCTTTATTCCACTCCATTGGGGTTGTCTCTGTTTTCCAGACTTGTGCAAATAGTCTAACCTTAACCCTTAACCATTTTTACAGCGTCTCTGAATAATTTTATACAGCCCGATTGAAGAGATGGCCCACTCATCTTCATTTCAACCTTTTGGTTATGGTTACTGTTTATAGAGGCTATTTTGTAATGAACTGCTGCGACATTGCAGACATATCACTAACCACTCTGGCAACATGGCAGACTGTGTCTACTAATCTGAACTTCTACAGAATGGCTATCAGTCTTTACAAGATGCCTTGTCTTGAAATTAAAAGGAAGTTATAATTTAGCACTTGATTAATATAATTTCAGAGTGAAAACCTAGCCCTAACCCTTATTACTTTGTCTCTGAATTCTTATTTGAGGCCATATCGAACACACAGCCCACTGTTCTTCATTTCAGCCAGTTAAATATACTACAGAGAGTGTACTTTACTAAAAGAAACACTAACATAACAGAGTTTTTAAGTGTTAATTGCAAGAAATCTGCAAAGTATTAATGTAAACAATCAAAGGCACCGCAGAGGCAAACGGGTGCTTATGCGGAGTTACGCTCGCTAACTCAACTGTATAAAATCAGACCATTTTCAAGTTGGCTTGAGAGATGAAGGTAAAAATGCATAGAAAAATTACAGGTAGGGCCTAGTCTACTGAGGTCTTGCAAACCATAATTTATATGTTCTCATGATACCTTATCTTGTCCATCATATACTGCTACTCCTGTCTGCTGTTCAACCAGATTCTCATCTGGATATAAGCTACCATCACACCAGGAAAAGCGATCCATTTGTTAGTTCAATCTCATTCATTTGTTTCGTTTCTTATCCACATTGTATTTCAGCTAACTTTGGTAATGGCTTTGAACGAACTTCTGAGAAGTAAATATTAAAAATGAGAACATTAGGGCCTACTTTGAGCGTTCGGAAAGCGTAACATGTTTGGGGAAAAAATCATTCGGAGATACAAACATTTATTATCTTGAAAACAAATAAA
Source organism: Oreohelix idahoensis (assembly GCA_024509875.1). NCBI lineage: Eukaryota > Metazoa > Mollusca > Gastropoda > Stylommatophora > Oreohelicidae > Oreohelix > Oreohelix idahoensis. Next base: position 160,691 of record JAMPIV010017772.1, on the reverse strand, counting down.
CTATTATTTCTTTTTTAACAGCTTTTGTAATTATAGGAGCCATTAGTAAACACATACTGCATATAACTTTAATAAGGATTAGTTTTATTCTGCTTCATACAGTTTGCGAAAACACACTTTTGCAATTTCCGAGAGCAGACTTAAAAGAGGACAGTCACGTACGAAATAGGGAAGAAGGATACAAAAGACATAGGCCTATTGTCAAAGATGCTTGACAAAGTTGTGCCATTCCTTCGTGCAACGCCACGTAAGTTTTGCCTTTTGGTCGTCACTTAGAAATGCACTTTTCTTCTCTGCTTAGTGGATGCACTGTCCGTGGGCAGACTGAAAACGGAGAAACGGTGTGACCGTTAATCCGACGGCGATTTCCGTTGCTCATGTTAGCCTAACCGTTATATTTACATACATGTAGCAAAGTTAAATTTTGCTGGAGAGGTTATGATGGTAAAAGATAATGAATGTTGTTATGTATGTGTCAACCGTGTGAGGTCAAGCTATGTAAGACCTTGAGTCTAATAGATGATGTTGGTGAGTTCTCAAGGGACCTAACGCTACCTCCCTAGATCTCACACGGTGCTGTATGTTATTTCTAATGTGTGGTGTTTGATGTGTCTAGGGTGTGCAATGAAATGATGGTACATCAAAACAACACACTATAACTCACTATAAGGAACTTAATAAGTCTGTGGTTTAAGTTTGAATTTAGAATATTTTTTGTACAATTTTATTGTGCCTGTCCTTCTCCTTCTTTGGACAGGTCTTTAAAACTGAAGAAAATATATATTACACTAATAGTGAACTAAAAACAAGGACTCTGGGTCCAACAATAATAATATGAATCTTAAAATGTTCCTTCAAGTGTTTTCACAGACTATTATTCACTAAGTATTGATGTGAGTCAGTTATTGGAGGAGCTGTGGTTGTCATCATCCCCCTGAGAGTTATAGTTTATTTGTAGGGAATCAATTTTACTCCCAATAAATTGTCAGAGTGCCCAGACTGTGGCACATCACCTTTAATTTCCCACGTGAAGATTCAACTCGATGGTATGTCTCTGCAAAGAACTGCTGCTCTCAGAGATTCCCTTGATAATAATATACAGAATACGCTGTACTGGAGACGTTACTGTCTTCTTATAGTACTTCAGGTTTCCTGTCACCAGCTGGTAACAGGAAATAAAACCCTGCAACATAAAAGACACCCTGGCCTTTTCATATCTGGTGTATATTTCACTTACTCTCTACATGGTATGATTTTGGGGTCAGCCTCGTGTGCAAACAAAGTGCACCAGCCCCTAAATTATATGAACTCACATCCTACTATGACCACACCTCAGGTCCATATGGCATATGTCATTTTTCCATAGTTCTCTTCAACACAATTTAATAGGAGTATGTACATCTCCTTCTATATGATTTTTCTTCTATTTCTCTATATATATAAATGCTCTAGGTATGTAAATAAGTGTTCCTCGAACACTGAGGCTTGCTATTCTATCTTGGTCTTACAATAATTGTCAATTACAACAATGCAATATTCAAACATAAATCAAATGAGAATACCCAAACTGTCTCTTTAGGCATGTCATACACTTTCCCAATTGGCAGTATCAAACTTTTGCCTTTTCAAATAATACATAATAATTCAATTCCCCTTACCACAATTCAATGAAATAAACACAGGTACGATGACTGGCACACATTCAGTTCTGCCGCTGGCTAGACTGTGACTATTTTTTATTTTATTAGTTTTAGTTTTAACAACAAAAGTCACACTTCTATTCTCAACGTCCTGAGTCTGGAAATGATTCTATACAAATGGCGACAAGCCTTGGAAGCTTGGGATATTATAAAAGAGGCTGGCCAATGAAATCCAGCGTCCCCCTGTTTCGAATTGAAATTAAAAAAAACCAAACTCCAAACAAACTGCGTGTTTCACAGTCTGTTAGTAATTCTGTCTTGGATATCACTCTACAAATATACTTAGTTTGGACCACCCAATAATATCTCTCCTATCCTCCTATTACTAACCAATCAAATTTCACTTTCCCCTCTCATGCCTCTTTTTCAAACATGAGGGTCTGTTCGTCAGTCCGTTCATGAACATCTAGTATTATGTCAATATCTTGATCATTACATGGAGGATTTTGTATATTAAAACATATTGGGACCTCAAGACGCAGCAATAGAGACCGCAGTCAGCGACTCATAGCTTGACTGCCTGCGTCAGGACCAGCGAACCAGAGCTGGTCAAGACCACACTCCACCTCCACGTGGTGGTCCAGGAAACAGTCTGCAGCTGTGCAGTCTGGCTGAGCGAGTGTGGATCGAAATGGGAAGGCAAACCCGGTCCTAAAAAATGCCGTGCAGAAGTCGGATGTGTCGACCGAAAGGTGCAGATATCACAGCTTAGGCGTAAACAGACACAACGCAACCACCGTCCTTTTCAGGACGAACGAGGAAGAAGAAGAAACTAATTAAATTTTATGGCCATGGTCCCTGTAATTATGATTTCCATATATTTTCCATATTAGTTGTCAATTTCTACTTTTCTATAAATACTCCATCTTTTCCCCTCTATCTCGTTGTTCAAACTGAAACCACTAGTCCGTTACGTCATAAAATGTACTACTTGGCAGGCAATGCGCTGTCTGTGTGTGTATACATTTCCACTGTGTGACTATAGAACGAACAAATATTGGCCTTACATAGATTTTTGCTTCAAACATGTTATGCGGAAAAGGGTTACATCTTGATTTGTTTCAAACATGTTCTATTTAATTTTACCCTACGTTATCACTACCCGACGCGTTCGCTGCCAATTTGTGTTTCAAACCAACGCGTGACAGTGTATCATTTTTCTGTCGCTCCTCTCTCACTCCTTCTAGATGAATAAGCCTTTCGTCTCAAAATGTTATAGTTTTTAAAGGACATTAGAAATGATAGTACTTTTTACTCTACAATACTGTCTGCTAAAATCAACAAGATGGTGGCGTGGGCGAAGCAGAAGCGTCACAACTCCACTATTTTTATTTCTACATTATTTTGACTTTATAAATATTACTAATTTTATCGGTGTATCAGTGTAAATCACCACACATCTCCCCACTTGAGAACATGCTTCTGATGCAAGTTCAAGAACAGTGATACACATAGATCAAATTTGCTCCTTAGGCCTTGTGAATACTCTGATTTTCGTCAAAAGGATGCCTATTCAAGAAATCTGCACCAACATTTTGCGACCCGGGACTGTATTCAATAGTGAATGAATAAGGCTGTATGAGCAACGACCATCGTAATAACCGAGCATTTTCATGCTTGGCCTGTGACAAAAATACGAGGGGCTGATGATCTGTTTGGACCACAAATGGTCTACCATAGAGATAGATCTGGAACTTTTTTATAGCCCAGATCAAAGCTAAACATTCTTTTTCGCTTGTTGAATAGTTTTGTTCCGCTTTGTTCAACTTGCGGCTGGCATAAGCGACTGGGTTCAATTCCCCATTTGTTGAAGAGGACCTTTGTAACAAAGTGGCCCCCAAGCCCACATTGCTTGCCTTTATTCTTACCACGAATTCCTGAGTCAAATCAGGCAATTTTAAAATAGGCTTGCTAGTGAGTTTTTCCTTTAACTCTTAATATGCCAATTCACACCTGTCGCAGAGTGAAGATAATTTGCCTATTTGAAATTTTCTGTCCATCCTGTATATTGCTTTATTTTCTGTCTATCCTAAGTTTCCGAAAAAACTGTTTCTCACGCACCTTAACTCAGGTGAAGATACGGTCAACCAGCGTTCACGTTCGTTAGGAATTTCCAGACTCGTCTGTCTAGAAATTTATGGCCTGTCTTCTTCCTCATTGTTAATACTTCTGAGCTCGGAACCACAGCACGTACTAGTGACATTCTATATGCAAACTAATTTGCAGCGAGACTTTTGCTATCGTGGGAACGTTTAAAATGTAGCGGGTAAATCGAAAATAATTCTTTCTTTCTTTCTGTCTTTAAGAAACTAGTTTAGACTTCACTTGGTGATAGCATACTGTAAGAGAGAGACGCATGTCTTAGCCTTGTAAAGTAAAAAAACTATGCATAGGGAGACTTGAGTTAAACACACATAGTGCCCTCTAGTTTAACTTAACAGACTAAAATTCCGGAGCGGGTATGTATTCGCTTTTCCAGTATATAGGAAATTAGCTCAAATATATAGATATGAAATATATTATTATCATGGTGAAAGTCTAATGAAATATATTACTATCATGGTGAAAGTCTAAGTGTATTATATAAACGGGTTTCCTTTATCATGTATGTATCATAAATGCTTACGAAAATTCATTTATTTTCACTGCTTGTATTTTAAAGCGATGTTATGTTACAATGTTTGTATCATTCATAATTTCAATGATCATTTTACTTTTCAATGTTTGTAACATTAATGTATGAGCATATTATTATGAATGCGGGAAAGAATGAACGGTGGAAAGCACAGGAGGATTCTCTAGCGGACCCTCATGTAACTTTGTCTGACAGGGGAGGAAGCAAGTCTTGTTATTGTTTATGTACCTGGACTGGCCAGCTAATTCATTCACAGCAGACAGGAATGTTTAAGAATGGACTGACCTATTTTAGGAACGAGACGCATGCATGGATATCAACATACCGACGCTGGACACTGCTTAAATTGTTTCTGTTGTAATCTGCATGATGCAGCAGAAGAGTAGTTACACATGTATTTTTGTTTTGTCTAACAGATTTATGCAGTGCAAAGTCTTGTCTCGTATTGCTGAAAAGAGGTTACCTTTGGCCAGTGGCCATATAGTCCTCGTCCACCAGTCACAATAATTCCCTTCAATCATTTCAATCATTTCAATTACTTCAATTACTGCAATTATTGCAACGATTCTCAACACCAGATATTACCCTTAACAACCATCACCCGTACCATACTCCACCCATTTTAACCCTCCATCCCACCTTTGGAAGCAAATTCGTTATCTGTGGATATCGCATCAACTGTGGATACGTTACACCTTTCTTGGATTTATAAAATCGTGTTCAGATTCTGTGCCCTTTGTGGATACCTTATTCGAACAGTGAAGTCGTTACCCCAATCTTGGATTTATAAAATCGTGTTCAGATTCTGTGCTCGATTTTATAAATCCAAGATTGGGGTAACGACTTCACTGTTCGAATAAGGTATCCACAAAGGGCACAGAATCTGAACACGATTTTATAAATCCAAGAAAGGTGTAACGTATCCACAGTTGATGCGATATCCACAGATAACGAATTTGCTTCCAAAGGTGGGATGGAGGGTTAAAATGGGTGGAGTATGGTACGGGTGATGGTTGTTAAGGGTAATATCTGGTGTTGAGAATCGTTGCAATAATTGCAGTAATTGAAGTAATTGAAATGATTGAAATGATTGAAGGGAATTATTGTGACTGGTGGACGAGGACTATATGGCCACTGGCCAAAGGTAACCTCTTTTCAGCAATACGAGACAAGACTTTGCACTGCATAAATCTGTTAGACAAAACAAAAATACATGTGTAACTACTCTTCTGCTGCATCATGCAGATTACAACAGAAACAATTTAAGCAGTGTCCAGCGTCGGTATGTTGATATCCATGCATGCGTCTCGTTCCTAAAATAGGTCAGTCCATTCTTAAACATTCCTGTCTGCTGTGAATGAATTAGCTGGCCAGTCCAGGTACATAAACAATAACAAGACTTGCTTCCTCCCCTGTCAGACAAAGTTACATGAGGGTCCGCTAGAGAATCCTCCTGTGCTTTCCACCGTTCATTCTTTCCCGCATTCATAATAATATGCTCATACATTAATGTTACAAACATTGAAAAGTAAAATGATCATTGAAATTATGAATGATACAAACATTGTAACATAACATCGCTTTAAAATACAAGCAGTGAAAATAAATGAATTTTCGTAAGCATTTATGATACATACATGATAAAGGAAACCCGTTTATATAATACACTTAGACTTTCACCATGATAGTAATATATTTCATTAGACTTTCACCATGATAATAATATATTTCATATCTATATATTTGAGCTAATTTCCTATATACTGGAAAAGCGAATACATACCCGCTCCGGAATTTTAGTCTGTTAAGTTAAACTAGAGGGCACTATGTGTGTTTAACTCAAGTCTCCCTATGCATAGTTTTTTTACTTTACAAGGCTAAGACGTGCGTCTCTCTCTTACAGTATGCTATCACCAAGTGAAGTCTAAACTAGTTTCTTAAAGACAGAAAGAAAGAAAGAATTATTTTCGATTTACCCGCTACATTTTAAACGTTCCCACGATAGCAAAAGTCTCGCTGCAAATTAGTTTGCATATAGAATGTCACTAGTACGTGCTGTGGTTCCGAGCTCAGAAGTATTAACAATGAGGAAGGAGACAGGCCATAAATTTCTAGACAGACGAGTCTGGAAATTCCTAACGAACGTGAACGCTGGTTGACCGTATCTTCACCTGAGTTAAGGTGCGTGAGAAACAGTTTTTTCGGAAACTTAGGATAGACAGAAAATAAAGCAATATACAGGATGGACAGAAAATTTCAAATAGGCAAATTATCTTCACTCTGCGACAGATACCCCGAACTTAAGTTAGTTGCCCAACTAAATCAGAGAGAGATGATAATTTGGCTAGTGTGTATCATTCCCGGTGTCGTCCATTAGTTCATTCTTCTGAGGTTCCCTCAGATTGTTTCTTATCTGCTGGCGTTAGAAGATGATTTTCTGCACTAATAGTGAGTTCCTCTACTGAATGTCTGCTTAAAAAATCTGCTCCTACATTTTCAGGACCGGGGATGTACTCGACCCTGAAGGAATAGACACTAAGCAAAATAGCTTCGCGTAAAGCGTTGGCTTTAGCGTATGGGACTTGGTAAATCTTAGTCCTGACAGGCTTAGGATCTAATACTTTTATATCAAACTCCAAGAGGTTGGTTAGTCCCGGTTTATCGGTGAGCACTTCTGAATATTCGGCTAACAGTTGTTTGACATCATGCTGTTGCAATTCAGTTAATGTTTCACAGAGCTTCACATCCGTGTGTGATTCTTCCTGTTTTAGCGGGTATTCAGCATATTCGTGAGGGTCATTATCCGCTTCCATTGCAACCGCTAAGGTCAGGAGATGTGCTTGAGGAGCAGCGAGGCGTTCCATGTACTTTTTAAGTAAGTTAACATGATAAATCTTTTCCTTCCCTCGTATGGAGATTTTGTAGTTTGTTCGAGAGATTTTCTCGAGTACTTCAAATGGTCCCTGCCATCCTATCTGAAGTTTGTTATTCCCTGTTGGGAGTAACAGCAGTACTTTCTCTCCAGGTTGTAGTACTCTTTCCTTCGCAGTCTTATTGTACCGTTTTGCATGCTTGGCACGAGCTTGTCGGAGGTTAGTGTTGGCTAATTCCCAACCTATCTTTAACCTTTCCTTCAGTTCTTGCACATATTTTGATGCAGATACAATAGATTCGTCTGCTTTCTGGTCGGTTAAAGACCTAAGCAATGCTTCCAGGGATCCCTTTATTGGCCGTCCAAATAATAATGTTGCAGGAGGTAGACCAGTGGAGGCATGCGGCACTTCCCTATAGGCAAATAATGCAGCCGGCAAGAATAAGTCCCAGTTTTCAGGTCTTTCTTGTGCTAATTTTCGCAGCATGGTGATGAGGGTCCCGTTATATCTCTACCTGTCCGTTTGCTTGAGGATTATAGGGTGAGGTGTGGATATGCTGAGTACGGAAGATCTTAAAGACTTCTTTTATCAGATGTCCTCTAAACTGCGATCCATTATCAGTGAGTATTTGCTGTGGAAATCCGAGCCTTGTGAAAATACTCACGAGCGCTTCTGCGACATGCACAGAATCAGAAGAAGGGAGCGCCACTGCTTCTGACCACATAGTACAGGTGTCGACTAGAGTCAAAATACAACAATTTCTCCGCTTTGTTCTTAAGAGTGGGCCTACTATATCTACAGCTACTCTTTCGAAAGGTGTACCGACAATAGGCATTTCCGTTAACCTGGTTGTGAAGTTGCGTTATGAAGTTCAGGTGCTGACGATGTGTTGACTGCTTAAATCGGTAGACTGCTCAGGGTTGCTATAGACTGCACAGGGTTGCTGACTTGTGATCACCGCTCGAGGGTTTGAGACGTAAGCACTAGTTCTCTCTGTAGCATAGAGCAACTAGGTGGTTTACTCGCAACAATTGACAGAAATCAAAATCCAGAAACTGGCTAGGATTCTGCAACTGGGCTGTGGAAGATAATCATCATCATCATCAGTTGCCATCTCCACAACGGAGGTTGGCTGTAATGGATCTCCAACGTCTTCTGTCTCTTGTCTTGGTGGTACACTCTGATAGACTCTTTCCCGTCCATCTCTTGATGTTATCTTCCCACTTATAGCGCTGTCTTCCCCTTGCACGTTTACCTTCAACTCTCCCTTCTGTTATGGTCTTCTGCAAGGTGTTATGCCTTTTTATGTGGCCAAAGTATTTTAGCTGCCGAACTTTGACCTCTCTCATTAGTTCTCTTTTCATACCTAGATTTTCTAGGACCTCCTTATTTGTTTTCATCTCTTTCCATGAGATACGCCCCATTCTTCTATATATCCACATTTCAAGAGCCTCAATTCTTTCTTCCAAATGCTTATTCATCGTCCATGTTTCTGCACCATACAGAAATGCAGAATATATATAACACTTTATGATTCTCAGTTTTAATTTATGAGATAACTGTTTGGATGTCAGTATATGTTTCATGTTGTTGAATGTAGCTTTGGCCATTCCTATTCTCTTCTTGATTTCTGTTTCACATCTGCCATCTTCTGTTATTATATGACCAAGATATACGTAGCTCTTGACTTGTTCCAGGATTTTCCCATTTACGCTTATCTTTAATGTGGGTTTATCGTCTGTTTTGCTAATTATCATAGTTTTTGTTTTCTCAATATTAATGTCGAGTCCATATTCATGACTTATACTGTTCACTTGCTTCACTAGTTCTTGTAACTCCTGTTCGCTTTCAGCTAACAACACGGTATCATCTGCATATCTAAGGTTGTTTATTGATCTTCCACTGATGTTCAGTCCTGGTATTTCCTGTATCTGTTTGAAAATTTTTTCGGTGTATAAATTAAATAGGCAGGGGGACAGCACACAACCTTGTCTGACACCTCTTTTTATGTCTATGTATGGTGAATAATTCCTTCCCGATCTTACTGTGGCAGTTTGCTCCCAATAAAGGTTACTGAGTATTCTTATATCTTTTCCATCAATACCTATGTCTTTGAGGCATTCAATTATTTTCTCATGATGGATTCTGTCAAAAGCCTTCTTATAGTCAATGAAGCACATATACATACTTTTTTGGACCTCTGTATATTTTTCTGCTAATCTTCTTAGGCAAAATATTGCCTCTCTTGTTCCACTGTTCCGTCTAAAACCAAACTGTTCTTCTTGGATTTCGCTGTCTACTTTACTTTTTATTCTTTCCTGTATGATTTTGAGCAGTATCTTAATTGCATGACTCATCAGGCTGATTGTTCTGAAGTCTGAACATTCTGTTGCATTTGGTTTTTTGGGCAATGTTATAAAAACTGATGTCTTCATGTCGTGTGGTAAATATCCTGTATTGTATATATCATTGCATATTTCTGTGATTGTATCTATACCAAAGCTCTCCAGAGCTTCTATCATTTCAATGTTTATGTTATCCATGCCTGCTGATCTTCCTTTTTGTATCATATGAATGGCATTCTCTACTTCTGATCTGAGAATGTTTGGGCCTTCATTAGAATCTGGTGATGGTTTTTTACCTCTGTTGTCCTCGAATAGTTCTTTTACGTATTCTGCCCATCTGTTTGATATGTCTTTCTCATCAAGTAATATTACACCATTTTTGTTCTTGATACAGCTTCCTCCTTGTGCAAACCGCGACCGATTTGATAATTTCTTTATTTCTTCATGCATATCTCTTGTCATGTGCTTTGCTTCCAAGTCTTCTATTTCCTTACATTTTGTTTCTATCCACCGTTCTTTTGCTTCTCTACACATAGTACGTATGTCATTGTCTATTGTTTTATATTCTGGAGTGTTTTTTGCTTTCTTTCTTTCTGCCATTTTATTCAAGATGTCATCTGTCATCCAAATTTGATTTTTCTTAGACTCCTTTTTAGGTAAATTTGCATTTGCTGATTGTATGCTTGTTTTTAAGCATTCCCATTTTGCGGTTGCTTTTTCTTCTGGGTTTTCTCTTCTATACTGCTCCATGCTTTCTGTCAATAACTGTTGGTATTTATTTTTGACTTCGATTAAATATTTCTGTTTTATATCTGGTTGTTTCAGCGCTGATATTTCTATCTGGGGTTCCTCCTGTCTTCTGTTTCCTGCTCTTTTCAGCTTTATATTTACTTTGATGACAACTGGATTGTGATCTGAATTTATGTCGGCGCCAGGATGTGTCTTTGCACTTGTGACACTGTTCTTAAATCTATGTTTTATCATGATATAGTCGATTTGATTACGTGTTACATCTCCTGGGCTTTTCCATGTGTATAATTTCCTTGGGTGATGTTCAAAAAAGGTGTTACATATGACCAGCTGGTTTTCTTCACAGAACTGGATAAGTCTGTCTCCTCTATCATTTCTTGTCCCTAATCCATACTGTCCTACTATTTTCTTGTATTTTCCTTTTCCTACTTTTGCATTCATATCACCCATTACTATCAACACATCTGTAGATTTGACTGGTTTAAGTGTGTGTTGTAGCTCTTCATAGTATTCTTCTATTTCTTCCTCGCTGTAATCTTTAGTTGGTGCATAAGTTTGTAAGATTGATATGTCGAATGGCTTTGCTCTCATCTTTAGTAACATCATTCTGTCATTGTGTGTCCAGTATCCACATACGTATTTTTCTAACTCCTTCTTTATCAACATTCCTACCCCTCTTTCGTGTTTTTCTCCTCCTGAGTGTATAAGCGTGTACTGGTCTCTTGTTATGTAGCCTGTATCCAAAAGTCTTGCCTCTGCAACTCCCAGTATATCGAGTTTCATGTCGGTTGCCTCTAATATAAGATTGTCCAGCTTTCCTTCTCCGTTTAGAGTTCTAACATTCCATGTTCCTATTTTTAGGCTTCTCCTACTAGTTTTTAGGTGGTCTTTCTCAGAATGCTCCCTTTCAACAGAATTTAAGGAACACTCGTCATTATGTACTTCCTTACTCATTAGAGGAGTTGCCTCTTCCCTGTTAATTTGTACAGTAGATTCTTCCCCAGGGGACAGAGAGTTCTCTACATATCGGTTCTTATCTTGTTGTTGTGATTCCATTACTTTCTGTAGGAAGTACGTGGTAAGGCCCCAATCTCTTCCACGGTGGCTAGCCATTGTCTTTTTCTATGTCCGACATGCCTCTAGTGCGCCACACACTTTGCTGTTTCGCTTTGCGAGCCGTTGATCTTCTCAGATTCCTCCGCCTCACTCACCGTCTCAGTCTTTGTGTACTAGGGATGGACATTCCCTTGAGTAAGATTGCTCCTACTCCACCCATGTAGTTTAGCCAGTCAGCCAAGACTGTTGCCCGGGATGTGGCCACCGCCGTACACAAGCGGTATTCTAGGAGCCATACATGAGCTAGACAAAGAGAGGAGAACCAAATAGGATCCTGACTATCCTAAAAAGGACATGGCTGTCTCTCACCGTGAGGTACTATCCCTCTCTCTTTATCCTACATCCCCAAGATAATGCAGGTAATCAATCTTCTGTTTTATACAGATATATTAACTACAGCCATTCTGGACATTTCGTCTCAGGATGGTGCCTAATAATATATTTACCTGAAACCATAACAGTCAGTCTTCCTTAAAGGCGGCTGTCCGTTTGTTTACAAATTCCTGTCTAGCAGTAGTCTCACAATAAGGTCGGGTCAGTCAGGTCAACCTTTGTTATAAGCAGACGCCTGGCCGTGTGCGTCCATGCGTGACTGCATTGGAGGAATGCTATTTCATTCACTCGTTCCTTGAACAACATGGTTCTTCTCTCGTTCACAACAGTTTGCTTCATCACATTCCTAATACAATTAGCTTGTAGTACTTTCTCATATCAGCCAGTACTTACATCATTATAATGCATCAATAACATTCATAATACATAAAATGCAAAATAGCTATCAATCTAATGTAAAGAAATAAAACCACAATATTTAGTATTTCACACTTTACATCCATTAACTAATCCCTTGATATTAGAGTTAGCTAATTAAGCGAATACTGAGAGTTTGCTTACCGCTCAGGACTTTATCACAGCTTAAGAAATAGAACTTTAGTAGCGTTTTACACTCAATCACAATATACTTGTAGATATGAGGTAAGTTGAGGTTTCTATTCTATAACTTATAAGCGTGCGTTGTCTTCCCAACGGTTCTCAGCAAGTGATCTTAAAATTCAGCATTCGTTCGCATGAAGTTAAAATATTTCCTGATTCCCACGCCAAGAGTTAATTATTTCCCGGCTCATGTTTAGACACGTACCATGATTTATCGTGAGTCTCCAGTTGACCACTGAACACGGAAATATAATACTCTGGGAACCACTGGTTTCGACCAAGCTAATAAATCGTATAGACATCTTTAAAGAAATGCTTTTAAGAGCCTTGATAGAATTTGGGATTGTATGACAGGACCTTTAATGAAGACTTGAAAAATCAGCTAAAGAAACGAACACAGGTGCAAATATTTCCGTAGAGAACACAGACAAATGTGAAGGAAAAGAAAAGTAAGGAATTTTAACATAATCTAGACAAAATCTTCGAGCACTCTGTGACAACACCGTGCTGACCAAATAATTCTATCAGGTTGGCCCTTGCGAGTTAAGTCCGTCAGAGGAGCACATATAGAGTTAAAATTCTTTATGTATTTTTGATAAAATCCACACAACGACACAAAAGATCGCACATCTTTCTTTGTCTGTGGTCTCGGTGCTCTCTGCAATTTCTCAAGGTTCTTGGGGTCAGGGGTCATGCTACCCTGATATACAGTATGTCCCAAGAATTCCAACTCTTTACATCCAATACAACATTTTGTTGGTCTAGCGGTCAAGTTAGCCTCTCTGAGTCTATCAAACAACATAGTCAAAGAGTTAACGTGTTCCTCAAACGTTTCAGTAGCGATGAGGATATCATCCATAAAATTAGTGATACATGGATTATTCAGTGGATCCAACAATTTTCGCATCATCCTAGAAAACACACTCAGAGCATTTTTCAACCCAAACGGCAACATATTGAACTCATAATGTCCTTCCGAGGTGCTAAAGGCTAAATAAGGTCGAACCTCAGGCTTCACTGGGATTTGATAATAGCCTTTGCTAAGATCAACCTTAGAAAAATATTTGGCCTTGTTCAGCCTGGCAAACAGCTGATTTGTATCAGGTAATGGATCCACCTGACCTGTGACAGCATTCAGTTTCCTGTAATCTATGCACAGTCTATGTTCCCCAGATGGTTTCCGCAACAAAACCACACTAGAGCTATATGGAGATTCACTGTGAGAAATAATCCCTTCTTTCAACAGATAATCGATCTCCTCTTTCAAAGCTTTCTCCTTATAATATGCAGCATGTTTTTTCCTGGCTTGTCTCAAATTATCATTAGCAAGTTTCCAGCCAGTTTTAAGACGAGTGGTCAGCTCGTTCACATATTGATATGATGAGGTAACAGTTTCTTCTGCCTTCTCATCTGTCCACGTCCTAAACAAGGTTACATATGGACCTTTAATTTTGCTGACTTATTTTTCATGGCACCTGTAGGGTCCCTGACATTGGAAGCCTTATAGTGAGGACTTTTCTTCCTTTTATCATCACTCACAAATCATTCACTACCAATTCGTTTCCTGGGGTTTTCTTCCCACTTTAATTTCCTTGTGAGAGATCTTCTCTCTCTTTTATCTTCCTCCAGTTCACATAATTCCGACAGAGGGATTGTCGGCTTATTCTGGGATAGAATCACTCTTTGTATTCGCCGCATAGTGGCCATTCTAACAAATTCGATTGAAGACTGGGTGTGAAAAGGGGGTTCCCATTCCACTATGTCTACTTTATTATATTTATTTTTCTCCTTATGTTCAGGCCTAAGTTTGCCCCGTGGCATTTCTAGGTCCTGATTATTATTTCCCCACTTGTGGGTGTTCCCTCATGAAATATGCCGCAGGCTTCTACAAAATTTTCAATGTCTATCATTACATCTGGCCAATAATATTTTTGAGAAACCTTTTGGCAGATGGTACCTACTTTCTCGTGGTCCCCATCTTTTCCAACATGTAAACTCCTTATTACGTCTGCCCTAAACATCTTGGGAAGTACCAGTTGTCCGTGACCATTTGAACGAGTTCCGGTCTTCCTATATAAGAGTTTATTCTTCATATAGTAATCTCCTTTGCTTGGAGGTGTGTGACATTTTGGCAACTTTTTAAAACATGGCTTGAGGGATCTGTCCTCTGCCTGTGCCTTCCTCATCTCCTCTGGATGAGTATTTATAGGATTATCCTTCTTCTTAGACTGTGATCTGGTCTGCACTGTTGCCATGATCACAGGTCTCTTGGGATTCCCCAAGAAGACATATCTACACCCCAATATCAGAGGGTAGATTGGTTCATCTATCACTGCTGCTCTGATTACTCCTTCCACATAGTGAGTTTTCACAGTTATCCTTGCAATGGGAAGTGTCATGGCTGCTACGTCCTTAGTTGCCCCTTGAATCTCCACGGTTTCTGTGGTATACTGATCTGGGTTTACTAGGTGAGAACTCACGACAGAATAAAAATCTAGACCTGTATCATAAAGGCACCTCACGGTGACCCCGTTGCATACAACATCCTCACACACTGGGGGGTGATAAGGTTCCTGCTGTCCAGTAGGTTTGACCTTTAATCCCTGGTTCCCCGTTTTCATAGCAGCGAAGGTAGAAGGTTTCCTTTTACAAACATTGGTGTTATGAGTGTCCTTCTTGCACCATCTACACCATAACTTTCCTTGGTGGAAAGGTTTTCTTTCATCATATTTTCGGTCATTGAACTGTGGGTTTCTATCTCGATAATCATTTCGTGGCCTATCAAAGTTTGGCTTACCTTTGTTACCCTGATCTTTGTTATCCAATTTATTATAGTTTTGTGGGGTCTTATAGTTATCAACATGCTTCTTTTTTTCGCCAGCTACCTCTGTCTGGGCCGCCTGATACCTCTCAGTGACATTAAGTACCTCACCCAACCTCTCTGCACCTTGTTCCATGAGAAACTTTCTCAGGTCTGGAGCCATGGACTCTCTTAATTGCTCTATCATGATCATCTCTTTAAGATCTTTGTCACAGACGAACTCAGCTGGCCCTGAATCGTTGTAGCACGACCCTTTGTAGCGACCCCTTCGTATAGCACCA
This sequence comes from Oreohelix idahoensis, assembly GCA_024509875.1. Taxonomy (NCBI): domain Eukaryota; kingdom Metazoa; phylum Mollusca; class Gastropoda; order Stylommatophora; family Oreohelicidae; genus Oreohelix; species Oreohelix idahoensis. The sequence continues at coordinate 145,237 of JAMPIV010017772.1, read as the reverse complement.
GAGCCCCCAAATATTTTGGTAACTCTTCATCAAACGGGAATTTATTTTCACCTGAACTCATTGCTATGAAACCGTTCCACACAGATGGCCAACACGTTGGCTGATTAATATGTGGACAGTTTATCTACCGGTCATTCTGGTCATCGCATTGATTTAAGGAAAGATTAAATCACGCCCACGGACATCGCCTGAGCAATGATATGAAGTTATTTTCATTAACTTGGGCAGTGGGGGCGTTGCCTACTTCAAACAGAGAGAGCGGAACAGGATCAAACAGACACGGAAGTGGTTTCAGGAACGTTGAGCGGGAGAGATCAAAGCAGTAGTGGTCCCTGAAACGAACGGGGAAGTTTCTTGCCGGCATTTTCCGCACCTCCATGTTAAGCGTAAACCGACCGCAGACGGAGCGAACGGGGGAAGATGTCAGATGCAACGAACGGGGAAACGGGAAACCAGGGAACGGCATCTCTCTTTAGTCTGTCGGTCAGATCCCCGAAAGTCTCCTGAGATCAAGAAAAGTGTTAACTTTCTCATGCCCCCCTCATCTTTAATTCCATTTTAAATATATACAGACCACTAGAAAGCCAGGCTATCATTCAGTGCCAGAGATTTTTAAGATTCACTAGCTATTAGTAGAAAGTTGCTAGATTCCCATCTGAAATTGGTGGCTACAAATTGGAGTGTTTCTTTTTCTGTGCACGGTATAATATATTTGTTAAAGTGATCAGTGGTCTAGTGCTTTCATTTTATTTCACTGGATTTTGTGTTTATTTAATCTATTTAATTAAACTCATCCCAAAAGTTCCAGTGGTAAATTTAATGATATATCTATTATAACATTTCCAAAAATAATAGATGTTTAAATGTTAAAGTAACTTTTAAAGTCGCGAAGGAATTTATAATTAATAAATTTAGTTAAGTCCTATATATATAGATGTGTATTTTAACCATTAGACTCGTGACGTGTTTTCTTAAATACATAAGTAAATACGCGAGTGTATATATATATATAGCCTTAACGGTAAATTTATCGCGCGTTAAGGATATTATTTGATTTTTGAAGTATGATTATATTGTCATGGGTTTTCTATCTTTTCTCCAGAATGATCACCTTTGTGATCCCAGTATTATTAATAAATCATACAGAGAGTTTCCATACTCGGTTCTTAAACTTCCAGACAGTTTGATGAGACATTTTTTTAAATTTAATCTTGTGGCGGTCCGGTGTGGCCTAGCTGTCATAACTACATGAAAGAAAGCCTACCCAAGAACATTTAAAATATTATCATCAAATTTAAATTTCAATCTGTGAGATAAACTGGAAGATGAACAGTGCCAGTAGCAATAATTTATGTACGGCTCTAAATGTGAGAGAATACCGATTTACCTGACTGACCGAGCCTAGTTTTTCCTCACTGGATTAAAAACTTTACCGGTCAGTGGCTATCATCATGCACTGAAGGATTATACCATCACCTCATTTTTCACCCCTATGTCGAACTGCGTCAGTGCCATCCCATAGACTCATTTCTTTATAATAAAACACAAGAACTCTTAGAACTTCAAGTCCGGCGATAAGCGGGAATATTTGCTCTCAGTGAAACCTCGCATTATCTGGGGCGGGACATAGAAGGACTAGACAGTTTCACATGTAAAGAGTTTAATTACTGTGTATATCATGCTATGGATTGTCTGATGCTGCAATCGGTAAGTATGTGGTGTATATGAGTGTGGATCCTCACAGAGTGTATGAATGACAGGAGATTTATTTTTGCAAAACCCTTTGTTAACTTGCCTACCGGGTAATACGTTTTTCTGTATACCCGGCATTGTTCCTTTAAGTGGGATAATTTGTTAACTCTGTTTCATTCCCCCCCCCCCCCTTTTTTTTCTTTGCTTAGTAAAGGGAAGACACAATTGGGATAACAGTATTTTTGTCTACCACCATAACTAATATTGTAACACCTCTTTCAGAGAAATTAACTTCATTGTTAGGTTACATTACCTATGTTCCTGATAACTATCTATCTTGGGACTGGGTTTACCTTTGTCTAATAAGCGGGAAGGGCTTAGTCGATACCAATCTTCTTTACCCCCATCCTCACCTTGTTAATTGTATTTTCTGTACTTATGATAATTTTTATGTAACCTGTTGGATGTTGTGATTGAGTTTAATGCTAATAAACAGCATAAACATACATAGTACTGTGTGGGACTACCAAGGCCCAAATCCCTCATATTTGTTTAAGATAGTTGTATCCACGTTGTCTGTGTGTCTGAAGCACCAAATCGGTGTGAGCGCAGATGTGTGTCTGGAAAACTGGCAAATAATTGTTTGACCAGGAGAGTGGAAGAGAAGATTGAGAGAAACGATTTGTCGTAAATAAGTCTGTCTTTACTCTCCTCCAGCACTCTGTGGAGCATCATATTTACTCGCTAACCTTTTCCTATCACTGAGCCTTTCATCATCATTCTACACTCTAAACCAGACTACTATTTCTAAGACTCTTTCTCTCAAAATAAATTTACGACAATCTTGGGTCTTTCCCAGAGCAGTCCATTTCTCCAAATAGATTTCCAATCTGGCAGAGAATTGGTGGTATGTCTCCCCAGACAAAAGCTTGACATTTCTAAACTTCTTCCTATAAAATTCTCCATTTTTCTCATATCTTAACAACAGAGCCTGCTTTAACATGTCATAATTGTCTTGGTCATCTTTACTCATCTTTGCAAACACTTCATAAGATGTTCCCCTAAGACCCTGGGATAACTTTAAACTCCATCTCTCTTTTTCCAACCCATAAGTAGTGGCTAAAACCTCAAATCTGCTTAAGAATGATTCAATGTCATCGTCCCTCTCAACAAAATGATCTAAATGGAACCCCATGGCTGAGGTTGAGGCTCCCTGACTAGCAGTGGCATCGGAGGTAGAGGGGCTGGCACCATTTTCGGGAGCATGGCCTTGAAATTCTAACTCCCTTAGTCGTAACTCGTGCTCCCTCTGTAATCTCTTCTCCTCCTTTTCTGCTTCCCTTTCAGCAGCCAGTCTTCTTTCCTCTGCCTCCAATTTCTTAGCTTCTTTCTCGGCCTCCAATTTCTTCTCTTCAAATTATAGCCTTTTTATTTCAGCCTCCCTATCCGCCTCCAATGCCCTAGCCTCCTTGTCAGCCTCAATTTGCAATTTTTTTATTTCTTTTTCAGCCTCTAATTTTCTTTCTGCTTCCTTTTCTAACCTTTTATCTTCTCGTGCAATAAATTTATCAACCTCTGAGGTTACATACTGGACCAGCTCTGGCCCATCCATACCCATCTCTTTTGCAGTCTGCACAGCAGCAGATCTGAATTTAACCAGGTCTGCCATCTGATCAATTTTAAAATGTTATAAATTTACTACTATAATAATAATAACAATTCTAATTAACTTATTCCAGGCTCTGACAATTTATCAACTTCCCAAATTCTTGGGTAAATTTCAATAAAGGGGATTTATGAAACCGATTTGTGTTGACCCCTGCCTTTCTCGCCGCACGCAGGTATCCTTCAGATATAAATTGCTGCTTCATTAAATGTTTTTATCAAAATATGGTAAGTGATACAGTCACAAATTTCAACTGGAATACGCCTTGTTGACCAGCCACCTTCGTTTGATCTATCAGCAGTACCATTACTCCTTTCACTAAATTCAATTTCGTCAGTGTAACTGTCAGAGTCTCTTCTTCTGCATTCAGTTTGAAGTCATGTTAAATCTGCAGGCCTATCACCAGGATGAAGTCCAGTCTTTTCCAATTCGGTGCAGGAGCCTCATAGCTTCTTCCTGAGCTCAGCACCCTCTGGGTCATCATGGGTTGGGCAGTTTTGGAGAATGTGTTCAGGGGTCTGGATTCCAGTTCCATATGGACATTCATTCAAATGAGATATCCTGAGGCAATAGAGGTGACCTAGTAATCTGCAGTGGCCAGTTCTCCGGCAAAATATGATGATCTCCAGGTATCATTGAGCTGGTGGATTGGGTCATATCTGTTGTATATATCACCTTCCTTTTTCCACTGGTATTTGTACTTGTTGATGATGATGGTTTTAGCTTCTTGATGGGGCAATAGGTGGCTGAATTGTTCAATTTTTCTGCCACTTCTAGATAAAACATCGGCTCTCCCATTTCCAGTGATTCCGCCATGGAAGGGTAACCATTAAAGGGCAGTTGATGACCTTTGGATAATGTTCAGCTCAGATCTGATCTCGTGCATCATGTTTTCATTTCTGGTGTTCTGTATGGATTCAAGTAGTATTCTACAGTCAGATCACTTCCATTTAGTTACAACTGACCGTTTCTTGGAGAATTGACAGTGAGGAACTGGTTTGTCTTGGAGAGGTTAATCTGTACTCCTCAGTCAGATGCCCATTTACCGATGGTATTTAGTGCTGCCAGCATCCTAAACTTTGCAGTAGGCAAGTGTTCTGTGGCACACCAGGCAGCAAAATTGTCAGCATGGAGAGCCCTGGAGATATGCCTGGAGTTTCTCTGTAATATCATGTCAGTCAAAATCAGTGCCTCTTAACCAGGGGGGCATGTACCCCCTGGGGGTGCGAGACCAACCAAGATCTTTTATAAGGCGATTCATCATTAACATTATGTAATACACAACTCAGATGTATTTGTACATAATAGAACATTGACAACATGAATTCAATACCGAATCTTAGTCACATTTTGTAAATAATATTTTCCAAAAACATGCTTGTATCAGTTTTTCTCATTTTTTGGCAATTTTTGTGAGCTAGAAGATAATGGTGTCAAAGCTTCTTAAGATGGTACAAAGGGGTTTCAAAAGATCTGTTAGAAGATACTGTACAAAGGCACAGTGATAAAATAAAAATAATATATGTTGAAAACCAGCTTACAATGCTACTAAGACTCTGACAATTCTACTTTCAGTTGGATGAATCTACAATTCTGGACAGCCAAGCTTTATTAATAGCCTATGTACACCATATTGATGACAGCCTCTTACTGCAAAATGCTGTTTGCAAAATATCTCACATCTGAAACAAAAGAGGAATTAATTGTTAATAAATAACATCCTTATATAGATGACAATAATATTCCATTGACCAGCATTATTGCATGTACATCTGTTGGAGGACAGTATTGGGGGTTTATGTCATTTCTGAAACAATAAGTTCTAGAAATATGGCATAGTCATTTTGTAATTCACAGTGATTAACACAGTTATAACAGTGTATGTACATTGCAGTCCACATTAAACTGAACTTGCTTAATTTGATTTTTGCTTAACTAGAAACTATTCTGGAGGTCCTAGCCAATTGTCTCCTTTGGGTTTGTTAAAAAAACAACTCAGTTAAGTTGGCTAGGAATTAACTAAAATTTTTTAATAAGTCTAGGTAATTTTTTTTTCCCATCTTAAATTTGGACTTGCATATGTAGAAGTTCTAGCAACTTCTACTTATCCAGACAGCACTTTAGTTGGGCAGTAGATGTTTTGAACATGCACAAATATTGAAAACTGCCTGCAGAAAAAAAGTTGATGACCACTGTTTTAGACCATGAAAAGGGCACATGGATAATTTACTTTAGAAAATATATTGTGTGCTACATTTTCTTTGGGTCTGCGTGTAATTTTTAATAATACTGTTCAAAACATTATTAAATAGAAGGATGTATAACCAGAATACATTACATATTCCGCTGCTTTATCAATTTGACTTAGTTTTTTTCTTCTAAAATTGCAGGTATGCAGCAGATTTGTCGTAAGGGTCATGGTGTGCCAGCCCATTGGAAGTCAATGCGACAGATATGTGAGGAGAACAAGAACCACATGAATTTCATGCCTGTCCCTGCGGGTTCATGGCAAGAAGCTTACAACAAACAGAATTCCAAGTGGAACCTGTTATTGGCCTTGAGCATTCTGAGTATTGTGGTCACCAGTGGTGTTGTAAGTTTTTATAGGATTAATAATTCTTTTTCACCATTCAGGTTCATGTGGAGCTCAGGAGCCTTTAGCTCAGTCATGTAGGAAATCACTGGTATTTCATGTCTTAATTTCCTTTCTCATGACAGCCTCATATTCTCATAATGTTTCAGGGTCTTCCTGTGTTTCTCCTATCCTAGATTCCAAACAGGGACTAACATCCTCTGTCTAACTTTGCCCACTTCCAGCATATTTTCCTTATTTATCCATCACTGGCTGCTGTTTCCAGCCTATTTATTCGTACACTTTAGGCATATTTGTTGTCGCGAGAGGTTATTTAGTGTGTAGGATAGGAGACAATTAGGTGTATCAGATGATACTAGGATAGGGCCAGATAGAAACAGGTCTTAAAAGAAATAACCCATTCTCAGAAAAGAGTAATGGTGTATCGGGGTCATAGGTTAAGTCAGGCTGTACAGATACACTAGGTGAGATGGTAATTTGCAATCCTAGATATCTGTGTGCCTCCCCTCACAGACCCACCTACAATTAAAACTATCTAGGGGTAATTAAAATCAAACAAGAACTTTGAACCAACAAAAATAATTCAACAAAGACTGTGACTACAATTATTAGCTTTAATTATGTACATGATCTCTTTGATCTTCTGTGAAAAATATAAATCAAATCACGTAAAATTAAAATTCAATTGCACTATTTATATTTACACAGATTATTCAATTTAATTATGAAAGTCTTCATTACTTGTGTAAACTGGGTTCTTGATGAAAATGTTCCACAATTTAACTGTTAATAATTCTTGTCTCTTTCTCTTGTACTAGCTTTGAATTAGTCTTTTTCTATTCTTGAGTAAGAATGTCAATTGGACTGAAAATGACTGTCAATAATCTTTGGGTTTATACCATAAGTATAGAATTCATCATACAAGTAGTCTCTTATATATTTGTTTTAGTTCACTATGTAACATGAAGCAGCCCTGATTAGAGCTACTTATCTTGAATGCTCCCAATTCAGGATTCGGTCAGCTTAAGTTGAATTGAGCAAACCCCACATCTGTGGGTTTCCCAATACATTGAGATGTCAATGGTTGTGGCCTCACTCATACACAGTAGGCTCTTAAACAACAAGATCATCAAGAGGCTGACTATGACTCACGGGAGTAGTATGATACTCAGGGCAAGATATGACCCTCAATGACAGACAGGCTTTTAAAGGTTATTACAGTTTGCTCACACTTCTGCAGATGGCTAAGGAGTTGATGCAGATGCTGTTCTCCGTGTCTGTAGTTTGAATTTAGCGGCGAGAGTGTTTGTGCCTTCCATTCCTTCCCCTGATATAGTGGACTTCCGGATGTACGAGAGAACAACTAGGCCAAAGTATTTTTCATTCACCCAAAAACATGTAGATAAGGCAAGGTGTGCTCAGATGACAAAACTAAATTAAATCTGGAGTCCTTATTTCTGAACCGATTTCCTCCATCTTAGGCTTATATTACTCAAATGAATGAGCTCTATCCATTGTGATATCTAACTTATTCTATAGTTTATCCGACTTTTCACTGGAGCAGCCGAAACATGGAATAACACAACATGGTTCATGCTCCACTGTCTTCTATACACAGTAACTACTGCTCTACACCACATCCAGTGAAACTATTGCTATCTGCCTAAGGCTATTATCAAATCAGGTCCTTCTTTAACAAGGTACTCCTTGTATATTTGCACACTGCCTTCCAGAATATTTCCAGCATCTACACTTTTTGCTATCTCCATGTTGAATAGCCTAGAGTCTGCTCCGACACTACGTGTACCAAGCTGGCGTTTCATTGGTCAGTTACTTCCACGGGTGTTGCGCGGTGCATAATTTTGAATGATCGCCGAGATATGATCCAGACCTCACTACATTTGTGTGAATTGAGTATGAATATGCTAATGTACATGCACCACTAAAAATACACTTTGATGATAATTCAAGCTTTGGCATTTAGAAAATGTGGAAAATATTGGGAAAAAGATAATGAAACTTTGTGATTCACAGTCTTCCATATACATATGCGATAATCTCTCTATATGGAAGTATGGTAGTAACATGGGAGAGGGGGGGGGGGCAAAGTCTTTTACAGACAGGGGGTATGATGTGCTGGTGTTGTGGGTAGTGGGTTTCCCCCCTTGCTTCACCCTAGGCCTAGTGAATTCTTGTTCATGAAAGGAGCGACCATTGCGGTGTTAGTCTCTTGGCCTAGCAAAACCTCTCATACCCCAAGATCGTTGTGCGTGGTGAAGAGCCACACCCTCCTCGAGGTAGTCCTGGTAACTGAGGGTGCGAATCCTCAGGCTAAACACAACGGATCTAGAGGAGCAAACCTCGATAATAAAACCGGTGCACTACACCGTACACGCCCTCTGTGGGTGGGAAGGAGCCAGATGGATACTGAACAAGTCTTGGGAGTGGGAATGAGTGTGGACTGCTCCCTGAAGATCGGAACCCATCGTACAGGCACAGAGACTCAGGACGTGACGATCCTATTGCCTTCAACTCTTGGTCACATGCCTAGAGCCTCGGAGAACTCGGCGTAACCAGCAGGCAATTTGGTGGCGGGGAAAGAGCACTGTGAGCCCTACCTTGGCTACGTATCACAAGGAGACGCAGAAACACCCCCTTTATCTCCCCCAGAGCTGGCACAGTACACTTCTGGCTTCTACCCGGGGCGGTAGGAAATCCACAGGCACCCCAGCATCACAATGCCAAGAAGATGACAAAGTTGGAATTTACTAACTCAAACCTGGCAGAGCAAGTCCTCCATCAGATGCGGCCGATGCTGGGCCCACTGGCGCGTGGACACGTCCCGATCCCCATCGAGACTTGCCCGGGGAGCCCACCCCGGCTCAAAAAAGCAGAGAAGGCCACTCTCCAAACCTCCGATGTCTTGCGGGCAGTGTTAGGATGTGCAAGAACATGGACAGGAAGACTCCACAACTTCCCCACTGAAGACACGCCCACGGCGACCGTTGCCTCAATTGGCTGTGTGTGGTGTACCCGGAAACGGGGCCTCCCAGTACTGAGGCACAGTTAAGTCCCCGATGTCACTTATCGGTGCAGAGTTGAGAGAGATGGCTGAGCATCACAATCCCCCCTGTGTTGCAGCATGATGAGAACCCAGCATTGCACACTGAGCTTGGGGGGATCACTTGGGCACCAGACTTAATACTGGCTCTTGACTGGATGGCCGCATGCAGGAGATTTCTACAATGGAGGGTTGGCAGGTGGTGGGTATCTGGAAGTGGCTCTGTGCAGGACGTGAGGATTCCTTGGGAGAGCCCAGAACCAGAGCACAGCATTGTGCAAGCTCTGCATAGTTGGAGAGCCCCCTGGATGACGGGGAATGCACAGTGTGCTACCCCACCTATCCCCAACTGCTAACTTAGAACCAGAAGTGGGGTCCTCTGTATGCGTGCCAGGCCAGGATAAAATGCCTGGGAAAGAGACTGGAGCTCAGAACTCCCTAACTCAAGGTTGCAGGATGGCAGAAAAGCCACGGGAAAGACAGGGCTATTTTGAAGATAACGCAACCATATTTTCACCATACGAGCTCGGACGCCGCCTCGGTAAACAAGGTCCGCGCAGAGCAGTGACACCCCCAGGCTGCTTGCGAATAGTCTACTACTGGGAACATAAACAGATTAGGGATGAGCCCACTCTCCCGTTGAACAGGTGCTAAAGTCATAGATACTGGGCCAGAAGGCGCACCGGAAACCACAGTATCACGCAACTCGCTTTTTTTTTCTATGGAGAGTACACCGTCAAATAAATCTCGTACTGGTGCTCGCCCTGTGGAGCTCCACCAGGCAGGTGCAGTGCCGGGCTCTGAGCCTCGACAGAGCCCACCCTCAGCTACTGGAGGACCCTCTAGACCGTCTTGTGGAGTCAGCAGACGGCGGAGGAGAACTACTGACCAAAACAAAACAGAAAAAGAGAAACCCAGAGTGCCACTTGTCATGATGCACTGGAATGCAGAGGGAGTGAACAGCAAGCAGGCTGGATACAGCAAAAAGACAGAGCTGGAAAACATCTTGTATGAGAAGCAAGTCAGTGTTTGCTGTATCCAAGAGACTCACTTGAAAGCAGATCAAACCTTTAAAATAAGGGGATATCAATGCTTCAGATCCGACAGAAAAGATAGACGAAAAGGAGGAGTACTTACTCTTGTAAGGAATAACATTCCTGCACACGAAAGGAAAACCTTCATGGATGGAGCAGAATATCAGCTGTTGCAGATAAAGGTAGACAAGATGGAAATAGAACTCCTGAACTATTACTGTCCGAACAACAAACCCCTGAGTCTCAGCTCTATACAGGTACCAGCCACCAACTTTATAGCAGTTGGAGACTTTAATAGCCACTCCCAGAGCTGGGGCTATAACCATCTGGATCACAGAGGTGAAGAGGTTGAAACTTGGCAAGATGATCACTCCCTAATCCTAGTCAATAATGCCACAGATACTCCTACCTTCTACTCCAGAGGATGGCACACAACTTCAACACCAGATCTTGCCTTCTCCACACCAGATATAGCTGGATCTATTAGTAGAAGTAGGAGACCAACTAGGGGGAAGCGACCATCGCCCAATCTTTCTTACTGTCCAGAGTGCAACTCTCAGTACAGGCCCAGCCATTACAAGATGGAACTACAAAAAAGCCAACTGGGGTTTATTCAGGCATCAGGTGAACACGCTGCTGTCTACCCTCAAGGTACAGAACAGAGACATTAATGAAGTGGTAAAAGACTTCAACAGATGCATACTACAAGCTGCAAAAGAAACCATTCCCAAAGGATGCCGGCGTAACTACATACCATACTGGTCCAGCACACTCCAAGAACGTCAGGAAGCTATGGACAGGGCTAGAAAGGACGCAGAGTCTCAGCCTTCACTTGAAACTCACAACAAATGGAAAAAGGCTGTAGCAGAGTTTCAGAGAACAAAGCTAGAAGAAAAACGGAAAAGCTGGAGAACTAAAACGGCATCGCTGAACCTTGAGAAAGACGGCAGGAAACTTTGGAGATTAGTCAAGTCTCTAAATGAAGAGCGTTCCTCACCTAGGCAGACTATCACATTGGATGAAGGTGGCAAACTTTTCAGAGGAAAACAAGCTGCAGACTTGTTTGCTAGAAGATACAGTTCAGAAAGCAACTTACCCATTAACATAGATCATCAGAGAGAGATAAGAAAAGAAATACTGGCAACCATGGGACAGACAGATACTCCTGCCCCAATGAGGGAACCCATCACACTAGGAGAACTACAGAAGGCTATTTCCAAGCTTAAGCTTCAAAAGTCACCCGGCCCAGACAAAATCAGCAACGAAATGCTAGTAAATCTGAGCTCAGCAGCAAAGACAAAACTGCTTGAGATATTCAACCACAGCTGGTTGAAAGGAACGGTACCCCAAGTATGGAGAGAAGCCATCACAATACCCATACTAAAGAAAGGGAAATGTAAGACCGAGGCTGCAAGTTACCGGCCAATCAGTCTCACAAGCTGTGTTGGGAAGACTATGGAGCGAATAGTCAACCACAGATTGAAATGGTATTTAGAGTCTGAGCAGATCCTGGTGCCGGAACAAGCTGGATTTAGAGAATGCTACAGTATAGAAGACCAAGTTACTTACTTGTCTCAAGCAATAGAAGATGCCTTCCAGGAGAAGAAAAAGGTCCTAACGATCTGGGTCGACTTCAAGCAGGCCTTTGACAAGGTGTGGAAAGATGGCCTCATTGCAAAACTTAGGAGAAGTGGAATCCAAGGCAACATGATGAAATGGATCCAGTCATACTTGCATAACAGGAGAACTAGAGTCACTCTTGACGGTCTGCAGAGCAGAAAAGTGTTGCTCCATCAGGGGGTACCTCAAGGAGGAGTAATTTCCCCAACACTCTTCCTTGTTTACATCAATGACCTGGTGAAAGATCTCCCTGCAGGAGTTAAAGCTGCCTTATATGCAGATGACCTAGTACTCTGGTGCGCTGATGAAAATGTCACCACAGCAAATTATAGAATGCAGCGGGCAGCAGACATGCTAGTGTCATGGGCAGAGAAATGGCTTATCACAATAAACACAGACAAAACCTCCACAACACTGTTCTCCCTCGCCCCCAAGGACAAATCAGCTAACATACACCTAGGGACAACCGTGATCAAGGAAGAAAGCTACCCCACCTATCTTGGGGTGACATTTGACCAAAGGCTTACATGGAATAAGCATATTGAAAATGCAGAAGGAAAGGCCCGAAGACGACTAGGCATACTCAGAAAATTAGCAGGTACCAACTGGGGAGCAAATGAACGAAATCTAAAGAAGATTTATAATGGAGTAATAAGACCACACTTAGAGTTTAGCTCAGCAGCATGGTCATCAGCTGCTAACTCACATCTGCAGTCTTTGGACAAGGTGCAAAATCAAGCTCTCAGGCTCATTACAGGAGCCATGAAAACTACACCAATAACAGAGATGCAGAAGGTTGCTGGATTACAGACATTGTCCCATAGAAGAGACACAAAAACCATGATCCAGATGGAAAAGTACAACAGTATGCCAATGCACCCAATGAAGGCAAGACTAGATGATCTGGCATTGGGACGTCTAAAGCGTAGCAGCTTTGTGCATCGGGGGAAAAGACTTATAAGACAGCATCAAGAAGACCTATCCATGAAGACAACACCACTGAAGCCCACCCTATACCCTGTACCATGGGAGCAGGCCAGCAGTGCCCTCCAAATTAATACATCAGTCAGTGGTCTCACAAGTGGATGTGAGTATAATGATCTGCAAAAACGAACTGCTACATTGAGTATGATCCAAGAAAGCTATCCCGATCAATCATGGATACATGCCTATACAGATGGATCAGCAACTAATGCTGTTAGGAATGGAGGTGCCGGTATCTTTATCTCATATCCTGACAATCACTATGAGACTGGTAAATTCTGTTCCAACTATACAGCTGAGGTTCAAGCTCTAGAGCAAGCTGCAAATATGATTTATAACACCAACTCTGACTGCCACCAGGTAGTCATCCTCACAGATGCACTGTCTGTCCTGCAAGCTCTCAAGGGTGGTAAACTCCCGCATCTGAGAAATGAACTAAACAAGGTAGCTGCCAAAAAGAGAACCATACTTCAGTGGGTACCATCTCATTGTGGTGTACCCGGAAATGAAAAGGCAGATAAACTTGCAAAAAAGGGAGGAGAATGTGAACAAGAAGATAATGAAGTCACATACTTTGAGAAAAAGAGAGCTATCCAGACTATCAGAAGAGAACAGAACCAACCCAAAGACGACTATCACACTCTCGACCGGCAGGGACAGATAACTATTTTTCGCCTCAGGACAGGGCATAACAAACTGAATAAACACATGCACAAGCTACGATTGTCTGCTTCACCACTGTGCACATGTGGATTAAACGAACAAACGGCTGAGCATGTTCTACAGGACTGTCCTCTGTATGACCAGTTAAGAAAGATATACTGGCCCAATGACTCAACACTAAACTCAAAGCTATATGGAGTTAAAGAGGAACTTCAAACAACAGTCGAATTCATCATGAGAACTCGTCTGACGGTGTAATCATCAAAGATGCGATCGCAAGAAGAAGAAGAAGAAGAACATGGGGGGGATATCCTGAAACTATTGTCATATGCAAAGTGAAAAAGAACTGACCTTTACCAGTTCCTGACCTACATTTCCAATAGTTGTAATTTTGTGGGTCGCTTAGAATAAACCAACTGCCCAAAACTGTATTTATGACTGGTTGAAAAAATATATATTTACAGCAGCCTAATTCAAGTAAATACGTTTTTAACATATGAAATTTGTAGTTGTTAATTATTAGTGTGTTTTGGCTTTAAAATACTTTGTACATGTTTTATATGTTTTTCATATATGTTTAGATATTGCTAAACCTAACCACTGCCGTCTGTAAAGATTGAACAAGTTTAAACAGTATTTCCCAGTTAAAAATACATGATGTAGATTTTCCTTGGGCAATAACTCATTCATTTTCTGCTCCAAGTGATCCATTGCTGAAAACTGTCTGTCTCTCGACTCCAGAATTGTTTAGTACAGGATTTGAGATTAGTTAGTAGGACAATACCATTCAGAACGCTTTGACACTTGCACCTAAGCTACCAGGAAATATTTTAGGCTTCATTAAATTGTGTTTTAAAACTTTAAAAGATGCAGAAGTGAGCATTAAAATTTGAAATACTTGTATGTGAATGGTTAAAATAATTGCTTCGTGCTTTACTTCTTATAACCGCAAATGTCCATCTTTGAGTAAACTTCTGATAAGCAGAATTTCTGATAAATAGAAGTATTTTAGATGGTCCCAGCAACTTCTACTTACCCCCCATTTAGTTTCAAGTATTGATGTTAAAAGACAGCTGCCATCATATAAAAATGTTGGCAATGACTGGCAGATTTAGCCAGCCAAATTCATAGGTTGCCATTTAGCATAGTGACATAAGAGACAGTTTACCTTTAATTATTCAGGTTTGCAGGGGTATGGTCAGTACAAACTACTTTCACTTCATGAATGTCAGATGTCTGCTACTGGCCAGTTATTATATCAAATGACAGGGAATTTGCCATCCATAATATTCCTTGGAAGAATTGACCGTGAAAATGTTAGTGTGATGACTGGTATTTAAAAAGGAGTGTTCACTTTTGTTGAGGAAAGGCAGCTTGAAGTATACCTAGCAATATCATCATCATAACCCTCCACTCCCAAAGGAGCATAGGCCTTCAACAAACACATGCCAAGTCCTCCTGTCACGTGCCATCATCTCAAGTTCTTTCCATGTTCTCCTCATCATTTTCACCTCTGTTTCCAACTCTCTTCTCCATGTACTTCTTGGTCTTCCTCTGCCTCTCTTGCCCTGGGGGTTCCAGAACAAGGACTGCCTTGTAATGCTATCAACAGGTTTCCTCAGTGTGTGTCCTATCCATCGCCATCGTCTTCTTCTCATCTCTTGTTCCACTGGCACTTGTCCAGTTCTTGTCATCAGTTCCACATTGGTAACCTTGTCATACCATTTTAATCCCTCTATTCTACGCAAGCACCCATTTATGAAAGTCTGTAGCTTTTTGGTTGTTGTCTTTGTTGTTCTCCATGTCTCCGAGCCATACAATAGGACTGACTTCACATTTGAGTTGAAGATTCTTATTTTCGTGTTGGATCCTATTTCTCTTGATCTCCATATATTTCCCAATGCAATGAAAGCTCCTCTTGCTTTTTGTATTCTTATTTTGATATCGCTGTCTGTCCCTCCAACTTTGTCTATATTACTGCCAAGATATGTGTATGATTCTACATCTTGTATTGGCGTTTCTTCAAGTTCAACCCTGTTTTCATTACCTGCATTTATTCGCATTATTTTTGTCTTTTCCCTGTGTATTTTCAGACCCAATTGCTGTGACCTCTCATCGAGTGTTTTCAATTTGTCCTGCATCTGATTACGGTTATGGGACAGGAGAGCCAAATCATCAGCAAAATCCAGATCATCCAACTGCTTAGTCAGAGTCCACTGGATTCCATTTCTGTTGTGTGTTGTCGATGATCTCATAACCCAATCTATTGCCAGCAAGAAAAGAAATGGAGACAAGAGGCATCCCTGTCGCACTCCTGTTCTTATCCCAAATGGTTCTGTAAGCTGTCCTTCATGAAGAACTCTGCACGTCATGTCTTCATAGGTTTTCTTTATTAAATTAATGATCTTCAGGGGAACTCCATAATGCCTCATCAATTTCCAAAGTGATTCTCTGTCCACACTGTCAAATGCTTTTTCGTAGTCCACAAATCCGATGTATAGTGGTGAATTCCATTCCAGACTTTGTTCAACTATTATTCTCAAAGTGGCTATCTGGTCTGTACATGATCTGTTTTGTCGAAAACCTGCTTGTTCATCTCTCAATTTCTTGTCTATGGACTCCTTTAATCTCTCAAGGATAATCCTGTTCAATACCTTTCCTGGCACTGATAGTAACATTATTCCTCTATAATTTGTGCACTCTTGTAGATTTCCCTTCTTAGGCAACTTAACCAGATATCCTTCCTTCCATTCTGCTGGTATCTCTTCTTTTTCCCAGACTTTACCAAGTAATTTATATAACATCTCTGTAGCCGTGTCGATATCTGCTTTGATGGCCTCTGCTGGAATGCCATCAGGTCCAGACGCTTTTCCATCTCTTAGAAGCTTTATGGCTTTCTTTATTTCTTCCTTCGTTGGTCTTTCACCGTTAGTTTGTAGCTCTTCTTCTGCTGGCTGGATGTCCGGCGGGTTTTGTGGAGCTGGTCTATTGAGAAGGTCCCCAAAATATTCTGTCCACCTCTTCATTTGCTCTTGTATATTGCTGAGCAGTTTCCCATTCTTATCTTTTATGAGGCAACTTGTTTGCTTGTATTTCCCTGTTAGCTTCTTTGTGCTGCTATACAGTTCTCTCATATTTCCTTTGGCTGCAGCATCTTCTGCCTCTCTTGCCAACTCCTCAATATACTTCCTCTTGTCTCTTTTGATACTTCTTTTTACTTCTTTGTTTGCTTCTGTGTACACTTCTTGAGCCTTGGCTTTGGAACTTCTGGTTTTGCTTGTGTTTAACTCTGCTTTCTTGTTTTTTCTATCTTTTATCTTATTGATGGTTTCTGTTGTTATCCATGCTTTTTGTTGTCTTTCCCTTTTCCCCAGTATTTCTTCACATGTCTCCTTCCATACCGTTTTGACCTGCTGCCAATAGTCTTCTGTATTCTCTACATCTTCCAACTGTTGGAGCACTTGGAATTTGTTGGATACTGTGACCGCAAATTTGTCTCTTGTTTCTTGATTTCTTAGCTGTCCTACATTAAACTGTTGTCTATAATTTTGCATTGTTGCATATCTCTTGAGTTTCATTTTTACTTTGGCTATCAGAAGATGGTGATCTGATGCCACATCTGCTCCTCTATATACCTTTACATCCTGCAATGATGATCTAAACTTCTTCTTTATGCATATATGATCGATCTGATTTTCTGTTCTATGGTCTGGTGATATCCATGTTGCCTTGTGTATTCTCTTATGTGGAAACATGCTTCCTCCTATAGCCAGTTGATTTGAAGCACAGAAGTTTGCGAATAGTTCTCCATTTTCATTCATTACTCCTAGCCCATGTTTTCCCATGACTTCTTCAAATCCGGTATTGACTGTACCTATCTTTGCATTCATGTCACCCATCAAAATTGTGATGTCTCTTCTTTTTACTTTATCCATAATTTCCTGTAGTTTAGTATAAAATGCTTCTTTCACAGACTCTTCTTTGTCATTAGTTGGTGCATAACATTGGATGACATTGACATGAATTTTCTTTTTAGCTGTTTTGAAAATAGCTGTTATTATTCTGGGTCCCACAGCTTCCCATTCAATGAGTGCTTTCTGTGCTTCTTTAGATAACATAAGAGCTACCCCTTCACTGTGGTGTGAACTTTCGTCTTCGTGTCCTGAGGACAGCACCAATTCACCTGTGATGAGTTTCTTCCTGTCTACCCCCTTCCACTTTGTTTCACACATTCCCAGAACCTCGATTTTGTATTCCCTTATTTCTGCTGCTACTTGTGCCACTTTCCCTTGTTCGTTCAATGTCCGAACATTCCAGGTGCCAAATCTGGAAGTTCTCCTAGAAGAAAGAAGGTTAGTCAGCAACACAGACTCCTTTCGGCTTTCTCTGTGTTGCATCATACGCCTCCCCACGAGAGGACCTTCCCCTGTCTTGGATGGCTGTGTTTTATTTTCTTTATTTGACTTGTCCATATTTGTTGAAGTTTTTTGTGGTTTAAATTTTTTTTACAGGATGGGGTAACCGGCCCCATGCCCAACCCTCCTTAGTCGCCTTCTACGACATGCTTGGCAGGGGACAGTGTTACTATTCTTTGCTCCCCTTTCGGGCCCCGGTAACACACGGGTGACCTAGCAATATAGGTAAATAATATTTATTTACTGTTTACAGGCCTCGGGTTTCCCTTCCATATATATTATAAATGTTTATACAATATCAGAAACCTACCCTCTGTTCTATACTACTGTTCTTAAGTCTTCTATCATTTACTAGACACAGTATCAAGGTCTTTGTCTTGTGTGGACTGACATATACTGTATAATAGGAGAACGACAGAAGTGATTGCGTCATTAATAAGGCTAAGCTGCCCATTGTAAACTTCTGGTGTTGTCTTGCGTTTCGCACTAATGACCGGTCATCAAAGCATCTTTTTTTGGGGATGTCTAGCTGGCCGGGAGGATAGTGTGATTCGCTTGTATAGCTAGGCGGTGTTGTCGTACGGAAGGTCCAGGGCTCGAATCCTGGGTAAGCCACTCACGTCTGTTGTTTTTCTGTTGTCTAGTGTTCTACTTCTTTATTTCTTACGAGTGCCTGAAAACATACCTTTATGTTTGTCTAATACCTAGCAAGGTACAGTCTGTATTTTGCTGCCCAAGGTACTGCTTGTCTGCCACAAAGTGGAGATATTATTGTGGATGTGTACTGTTGTTTCTAGAAGAGTGTAAACTGCTAGACTAAGCTGAAGGATCTTCAAGACCAATATGACATTACCCGGAGGAAAGTTTGAAATGCGTTTGCACTTGGTGGCTAAGTATAGGAACATGCTTGGAAAGATTGTCCAGCAGTAGCAGCCCTTGATTAATTTCTTCCACGATGAACTGAAGATAAAGATGAAAGGTATATGTTTTAAAAAAAAATTATGAAAGGCATTTAAACGTTTTTAGGTCACGAACCAACAAGGCCTTTTGCCATTTTTTAACAGTCGCAGTTTATGACCAGGTAGTAGTGCCCCTATGCCTAGAAAGCCCATGGTTCTTCATCTGAGAAACGATTCATGTAACTGAACCAGGACCTGCATAGCTGCTTTCTGCTCCTAGCTGTGACAGATCTAGAGATGGAGAAAGTGTAGGACAAGTTGAAAAGTTATCACAAAGATGACAAAGATATTTTGACTGGCTCTGAAACAAGGAAAATGCTCCACCATTCAGTAGATCACCATTTAAGAGAGAATTGCTGTAAGAGTGACAGTCTTCAACAAAATGGTAATCAACTGCTTTGAGGTATTGTGTTCCTGTCTTCTGGAAAAATCTTGTCTCGGGATGACACAGTGTTCAGGGATCCAGAAAAGAAGTAAGTTTACAGCTCTTGTTCCACAAAACTTCAGCTCTGATAGAATTCTTGAACAATTTACACAGTATCAGGTGACTGATATTGCACAGGGCTGTTAGGGTAGTGTGGTTGAAAATAACCATTATGTTGCCACCTTTGAGTAATATCTCCAGTGCATGCAAGGTATTCTTCTTCTTCTTCCTCGTTTGTCCTAAAAAGGACATTGGTTGCGTTGTGTCCGTTTACAGCGAAGCTGCAGTACTTGTGCCTTTCGGCTGACACATCCGACTTCTGCACGGCATTTTTTGGGACCGGGTTTGCCTTCCCTCTTCGATCCCTACTCCTCAGCCAGACTGCAGTGATGCAGCCTGTTTCCAGGACCACCACCTGGAGGTGGAGTAGGGTCTTGGTCAGCTCTGGTTCGCTGACCCTGATGCAGGCAGTCAAGCTATGGGTCACTGACTGCATTCCTCACTTTTGATGCGTCTTGGGTTCCGCAAGGTATTCTAACAATACCTCATTGCAGCACTGCACGTGATGCGATTTTTTTCTGTATTTCGGAAAACCTGCCCTGACCTGATATCTTTGCCACAGAAAACTACATAAGCTCTCTTCATTGGTAAGAGAAAGGTGAAATTTACCTAAATCCAGACAGAGAGACATATACAGTTTGATCACATCTTACACTAGAGTTAGGTTCTGGGGACAACCATGTAAAGTAAAAAAATGTGAATTCTTAAAATAAAGTGATAGCCCTTGCAAGCCGCTCTGAATAGCTCAGTTTTAATAAATAATCTTTAATGTATTTATCAAAAATACCCGAATGCGTTATGTAATACCTAGTTGGTCAACCATCAGAGTAAAGCTGAATCTGTATAAGTTGAGTCTGCGAAAAAATGCGATCAACCTGTATTTTGCACAGTAAACTAACTGCTACGTAATACTTTCTGCTTGGTGCATTTTTATGTATTTTCTTTTTTCAGTTATGGAAGACTGAAGCTGTTTACTTGCACTCAGCACCTCCCATATACAGCTGCAACAAGTAGGATGACCCAGACAAAAGTTCTGTTAAACTGCTGCAATTTCTCACGAATTTTACTTAAATGTTTGTAATTGTTGCATTCAGGTTAAAATTAGTCAGGTGAAAACAAGTCGATCAATGTCTTTCAAGTTGTCTTTCTCTGTTATATCCGTCATGTTCAAAGCACTTTTTAATGACAGTCAGTATTTGATTACAGTGTTATGAGGCAAGCTTCTTTCTATTTTACTTTGTTTAGTTTGGTTTAGCAGATAACTAAGATTTACTTTGGACAAGAAAAAGAAATAATAGTATTAAAGTGCGTTTTTTTTAAATAAACATATTTACACATTCCCAAGACATAATGTATGGCATTGTGAGTGTAAGAGAAATTAGCTGATATGTTAAAATTTGAACCAAAAAATTGTACCGTAGTATTAAACTTTTTTGTCTTATGAACAGGCTTTCAAGACTTAATATATAGAATAGGTAATATAGAGAGTGAGTTGTATATGACATTGTGAGTGTAAGAGAAACTACTGGCACAGCTGTCATTGTTTAGATAGGTCATCTAACTTTGCAGGTGCACTGGGAGCATTTGTTATATAGGAATATGATATTTTTACTATTTAAAGACCATTCCTGTTGTTCGATTGCATTTGTGACAGCTTTAATTTGAGGTTTAGAGTTTGATTTCTTCAATTTTATGCTTCTATTGAGCAAATTGACATATTAAACTAATGTTTTTAAACTGGTTGAATATAATAGTCATGTTTATTTTGCTTTGTTTTGTGTGGATGACAGGTCAAGAGTTGGAATGGAGGTGGAAACATTTGCTGTTTTTAAAAAAAATTCCAAATTATAGTTTTATTTCTGAATAATTTCCCCGTCAATCATTAAATTGCAAAGAAAATTATAGAGAAGACACTGAAATAAAAATGTGCAGAATTTCCATAAACTATAGTTCAGGTTTACATCCAGGAGGGTTACATACACTGCTTGTCCCAAAAGTTCAGCTAACTGGTTCTAGGAAGAAAAAAAAGTTACACTAATCAAATTCACACTTTTTCAAGTCATTCCATGCAATGTGGGGACATTGGCACACACAACAACAAATGTGAATATTTTTCCATACATTAGAGCACTAATTTTGGTTATAAACATGCATAAAAACAACAATAAACATTCTTAAACAATCAATAAATCACTGTAAATTATAAATCGTATTGTTATAACCCCAAGTAGTGTAGTGTAGTTACTTAATAAAAAATGTATACAACCAGTTCTAGGTCTAGCCCCAATTCCAGATTCAGTTATCAGTACTAGTGATGAAAATAAGGCCTAGGTAGGGTAGCTGGCTTGGTGACAGTGTGACCTAGTTAAGTCTGTGGCTGAAGCATGGATTGATTCGCAAGATTTAGATCTTTTGAGAGTAGAAATGCTGCAGTGCAAACCCTTGATCTTCTGTGTGTAGGTGCAAATTTTTGTAACCATTAATTTTGCTGAAGGGACTTGCATCTTCTATCATTGCTGCCATAGAACGAGATTGATGCTCACAGTGCTCTATGTGAGTATGGAAAATGTGAATTGATGACAACAGTGGTAAGAAACGGTTGCACTTTTGAAAAAACAAACACACAAACAAAAGCTAGTGACATGTAAAACTGGTTTCTGCACAAGAGTTATGCTCCGTTAAGAACAAAAAAGGGACATCATTTATATAGGAAAACATCATCTTTGTGGCAAGTGTATGCTCTTTGAGATGCACACTTAGTGTCAAGCAGGCTGTTGTCTGATTACATTTGACACTGAACACTTAAATAAAAACCAGACACAGCTTTTATGTTAGTAGCATGCTGCCCCACTTCCCTTTTTCTTCTATGACTTGATATGCCAAGACTTTGAATCATGTGAGTTCTGGCACAACTATTTAAGTTATTGAAAAAATATCATTTGTATACCATTAAAGCACATGTTAATTCAAACTAACAATAATAATTGTCTTAGTATGTTGACAAACTAATGCTATACTGATTGAGGGAGACAATCATTAAGAAATCCAAATTAGAGCAGACAATTGCATCCCTTGATCCAAGCAACAGCAGCTGGAACTATTGTCAATATTCTCCTTTTTCTTTAACTCTTACTATACGGGAGCTAAAACCGCGTATTTACACGCTAGTTTAGCTATAGTTACCGTCGCACGCCACTTCACGGGGCGAGGAGTAAAATTGGTACTAAACCCGCGCCACTTCACGGGGCTTGCCGGATTGTAAGAGTTAAACCTGCTCGTACGTCGACTAGCATCTTTTTCAAGGAAGCCAGTTTATTTTGACATTTTTTTAAAAACAAATACTTATTACCACTACATTCATCTTCCTTGCTTCTATCGGGTAGTTGTGTGTACATTAACCTAAACAGGTAAATGTAGTCCCATTGCAGATACTGCTGTTGAAGAGTAAAGTATTAGAAACTTTACTATACTAGATCCAACATCGAGAGGTGGGGTGACCAGTTCCCTTCCT
This sequence comes from Oreohelix idahoensis, assembly GCA_024509875.1. NCBI lineage: Eukaryota > Metazoa > Mollusca > Gastropoda > Stylommatophora > Oreohelicidae > Oreohelix > Oreohelix idahoensis. Next base: position 122,555 of record JAMPIV010017772.1, on the reverse strand, counting down.
CGCTGTCTTTTCTTTCCCTGATTCGAGAGCAAAGTAAAGTACCCATTTACAGCTGGGTAGACTGGAGCGTGTCGATACCATGAATCACACCCGGCACCTTTGCCGCGAGACACCAGCACTCTAACCACCGTGTCAGTCAATGCTCACATTAATCTAGTTAAGATTAAAATAAACCTCATATGCCAAGGGGTCAACGAAGAAATAGCATAGGCTTTAAATTAGTTGATGCCAAACCGTCAAATCATACACCATCCATTCATGTGTTCTTTATCCTTCTTATGTCTGTCTCCAGCTCTTTTTGCATGTATTATTGGGTCTCCTGTTTCTTTAACCTTGGAGATTCCAGAATAAGGCCAGCCTTGTAATGCTATTAGCCAGTTTCCACAATGTGTGTGTGTCCCATTTACCAATTTCTTTTCCTGACCTTCAATATCACTGGTATTCTGTTGTTTTTTTTTTTTCTTGAGGTACACTTTGATAATTCTGTCATGTCATTTTAATCTTCCATTCTGTGCAAACACCCATTTGTGAATGTCTAAATATTTGGTTGTCAGTGTACTACTATCCAGGTTTCAGAATCCATTCAGCAGGGCTGCCTTTACATTTGAGTTGAAAGTTCTCATTTTTATGTTGGATGTGATTTGATTTCCAGGTTACTCCATGCAGTGATAGCTCCTCTTGTAATGTATCCTTATTTTTAAATCACTGCCTATTCCTCAAACTTGGCTATGATGCTGTCAAGACATGAATTCACATATTATAGGAATGTGAGTCTAAATAGGCAGAAATCCCTGGGACTATCTAAAGTAATACTAATAAGAATTTCATCTTATTAGAAATTTGCTTAAAGGTGGACATTTTATGGTCAGAATAAACATTTAAAGCAGTGGTGGCCAAGTTAAGGTTGGCCGAGGGCCAGATTATGGTAAAGGGTAACACCAGAGGGCCAGACCTATAAAATCCTTAAAAAATAACGTTCTGAGATTTAGTTTTACATATATAATGAACCACGTACAGAAAGCAACGGCAAACTACTGTACTGCACATCTGCCAAGACATGTATACCAGTCTTCGGACTGAAATTACTGTAAAAAAAATATATAATGAATCTGTTGTTTTAATTTGTTTTGTAATATGACATGTAATTATTTATTTCAAACATACATTTGTGTGTTATTTCATTGTGAAGAGTGTATCTTATCAAAACTTTTCACCAGTGATTTGAAGTCTACTTCCATTTGTGACGTAGCAATTCTGAGAACATGGGATAATACAGAGTCAGTTAATCTGTTTCTGGTCTTGGATTTGATAAGCTTCATGGCAGAAAATGTTGTCTCACAGAGATAGGTGCTACCAAATATAGAGCACACTTTTAGCGCCCATTTTCTCAGAAGTGGGTAACGTTCCTTTGGTAGTAATTTCCACAAATCAGCTCCAGTTGCTTCTGTTATGTTGATGAATGGGTCACATTGGAGTTCACATAACTGTAATTGTAGTTCTGCTGGCTGAGACTCCACTGTGCACTTGAATGAGTTGTTAAAAAGTTCCATTTGTGGACGAAACATCTTGAAATCGACGATCAAACTCAGAAATCAGCTGTTCAATGTCATCTGTGTACCTCCTGAAGTTAACACTCTCTTTCTCAGACAGCTGTTTGCAACAAGGAAAATGAAACAGGTCATTCTTTTGCAAAGACAAACTAAATAGGCTCAGTTTCTTTTTGAAGCCATCAACATAGCCCATCATTTGAAAAATTGTTTGCCTTTTTCCTTGTTAACTGCAAATTCAGTACATTCAAATGTTGTGTTATATCTGTGAGAAATGCCAAGTGCTGAATGAAATGAATATCTTTGAGTTTATTTTGAAGATCAATTGAACACAGTAAGTTGTCTCGCAGGAAGTCAAATATTTCATCCTTCAGTTCACAAAATCTTATTAAACATTTTCCTCGACTAAGCCATCTCACTTCAGCATGAAATCACCGTAAACAGAATCCACTTCTTCTAAAAATGCAAGGAACTTCCTGTGAGTTAGAGAGCTGTGTCCTCCTCTGATCAAATTCGTTATTTTCACTACAGTAGCCATAGTGTCATTTAGGTTTATGGATTTTGCACAAAGGGCCTCTTGGTGAACTATGCAATGTAATGTAGGCAAGTCAATTTTATTTTGCTTCAAAAGTCCAACAAAACCAGTATTTTGCCCAACCATAGCCTTGCAATCATCGGTACACACAGCAGACAATTTTTCAAACCCACCATATTCTTCCATGGCATTTTGAACTGCAGAAAATATGTCATCCCCTTTACTTGTACCATGCAAAGAGCAAACTTTCAGTAATTCTTCAGAAACAGTAAAGTCTTCCTGGATCACTTTAACAAAAATAAGAAGCTGGCTGGTCTGTGATGTCTGTACTTTCATCAATCGCCAGTGAAAAGTATGGACAATTTTCAATTAAAGATTTCAAGTTCTGGGACAAATGCAAACTAATACCTTCTGTTCTCTTAGCTACGGTTTGTTTTGAAAGAGGTACATTTTGAAATTCTTTTCCTACTTTTTCTTCATTGAACGCTTCTGCCATTTGAACTGCACACTTTTTCACAAACGCTCTATCAGTAAACGGCTTTTTTGCTTTTGCAAGCTCATAACTAATCACATAGGACACCATGAGCGATGATTCCTGAATCTTATTTACATGACTAAATTTACTCTTTTTCTGATTCAGTTTTTTCTTGAGTTGTTCAACCACAAGCTTTCTCGACTCGCTGCTATGCTCGTCGTTGTTATTCTGATGATTTGTGATGTAGTGACGTTTCAAGTTATATTCCTTCACTACGGCTAACACTTGGGTGCAAACTAAGCACTGAGGTTTATTATCCTTATTGAGAATGAACAAATAATCGAACTCTTATTCTGATTTAAATGCGCGATTTTCACTGTCCACTTTTCTATACTTAGAAAACATTTTTACAAATGCAAACTCTTATACATGAAAACGTGCACAACAGCTACAAGCCCAGAAGTGTCACTGGCTGATTTATACTTAACACACTTCACAAGACCAACTGTGCACCTCAACTCCTTCCTATAGAAATGTACCTACCATCCACCCCCACTCCCACGATCACTTTCCCATACCGATGCTAAAGACAAAGCAACATCATTGAATCTCAGAGACTTTCGACCGCAGAAAAGATCTGTCATTGCTTTCAGTTTCTCATCAAAATAGGTACTGACACTGTCTTCGCCTGTCCACGCGCACGATCAGAGATTTGACGTTATCATTTCCGTTTTGTCAGCACTATCTAGTAGAGCTCAATTGGTATGAGAGAGAGAGAGAGACTTGGTGGTGTTGTGGGAGGTGGGGAGATGTAATCGTACATTTTGGGTCTTTTGGTTTTGTTTCTGGTGCCTGTGCGTTCTATTTTGTAATGTTTTTTTTAGCACAGTGGTCGGAGTATACAGTAATTTTCAATCAACAATAAGAGGCCAGCCAAAACAGGTTGGCGGGCCGGATCTGGCCCGCGGGCCGTAGTTTGGCCACCTCTGATTTAAAGCATGGAGTAACTATATGAACCCTTTTTACACCTGTACAAGTTTCGTTTTTGCTTTTTTCCACTTTTCAAACTCACAAAGATGGAAAGCTGAGTGATGAGAGGATCTGGCCACTGAAGGCTAATCTAGATAAACCTCTTTACTATAGTTGAAGTGATCAGTCCAGAAAGATCATGGATACCTCACTGAGGGCCTAAAACTCTTGTCAAGTGTGGTCATATCCTCTTCAGTTACTATTTAAAATGCTGGCTCTACCACATGCCGATGAGGACTGAGGGAGGTTACCAAGACTTGAAAAGCTGACTGTATGCAAAAGTCTGAGGACTTCTGTGATTTTGTGAACACAGTAATTTTAAGACACAAGTACACTATTTAGAACAAGAAAATATTATCCAGTATGACAATAGCCTCCACTTCTAGTATACAGTCTGAATATGCCGACCAGCAGTGAAATGCTCAGGGGCAAGAGATCAGGCTGCTGAAGGCTGATCTACTAAATCCTCTGCACTATAGTTAATCAGCTCAGAACTATTGTTGATTGCCGTACGCTGAGGCCTAGGACCCTCATCAAGTGCTGTAATATCCTCTTCTTGTATTATAAAAATGATGTTGGCTGTATCCCCTACCAATAAGGACTGAGGAAAGTACAAAGACTCCAAAAGCTTAAAAGCTTTGAAGTCTGCTGAGATTTTATAAGTACCATAATGTCAACTAATACATAACCTTATAGAATAAGGCATTAACTATATCCAAACCTGAAGAAATCTTAACAGATGATGACCACACGTTCACACTCCATGTCTGAACAATGGGAGTTTACTGAGAAATGAACAGCCCTACAGATATTAGTACACTGTAAAGAGAAATGTAACAATATGCTGTACTAAGAGATTAGATGAGTTCTTGGAAAGCTGAGGAGACACAATACTGTACAAATTAAAGGGAAAATATACACGAAAATAGTATTCACTAAACTGAGAAAAATGTTTCATTGGTACAGAAACTGAGAAATAGGGTCTCAGTATTGCTACAGAAATAGACAAAATAATCAATAATAGCACTATCTGAGTTAAGAAACCACCTGGAGGAAGAATACAAATTGGACCTAAAACAAATTGCTTAGTATTAAGCAAAATAGTGATGTAGGCGGAGTTCATGATAAGTGGGCTGCACTGTATATCCCCAAAACAATGAAATGACACATTTTGTATTTCTGCTTCTTTATTATAATATACATTTGAGATAATAACAAACAAAACTTCCAGAGAACAATTTTAAGCAAATAATATACAAAAAATTAGGTCTGACATCAAATCCTTTTTTCTGTTAACTGCACCACAACTTCAACACTTTACTCAAAATTTTAAAAACGTTACACAGCGTAACTATAAATGCCAGTTAACATTTCTTTGCACACAGTCACAACATTTACTGACCAAGGTTAAACTGAAATTCCAGATAAAATGATGACAATGAATTTCAAGATGTTTAAAATCCAATGTCTGCTCAGTGAATTGACAAATGACTATTGTTATCGTAAACTTAACACTCACTTAACAAATCAATATGGTAATCTCATATTTTACAACCACATAATAAATCAATGACTCCATCTGAAGGATGTCTCTTGTCCAATACTCTGTGTGTGTTTTGTATTGACAGCATTCTAAAGAGAAAACAAAACTGAAGTGAACTGTTTTCTGCCCCATCCAAATCCAGGCAACTTAGAACCTATCTGACTAAATTAGTCTTTTTTTAAAGGTTAGACTTCTTTAATTCTGCCTGGGCAACTGCCTCATGTGTCATTACTTGTGAGAGCACCAAGGAATCTTTAATGCATGCTACGTCCACTGTGGAGAATCCAACTGGTTAAGCAGTTAATGCACCTTCCTGTTGCAGCATAGTGACCAGGATTAAAACCTGGTAGCATCATGCTCCAGTCTACCCAGCTGTAAATGAGTACCTGACTGTTCATGAGTTAGGGAAGGTAAAATGGTAGCGAGGAAGGCAACTGGTCACCCCACCTCATAAAAAGGCTAGTACTAGTATGGTGAAGTCTCTTAACTTTTCACTCCCCTTCGGTAGTTTATGCTACGGGACTACCTTATATGTAATGTAGAATCTAAATGATTGCCTTTATTCAGGAAGACTGAACACTAACTTTATTACCTCAGGAGAGGCACAGGCATGTTTTAATAAATTATGTTGTTTTTTTTTCGTACGCCCGCTATTACGCGAGGCGAAATCTTCGGTTAATATGTCTAACCTGAGACTGATTTTACGCGAGTATCCCTTTTTTTCCCCTGTACAATGACATGTCCTCTCGCCATTCAGGTAGATACTCGCCGATTTCTGAGGTACCCATTAGAGCTGGGTCGGCTCAGGAGCCATTAAGGTTACTCCAGTCCCTGGTCAACGACACTCCCTCAAATGTTTTCGCCAGGGCTAGAATTATTCCAGTCCCATGTCCCGGTCGATGACACTTCTGCAAATGTCCTCACCAGGGCTTGAACCTGGATCACCCGATCGCCAGCGCAGTGTGGTAACTATTACACCAGTGCGGCTCCCATTATGTTTTTGAAACCCAAATAGTTTTCACCTTTTTATGCATTTCAAAAATTATTTATTTATTTTTTGGGTCTCTAACTGTTGTAAAGTGGAAATATTTTCAAAATACATTAAAAAGTGTTTCTAATTTGATGTAATCCTGTTTTTCCATAAGAAGTGAAAACTTGTCCAAGAGTTTTGCCAAAGAGGTGTGAACTAAGTGACGGTCTGAATGCATTAGGTTCATGGCTTGAAGAAAGTGAAACATGGGCCAAAAGAATTCTACAGTAATCCAATTTACTCTGAACTATATTAGGGTCTATAGTTTATACCACAAAAGATTACTATTTGGGAAGTTACCCATTAACACCTAATCACAATACATGCATCATTTAAATAATAATATTTACTCCGTGGCAATGCTATACGCAGTTAGTTGTATAGTCCCCATGATGCATAAGGCACATGTTGACAGAGAAAATGAAATTAATTCTGTCTCTGTTCCTATTAAAAAACATATTTTTGTTTTAAACTGCAGTGAAGATGAAATGATCACTTTTTTTCCCCTTTTGTTTTTGTCTGTCCCACATCTTCACAATATTTAAGCAACACTGGTGAAAAACATATTCACCTACAATTTTTAAATAAATAACAAAACTCGGTAAATTACAGGTTCACAAGGCTGTAGATAGACATCAGAAGTGAGGAAAGAAGGACAGAAAGAAGCAGCAGAGTGCTAATGTACCTAGCCGAGTTAATTCTTCAGCAAACCCAAATGATGGGAATGGATAAATTAAAAGCAGAACAACAAAAAACAGAAGGAAGGGAACAAAATTAAGAAGAGGTGATACATTCAGTACCAAAAGGGTTGTTACTGGAAATATTATGCAGGGCTTGGGGACTGACATGAGGGTAGAGTATCATCACAACCAGCTATCTTCATAGTCACATACCAGATGCAAGGTGCCACTAAATTCCAGGGCCTGAATGTCCCTACTTCTGATACACAGGCTTTGCGGTTCCTTGAAATCCTCCTATCTTGACGGGCCCTACCCGTTGCACACTGTCGATGGAATTTCAAAAGACCTTCTCCACAAACCAGGTAATAACTATGACAGTAATAATAAATATAGTGATTATAATAAAAATAATTAAATACATTAAGGACATAAACACATATGGGAATAAAAAATATTTGTTATATGTAAAAAAAACTTTCAAAAATATTTCATACACAATAACCAAAAGAAACAACTCACAACAAATTAAAAGCAAGACCATTATAAAATAATACTGATAAAGAAAACTAAAGCAAATAATGACGTGAAAAAAAATTATAAACACAGGGCAACTCCAAACAATTAAATAAATATATCGTAAATTTTCAGTGGAAGGGGGGGAAAAAGCAACAAGATCTGATGTAAACAGATCACACCCCATACGGTCAATTGCTAATAACTCTGGTGTTAAAAAAAACACTAGAAGAACAATAAAACGAATACCCTAATTACAACCAAAGATTAGGTTGAAAAGGGTAGACTCTGTTGAAATGGTGAGGGGGAAAGTAACGAAGCTCATCTAATGCTATTCCACTCTCCTCCCATTTCTTTAAAGAAAGGAAAGGAACTCGCATGAAAGTTCAACACTTGACAACAGTAAAATGAGAGAAGTAATAAGCACCTCGTATCCATCGCTGAATCTCAAATGTCATCTGTCTCTTGCCCTCATGGAACATTCTGACAGCCTATTGTCTGTGTATCTCTTGATGTTATCTTTCCACATATAGTGCTGCCATCATCTTGCTTATCTTCCTTCAACTTTTTCTTCTACTACTGTTTTCAACAATATATGCCCAAAATGTTTTGTGCTCATATTTATCTCTCTCATTAATTCTCTTTCCATTCCTAATTTTTCTAGGACTTTTTAATATATCTTTTTCATGTGATGTGCACCATGCCATGACGGTTTTATTCTTTTCCCCATGCTCTTAGCATGCATTTCTTTTTTCCTTTTCCTAGTTCTGCACAGAGAATAATGTAGGGCCACTGACAAATGTGCTCTATTTTTATGCAAGTTCTTTTCCTTGTCACTGGCTCTTTCTATAATTCTTTCCACTCTTTCAATTTCCTTTGTTTCCTGCAAAGTTCCATTCCAGAGCTCGTGACGGTAATCATATTTTACTATTTTTAACATGACCACTAACCATTTCCCTCTTCTCTTTAATTTTAAGCAAATAAAGCTGTTAAAATGTCTTCAGTAAGAGCTGCTATGGTTCATCCTCCCCAAGCACTGAATGAGATGTAAACTTTACAAAAGTGAATCTATTTATTACATGGCAAGTTGAATGCCTAAAGAGAATTGCAGAAAGACATGAAAGTTGTTGTTCTTCTTTGATCCTTAACCGCCAAAGCAGTCAGCGGCCATCACGCCTGGTGGCGTCTTGTAGGGCAGCAACAAACTGATTCCACTTTGCTCGGTCGGCGGCCATCCTTCGTACAGTGCCCCAACTCTGGTTCATTCTTTGCATCTCAGCTTCCACAGTTCTCTGCCAATTTGTTTTTGGTCGGCCTCTATTTCACTTTCCATCAGGGGTCCATAGCATAGCTGTTCTTGTGATGGTATCAGGGTCCCTTTTGAGGATGTGGCCAACCCAACTCCAGCGTCTGCCAGCTATGATGGTGTGCATGTCCTCCTGGTTACTCCGAATAAGTAGTTCTTGGTTGCTGATGATGGTGTTTGGCCAAAAGATTCGGAAAATTTTCCTTAGGCAGATTGTGTGGAAGGAGGACAGTTTTGACATTTCCTTCTCTGTTACTCTCCAACATTCTGCACCATAGAGAAGCACAGAAAGTACACAGCTCTCTTACTTACTTACTTAGTCGTTCCCCTTCTACCGTGAGGTGTAGAGGTTGGAAGAGAGAGCGCCAGACTATCCTATCGGCTGTCTTCCTCCTGGCCTGGTTCCATTCTAGTCCTCGGTCCTTCAAAGATTGTCTAATGTTGTCCTCCCAGCGGACTCTGGGTCGTCCTGGGGGTCTGGATCCTTGGCTCTTTGTTTCCCATGCTTGTCGTGGTAGCCGATCTTCTCCCATTCTGCAGACATGGCCAAACCATCTTAGTTGGAACTGTTCTACTTGGGTCTGCAGGGGGTGGGATTTAAGGCCTTGACGTATCGTCTGGTTGCGTACCATGTCTCTTCTTGTTACTTCAACCACCTTCCTCAGATACCTCATTTCTGAGGTTTGGATCTGGCTTTTGTGAGTTGTAGTCACTGCCCATGACTCGCATCCATATGTCAAGACTGGGACATAGGTGGAGCGGTATACAGCCATCTTCGTTTTCTTACCAACTTCTCTCTTGCTGAGGAATCCTCGATTTATGGCCTGAAAAAGTCTCCCAGCTGCTGCTTTTCGAGTGGCCAACTCTTCTTTGATGCCTCCCTTTCGGTCAATAATAGCTCTGAGGTATTTAAAGTGGTCGACCTGCTCCAGGACCTGTTCTCCCAGCTTAATCTGATGTCTTCTTTCTTCTCATGATATCACCATGGATTTTGTTTTAGAGCTGCTTATGACCATCCCTCTCTTCTCCAGCTCTTCCTTCCAGACTTGCAGGTTGAATTGGAGATGTGCCTCTGATTTAGCAATCAGGGCAACATCATCAGCAAATGCCAGCTCCGAAATACAGACCTGTCTCATCTTCCAGTACCCCACTGAATACTTTCTTGTTCTCTCCTTACATGCCTTAATGACATCGTCCATGAGGAGTATGAAAAGGTAAGGTGACAGGATATCACCTTGTCTTACACCAGTGGTTGTCCTGAACTCTTCTGACTTATGGTTTGCTGTCCTCACATAATTTCTGCAAGACTTGTAGAAGCTCTGTATAGCATGAATCAGAGGTGCTGGAATGTTCTTCCTTGCCAAACAATCCCAAAGTTTGCTCCAGGGGACCCTGTTAAACGCCTTTTCCAGATCTAAGAAACAAAGATGGATCTCACTCTTATACTCAAGGGCCTTTTCACTCAGCTGTCTGAGTGTGAAGATTAGGTCTTGAGTACTTCGGTTCGCTCGGAATCCGCACTGGACCTCATCCAGTTGTGGCTCAGCTAGGCGTCGGAGTCTCTGCTCTAGGATTCTAGAGTAGATCACAGCTCTCATATAGTCTTAATTTGGTGTTTGTGCTGTACTGGGAAGACTTCCAAATGTTGTTGAGAATAGCAAAGGCTGTTCTCGCTTTATTCATTCTGTTGTTAATGTCCTTGCTTGTTCCGCCATCAGGTGTTACTATGCATCCTAGGTAAGTAAATGTGTCTGTCTGTTCTGACTCAGGATTGCCCACATTTAGTGTCATGACCTATGTCTTCTTCAGATTGATGTTCAGGCCAACCTCCTCGCCATACTTATTCAGTCTATCGGTTTTGTCTTGAATGTGTTGATGTGAATGCGCAAGTAGTGCAATGTCATCTGCATATTCCAGGTCTTCCGGTGTAGAAAACGTTGTCCATCTAATTCCTCTTGGACTGCCCTCTGTTGTCTGGCGCATCACCCAATTTATGGCTGTCAAAAATAATGTTGTTGATAAGGGGCATCCCTGTCGTACTCCTGTTTTCACTTCGAAAGTTACATTACTCAATCCAACACTGCACGTAAAGTTAGAATAGAGGCTTTTTATGATGGAAACAATGCGGCTGGGAATTCCATAGGCCCTCAGAATTTTCCATAGGCTGTCCCTGTGTTTGCTGTCGAAAGCCTTTTCAGAATCAACAAAGTTAATGTACAGCTGTCTCTGCCATTCTGAGCACTGCTCTATAATGTTCCTGAGGGTAAATATATGATCTGCACATCTTCTGTTCTTTCTAAAGCCCGCTTGTTCTTTCCTCAGTTTATGGTCAACTGCTTTTGAAATTCTCTGGATGATTATCCTGCCTAGTATTTTGCTGGGAACTGAGAGGAGAGTAATTCCTCTCCAGTTGTTGCAGTCTGCAAGGTCGCCCTTCTTGGGCAATTTGACAATTATTCCTGTACTCCACTCTGTTGGTGTTGTCTCAGTTTCCCAGACTTGTGCAAATAGTGGTTCTAATAGTTCTGCTGCTAGTTCAGGGTCTGCCTTGAATAACTCGGCATTTAGATTGTCGTGACCAGGCGCTTTTCCATTTTTTAACCCTTTGATAGCTGTGATGATTTCTTCTTTTCGTGGAATGTCTGTATTTACGTCTAAGTCACTTTCAGCCTCAGGAACATTCAGCTGAGTCTCTGGTGGTTCTTTATCCAGGGTTTCTCTGAAGTGCTCTGCCCATCTTGTTTCCTGCCCCTGAGCTGTGGTGATGAGATTTCCTTGCTTGTTTCTTACTAACGTTATGTTGTTTGCACCTTGTTTTCCACTGATAGTTTTAGTCATTTTATAAACTGTGCTTTGTTCATTTCTCAGTGCTGCCTCTTCTGCCTGTCTTGCAAGGTCATCCAGAAATGTCCTTTTGTTAGCACGGATTTGACGTTTTACTTCCTTGTCCAGCTGACTGTACTGTTCACTATATATTGCCTTTAACCTGGGAGACTTAGCTTCTGTTTTCTTTCTTTTCATTTCCTTTCTCTTTACTATGGTGTTTAGCGTTTCTGGTGTTATCCAGTCTTGGTTCTTTCTTTCCTGGAATCCCAAGCTAGACTTGCTGCTTTCCTTGTATATTGTTGAGATGGTGTTGAATTTCTGGTTGACATCATCGGTCTCTGTTCTTTCCTGGCTTTTGGTAATCTGATATCGTCTCTTTACGCCGACCACAAACACTTTTCTGGTGAGGGGGTCCTTGAGTTTCGTGATGTTATATCTTTTCTGTTTGACTGCAACTGGTCCAGCAGCTCTGAGTTTCACCTTCAGTCTTGCTACTACTAGGTGATGATCACTTCCCACATCTGCGCCTCTTCTTACTTTCACGTCTTGTAGTGCATGTCTCCATCTGCCATTGATCATTATGTGATCTATCTGGTTTCTGTCTCGTCCATTTGGTGATTCCCATGTTAACTTGTGCACTTCTTTGTGTTGAAACAGTGTTCCTCCAATGACCAGGTTGTTAATACTGCAGAAGCTTATTAATTTGTCCCCATTCTCATTTGCTGTTCCACTGCCGCATTTCCCCATTACTCTTTCGTTATAATTATTGTGTGTTCCAACTTTCGCATTTAGGTCTCCCATTACTATAATAAGATCGTACCTGGGTAAAGTTTCCATTTCCTTTTGTACCTGTTGATAGAACTCGTCCTTGATCTCTTCATCGCTGTTGTTTGTTGGTGCATAGCATTGTATAATTGTGGTGTTGGTGAATCTCCCTCTCAGTCTTGCTCTTATCAGTCTATTGTTAATGGGTTTCCATTCCAGTAAAGACCTTTCCATTCCTTTCTTCAGGATAATGGCTACACCTTCGTTGTGCTGACCATCCTCTCTACCAGAATAAAGTACTGTTTCCCCTGTAGCTGTTTTTATTCTCCCCATCCCTGTCCATCTGCTCTCGCTTATTCCCAGGATATGTAATTTGTAATTCCTCATCTCTGCTGTAATTTGTCTCAGCTTTCCTGCCTCATTCATAGTTCTGATGTTCCAAAAACCAATTTTGGTTTCGTGTTTTGCGGTCAGGGCATCCGTTTTGATGCCAGTGGCTTCCTTTCGGCTTTCACCACTGTCAGTCATACGAGCCTGAGACTCCGGATGTCTGTCCCGCATCAAAGTTTTTCCATCAATGGTACCTATACCTTGTAGCGGTATGGCAGCTTGTGTACCCTGACAATCCCCAGAGCTATGCCAGTGGGAGTTTTACTCCTGGTAGGTTCAACCAAGCTGGACTGGTCTGCGTGGGTAGGGGTAAAACAAAAGCTGGTACCCTGGTTCTCCAGGTTGGGGGTTTTAGCACAGGGCCGACACCCCTGTCTATGTAAAAAAATCGCACATGTTACGGAAACGGCAATAAATGGAAACATGAAAGTTGTAAGGACAAAAATGAATGATACGCCTGAACATATTCTCCAAAACTGCCCAGACCACAATGACCTACAACATCAGACCTGAGGCAGAAGCTATGGGGCTGCCTCATGGACCTGGAATAGATTGGTGACTTTGTCCTGGTGACAGGCCTGCAGATTGAGTATGACTAACAAACTAAACACAGAAGAATGATTGAATGACACAGACAAGGAAGGATTGGTGTGAATCTGTTGAAGGCCTATGCTCACAGGGAGCTGAAGGGTAATGAATAAATGAAAGCTGAATGTCTAATACAATTGCAGCATTTTAAAATCAACAAGCCAGATATGTCCCATTTCTGGATAAATAAAATAATGAATAACGACTACATCTCCTGACCACATCAATACAACCAATTTAAATTTCAGCTTGTGATGAAAATATTCATGTAAAAACACAGCAATTTCAAGGATATATACAAATATGTGTAATCACAGCTTGTTCAAGCTGAACTGCACACAAAACTGAAGAATATTTCCAGCACCCCGGATAGGTAATTTTATGTAACGTACATACCATGAGTCATTTATTTGGAATTCTGGAATTGCAAAAGGCAAACTAAACACAAAAGAAAACATTGGAATGCTGGCGGGTAATGCAGTAAAGAATCCAAATGTACAAAACAGAAGCAAAGAACCATGAAGGGGCATTCACTTCACAGTATAATTCACACCCAAAAAAAAACAAACATGTGCTCAACATAAGACATATTTTTTACACATTAAAATGAGAAATATATCAGTTTGCAAATGCTCATTTGCTGAGAACACCGTCTCATTATCACATAAAAACACATTACATTTGCATGATATCAACATACATAAAATAAATGTTACAGTTGATCAAGTTAACAGGAGAATAGGAGCGCAAAGAAAGGGCATGGTATGACAACAGAAATGATGGAATCACAATCTTCTTGAAGAGTTCAGGAAGGAAAGAAATGAAGATCCATGGTAGGCACACTAGAGAGACGAAATCAAAAGACGATGAAAAAAGACAATGTTAATAGTGAATTTGACAGCACTTCTAATCTTACAAAACATTGTTCTAGTCTAACAAAAACTTTAAAAGAATATATTTTTTTTTAAACGTACGCAAGCTATTACTCGAGGCGAGAATCTCCTGTTACTATATCTAACCTGAGACTGATTTTTACGTGAGTATCCCTTTTTTCCCTGTACAATGACAGGTGTCCACTCGTCATTCAGGCAGATACTCGCCGTCTTCGGAGGGTACCCATTAGAGCTGGGTCGGCTCAGGAGCCACCAGTCCCTGGCCGACAACACTCCTTGAAATGTTTTCGCCCAGGGCTCGAATTAATCCAGTCCAAGTCCTGGTCAACGACACTTCTTCAAATGACCTCGTCCGGGCTTGAACCTGGATCACCCGATCGCCAGCGCAGTGTGGTAACCATTACACCAGCGCGGCTCCCAAAAGCATATAACTAATGCCCTGTGTGGTGCTCAGGCGGGGGGTGGGTCTATGATGAGATAAAGAAAGAAATGGACTACTACTCCCTCAGGCATGTCATATAATGCAACAAATATGAGGTTGTGTATCCCCGGTGGTGTGGGTGGGGGGGGGGGGGGCTAGCAACCTCATCATGGAAACACATATTGCTACAGAAATCACCACTACAATGTTAATCAGAATAGACGTCACTGCACTCTGGGCAAACCCATAGGTGCTCAGTGTCCCTCAGCAAATGTCGAAGGGGTATGAATGCTAATTGTTCCTGTTGCGCACTGGTTGTATACACGGCATATGTGTCCTCTCATACGTCCACCACTACAAGAGCATGTGAAGGCTTAGTGTAGACTTCCTGCAGCTGCAGTGGTGGCTGCATGCTCAGTAAGAAGCACAACGGAAAATGGTGATGGTGAATAGTGAATTTGACAGCACAGCTCCTCTTTGTTTGTAGTATCAGTTGCCTGTATGTCATGTCTTACTAAACTCTTCTTTAAAAAAAAAGTATATAACTGTAACACATCTTTACGACAAACCTGAATAAATTTAAAACATTACAACAAACAAACAAAATAAATAAAATTGTAATTAACTCCACTGTGGTGACTGATGCTCTTAAGGACTAGATCAAGAACATGTATTTCTCAACATGTGGTTAACACGCTCATGAAAACTATCATTTTCACTCAAATTTATGCAGAAACGAGGATAAGAATTTTCTAATAATAAATGAACTGTCCAAATTAAGGGAGTACATTCTTGAATTAGCCTCCCCAACATTTCAATGTATAATATACAAAAACATACATAGCTTCAATATTTTATAAGTTACACACATTAAATGCTGCACTAGAACAGCATGAACAGAGAAGGCAATTATAACACGTTTCACTAGCTTTGCCCAACTTCAAAATTCTATATCTCAGCGAATATATAACGCATATAAGTGAATTTTTGTGTGTGAATTTGAAATGGTATAGACCCTATGAATTAAATTTTTCATTAAAATGCGGCCATTGGTTTCAATTTTCGTTTCTTTGCGATATAATATAAAATCTTACTTGCCAACACACATCACACGCACACATATTGAAATGTCTACAGTAAATTATACGACCTCATTTGCACATTTTTGGTTTATCAAGCAATTGGCATGATTTTTGAGTGAAATTGCGTGAAATCGCACTTCTTGAACATAAAACAGTTTATATCCGGTGCAACGCACACATTGTCAATCAGAGGTGTGTCTACAAAAATTATTGTGTGGTTAAGAAGGAAAAATGAGTCTGCGAGTACATTTTATGACATTACAGCAAATCACAAATAGGATTTTTAAGTATTTCTGCAATGAAGCTACTCGAGGAAAACTATATCATTTTATTTCAAACCCACAAAAGAGGACTATTCACGCCTTGGGGATAAGCAAACGATCATTGCACCGCTGGATAGCGACATCTGAAATGTCTAATTCGTGTTTTACAAATGAAAATTAGGCCAAGAGTGGTGGATAATTTTGACAGAGAATTGATCCGCAGAGAAATTTGCAATATGTTTCACAATAATGAGGCAGTGACTTTAAGGAAATTGAAAATTTGGTTAAGAAAGAATAATGACATTGATATTTCCAAATCTACGCTATGGAGGACTATTAGGAGTTTGGGATTCACTTTTAGAAAATATGTTGGTGGTAGAAACCTTATTTGTGAGAAGCCTCATATAGTTGCAATGAGAAGCAAATATTTACGCGAGGTCAGAGAAATGAGAAGAGATTGTTATGATTTTGTGTATTTAGATGAAACTTGGATCAATGCGCACCACAGTAATGAACGAGAATGGCAATCATCTGATGGAACAACTAAGAGACTAGTACCAAGCAGCAAAGGACAGCGCCTAATAATTGCACATCCAGGAAGCAGCCATCATGGGCTTCTAAATAATACTGAACTCATATTTGTTTCAAAATCTACAGATAATAGGGATTACCATGCAGAGATGAATGGCAAGATAGTTCAAGATTGGATTGTGAATCATGTACTTCCTTCCTTGGATAGACCGTGGTGTTTGATAATGGACAATGCCTCATATCACAACGTTGTGGCACCAGAAGATAAAGTTTCTAATTACCCAAGTATTAAAGATGTACTAAAGATTTGGCTGACCATAAACAACATTCCATTCAACCATGAACCTGAATTACTTGGAATTGTAAAAAAAGACACAGCATACAAAGATATTTCATATAGACAAGGCAATCCATGAACATGGTCACAGATGTTTAAGATTACCTCCTTACCATTCTCACTTAAACCCAATAGAATTAGTATGGGCTAAAATTAAGGAACAGGTAGCAACAGAAAATAGAACGTTCAAATTAAAAGATGTTGAAATACTTATAAAAGCCGCCATCTCCAATATAGCCAGGGATTATTGGAAGAAAAGTGAGAACCATGTGTTACAAGAGGAAGAGGAATATTGGAAGAATGATGGTTTGTCCTTCATTCAGCCGAGATTGATTTTCAATTTCTCAGAGACATCTGATTATGATTCGGATGAAGTTTGATTTCTTTAAAGATGACCTTACCGTTATTTACAAGCACATTAGAGGAGCAACGTTCCATTATGATATTTATGAACCACAAAGAGATGATACCCATTGAAATAATTAGATCAAGGAAGGTCCAGTTTGGTAGCGCATTAAATGTCAATGACAAACAATGTCACGAGTATTTCGCATGCAGATCATTTAAGAAATCATCTTCAACACGTATTCAATTGCAAACGTGATGGCCACATTATTGTAATAGTAGACACGCCTATGCCTAATCAATTCACAGAATCTGTGCATGAAGTGGTAAAATTTCTTTTCTCGATACACAATAATTAGTATGCCGACAAAGATCAAAGGATTTCATCCGTTTATGGGAACTGGACAAGATGCACAGATATAAAGTATATATTTGTTGGGTCTAACCCAATATAACATCGTATGCAAAAAATGGAATTAATACGTTAGACGGTTAATCAGATAATTACATTTGTTTGAGGGCAAAGCTAGTGAAACGTGCTATAGCAGTGCAGATGTGTGCAACATTTAACAAATATTCAGCGTGAGGAAATTACAAGAAATGTTGCATGTAGCTGTGAATGGCTTTATTAAAGATGACACTTTTGTAACAGTTTAACCTCTTCCCATCCTGTGTCTCACAGAATTGACCCGAGGAGTGAGCCTAGGTGTCTGAAAACTGGGACAAACAATTTTAAAATGATTTTTCTTTTTCTAATTTCCCATGGCAAGGAAGTTAATGAACAAACTACTCTCTGATATTTTTAGTGCTAGATTCTATCAAGAATATATACACAATATTCTGAAAAGATATTATTTTCTCACAATTCAGTGTGGTAGCTATTTGGCACACAAAGGTCAAACTGACAAACAGTACTGTTTCTCCTAGATTTAGAATATCACACCGTCTCTGGTGAGTGCCACTTCAATGTTACTAACATCAGACATTTTTTACAGGATAGTGGTTCAAGATTCAATGTGATTACAGAAGTGAAGATATTGCTAAGAAAGATGTCACTGATGAGAAGCAGGAAAATCCTGAAGAGGAGTTGTGGATAAAACTGCTGTACAGTGTTGATAGTTGTACTGGCTAGTTTGGAGAAACCATGTGCTTCTCTATGGTGCGGAATTGATTTCACTTTGCTCAGTCAGTGGCCATCCTTCGTACAGTGCCCCAACTCTGGTTCATTCTTTGCATCTTAGCCTCCACCAAGTTGTTTTTGGTCGGCCTCTCTTTCGCTTTCCTTCAGGGGTCCATAGCATAGCTGTTCTTGTGATGGCATCGGGGTCTCTTCTGAGGTCATGGCCAACCCAGCTATGATGGTGTGCATGTCCTCTTGCTTGCTCCGAGTAAGCAGATCTTGGTTGGTGATGGTATTCGGCCAAAAGATTCGGAGAATTTTTCTTAGGCATGTGTGAAAAGAGGACAATTTCGACATTTCCTTCTCTGTAACTCTCCAGCATTCCGCTCCATAGAGAAGCACGTGGTTTCTCCAAACTAACCAGACACGTGTAGGAAATTACACCCAATGTTGACTACTCTGAAAAATAATACCCCTGGGGGAAACTATAAGACGCAGAGAAATAACTACTACTAACAAGAACAGTGTCTGGAACAGAACACACCAGACTCAACAAGCACTTAAACAAATTAAACCCCTCACATAAGCCAAACTGCCGCTACTGTACCCACATGAGACAGCTCAGCATGTGCTACACACTTGCCCAGGACTCTCCACACAAAGAAGCAAGCTACAGCCGGGATGGCCAACAATCACAAACACACTATACAGCACCACTTGACAGCTACAGAACATGTGCAAATTCTTCAACTTGGCATTGGCTGCGAAAGAGAGCAGCCCTAGTTAAACTACAAAAACTCCCCTATGGCAGTATCTGCTATGGGCCTACCTTTTACTAACAAGAATCTGTCTTTTTCAGGGCTATCAAGTCTTACAATTTAACAGACCATGAGTTTCAAAAGGAAGATGACACTATAGCAGAGACCTACTAATCGCAGACTGTATTAGGTTGTTCCTTATGTGTATCTTCCGGCCTATCTGTCTGTTTCTTTTATTATGTATCTTTTCTTGATACATAAGATCAGTATTTGCTAAAAAGTAAATGCAGCTGAAAGCAACTAGGGAGTTGGCAAAGAAAAACCGTGATGACAAAATGAAAAAAAAAAAGGCACAATGAAGCTGTAGAAAAATTACAAGTTCCGTTACACACATGAAAATTCCTAATAATTGGATACAAAAAGGTTAACAATGGTCCTGGGATAAGTATAACAGCTTTCATTCACAGGCAGATAAAAAGTCTCACCTTTTTAGCAATCTGAGCACAGAAACTGTTTTTAATGGTACATTTGTAATACCAAACCATATAAAATTGACAACATTTTTGTCAACTTGCTGAACTTGAGCGCAACCATTACAAAAAATATATGAAACCAACTTTGCTGTGTTTATGGGAATGTCAATAAGAAGGGTGATGGGGTGGAGCGGGGAAAAAAGAGAGAAAAAGAAAAAAAATAATAATAAAAATTCACACTGTATTACACAGACGGGATCCTGTTTTTGTGATACTCTTATTGTATCTATCAGACAGTCTCACAATCTGCCCCCACAACTGTGAACTCTCAAGAAGTGACTCACGCAAAAAAAAAAGAACAAAAAAGGCCACTTTAAATCAATAAAGAAACATTTCAGCCACTGTTACTCAACCACTCTGTCCAGTATAAACTTCACAGCTTCCTGTTTCCTGAGTACCCTGGGAACTTTATACTGGTTTGAGGCAGCACTTGGTTGCTCTAACATAAACCGACGCAGAGCCAAGAAAGAGCTCCTTTCAACTATATGAACCTGTATAGGGTCAATCATGCCCTTGTGTCGAAAGGATGAATACAGATTTGAATGTACCATTAAGGCATCATCAAGCTGGGGATAGAACAATTAAATCAATTTTTAAAGTGCTAAGATAGAATTTTAGACATAGAACAATCAAATCAATTTTTAAAGTGCTAAGATAGAATTTTAGATAGCATAAGATAGAATATGAATGCTATTTGGGCTGGTTAAACAAAATCCAGCAAAGCTAAGAAACAAGCTAAAACTAAGTCAGGCAGTTGACACAATGTCTTAAAACAGTACACCCTAGAAATCCAAGATACTGAGGTAAAAATGTATGTTGTACAAATGTCAAACAATTCAAAACAAATTTGTTTAAACCTAAATACAGTGTTTCAGCAGTGAGATTTTGAAAATGATGAAAAGATAATATACAACATGATTTTGTTTTTTTAAGTCGCTGCTTGCCAAATTTTTTGGAGGTAGCCCAGACACTGTCATCACATGAACGTCTACTTGAATACCTTTACCACAGTGAACAAACAGGTCATTAGAACTGAAAACTATTTTCTTACATTCTCACACCCAAATACATTTTGATTGTAGAATTCCACATGTTTATACTTGTTTTTAACTGATGTTTTCCAATTCATAAGAGTTCATGTGAATATTTTCATTTAAAATGCAAAAAATGAAATAAACTTACCATTTTTCTCTGCGCTGGAGTCACAGAACGTATGTCCTTACTGCCATCATCATTCTCCAATTCAACGAAGACATGGTAACATGGCTGAGATGTTCTGAAACCTGGCAAGCAAACATAAACAAATTGTTTTAACAAACTGTTCCCCATATTAGTAAAAGGTATTTTTATAAATTTTTCAAAATGTAACTGTTTTCTGATTTTAATTTTGCTCTGTTAAAAAAAAAAAAAATAAGCTGTTTTGTCGCAGTGTTTCTACTAATGTATGTCTGAAATTATCTATGAAAGATATCTTCTATGGACAACTGGCACATGGCAAAAGAACAGTTGGGCGACCCCAGCTGAGATTCAAAGATGTGTGCAAGAGAATCACGAGGGCACATAAATCCAGCAACCTGGGAGGATGAGGCTGCCGAATGCACCAAGTGGTGATGCTCTCTACAGCGCCAGCAGAAGAGAGGAGAAAATGTAAAAAGGAAAATTGTTGTTGTTTAACTAGGGCTGCTGAGCTTCTCGCTCTTTAGCAACCAATACCAAGTTAAAGACTTCTTGGTATTATCTACACTGTAGATCTAGGCTTTTCCTGTGGCTCTTCTGCCATTCTGAAATGTGCTGAGTTGAAGTCATGAGCTCCAGTGTCTCCAGCTTTGCTTGCACAACCTCATATTGGTCACCTCTTATGACAAGCCGTATGTAGCAGCTGTCCTGCTCTTTCTTCATCTCCTCAGAGACCCCACGGGAACAACACAGGGCCATTTTAATTGTGAATGTTTTTAAACACAGATGAAAAGTGTTGTAGACAAGATACGAATAGGAAATTGTTGTAAATCTTAAGTAGCCCAAACTCCAGATAAAGAGAGAATGATGAAGATGGAAGACGATGAACCATGGTTTAATAATATTGCAGAACAGTACTTCTTAACCTCTTAGAGATAAATCTCCCCCCCTTCCCCCAGAAGCAGAAGAAGTCTTGCACTCCAATACAGGTTGGTAACCCAGAATTCAAAATGCTCTGGGATGGCCATTTTCGGTTTTCTGATTTTTTCGGTTTTCGCCCAAAGCAGCCCAAAAATTGGTTAATGTAGCCCAAAAATCGCCCAGAGTAGCCAAATTTTGCCCCAACTTAAATTATGTACAGCTGTAGTAGAATTTATTTTTCAGAAAATTTTTTTTTTAAACTTTAAAAATAGCCTACATTCATGCTCTAATCGTCGTCTTCAGCTTGGAGTCAGACACCTGTTGATGAAGGATCGCCTTCAATGTTCAGTTCTTCATGGTATATTTTAGCTTGTTTCATAACCAACAAACCAGTCAGCGGCATGCGTTCCCTTCGCCGTTGCCGAATCTATCCAAAGTTTTCCAATCTGACATTAGTTTTTGGTCATCACTGTCCCTGTAAAACTTTAGCAGCTTGTCTTTCTGTTTCTTTATGTCATATACTGTGGTAGTTCCTACACCATATTCTTCTGTAAGATGACGCACAGAGACACCACGATCAAGCTTCTGCAATAACTCTACTTTCTGTGCTATCATTGATAATGACACGTTTCCTTTTCTGATTCCCACTGTTATCCACAGGAGAATATGCAGCTCTTTTTGACATTTTCACAATGATATTAAACTCTAAATCCCAAAATTAGCACACAAATATCCAACTCAAAATAACAAATAAGCTCAGAAATATCCACCACATGTGGCTGGTAGCCGTGCCGGAACACAACTGACCACGCTATGTTTGAACATTTGTATCACACAGTAGCGATTACGCCAGCATATACTGTACTGAGCCTGCGCGTCATGGGCTGGAAACGTGATAAACTGAACATAGCGCGTGGTCACTTCTTCGCATACGTGTAAATATGTCAACATGTGGAGTGACGAGAGAAACTAACCACACTTTAAAAATGTGTTTGACGCTGAAGATTGCGTGATTTTGGTTCCTTGCATACCAGTTTAAAAAATTTTTTTTTTTTTTTTTGGGAAACCTAAAGTCGCTTAAATTAGCCCAAAAATCGACCCAAAAAAACTTCCAATTTCGGTTTACAGATGTTCGGATTCTGGGTTACGCACCTGTACCTTCAAGCTCACAACATGAGCCAGAAATGTGACACCAGAGTTCAAGGTATGTTTTTTTTTTTTTTTTTTCACACAAAATGAAAAGAAAAAATATTTTATTATTACATGAGCAAGTAACACACCAAAACATAATGAGAAAATAATTATGTTGTGCTTTTTTCTGCTGCTTGTCCTGATGCCCGCACTTATTCTCATGTCGTCATTTCATTCCATTCCATTCCTTTTCAACTTCACTGGATCTTTGTAGACAAACTTATCATGGCTTATGGCCAATGTATCGTGAACAAAATTGAAAGGCCTGTGTGCTCTTTTAATGAGTGTTCCATTTAGCTTTCACTGTGCAGTGCATGCCATTTCTGTATTTTCCCGCAAAAAATGCCCTATGAAATGATTTCATGGCAAACAAATTCTTTTAATGGGTGTTCAACTTAGCTTTCAGAGCGCAATGTGTCTTTTCCATATTTTCCCAAAAGGCTGGCAGGATTTTCTCACTGTTGGTTACAGACAGTCCAGTAAGGCAATTAGTACATAGGAGATTTAGTGCATGCAATGAACTCAGATGTGAATGGGAAATTGGTCGTTACAGGCACATGAATAATGAGTCCATTTAAAAGTGATTCCCAGTATTTGTTCATACAGCTGTAGACAGTGTCAATAATTCTTTAGAGTTTTACCCACAAGAGGATTCAAAACTTTCTGAAGAAGGTTAATATTATAAGTACAATATATTTATTGAACTCACATAGCCAATATTCTGTTCTGTACAAATACAGTGTACTATATTGTGTTTATGATGATTCGCCATCTAAAATATCTGGCATGTCTCGCACTCTCAGAAGAAGGATCCTGTACCCTCAGGAGGTGCAAGCACCCCTAGTTAAGAAACAATGTTGTAGAACAAATGACAACACCAGGACGATGAAGCCAAAAAAACTTGATTATAACCATGGTAGTATACAGATGTGGAAGTGAACCTCTGTCTGTGAGGATAATTACACCCTCATTGACTCTTGACATCATCTATACACTTCCAGGGATTCGCCCTGTGTTGAAACATGTTGAGAACTCAGCATTGCACACTAAGTTTGGAGGACGTAACTCTGGCTTTTGCCTGGTTGGCTGCATGCAGGAGGATCTCACTATGGACTCATGATAGGTAGGGGGAGCTGAGAAGTGGCTCTGTGTAAAACATGACAATCCTTGGGAGAGCCCAGAACCAGAGCACAGTATTTTAGCTCTGCATATCTGGAAAGCCCCCTTGGATGGTAGGGTCTGCACATTAAGCCATACACTTCTCCCTCCTAGCTTGGGACCAGATGTGATGATTCTTTAAATGCAAGCCAAGCTGTGGAAACTGGAGCTCATGAATTCAACTCATGTTTCGGAATGGCAGAAAAGCCACAGACACCTCACGGTAGAAGGGGAACGACTAAGTAAGTAAGATAAGCCACAGGAAATGCCTAGATCTACAGCATAAATAATACCAAGGACTCGTCAACTTGGTATTGGCTGCAAAAGAGCAAGAAGCTCAGCAGCCCTATTTAAACAGCAACAACAACATAACCACGGTAGAAAAGCAATAAAAATGAAAAGAAAAAAAAGCACAGTCACTAACTATCAGGTTTGTCCATTCCATCCATAATGTTACTGTCAGTGCAGCAGTAGTCAGCAAGTTTGATATCAGTCCAGATTTTGGTGATTGTTCCCTTCAAAATTTCATAAAACAAAGCTTCTGATATCTTCTCTCCTCTCACATTCAAGAATTGACCTTTTCTGTGAAAAGAATTAATAAAATTGCACCAGTTAAAACAAAAACAACAACATACACCATCCATCTTCCAATTTGTACTTCATTCATCACCCATCAGTTACCTGTAGAGCATACATCTTCAACAAGATCAGGCCAAACCTTTCTATCTTCTGCCATCTGTACAAGGTCTTTCTGTGTCTTCTTTATCCTTTTTACGTCTGTTTGGCATTCCCTTCTCCGTGTGTTTGTGGGCCCCACTCCATTTCTCTTACCTTGTGAATTCTAGAAAAAGGACTACCTTGTAATGCTATCTGCTGGTCAGCCAAATCTAGATAGTCAAGCTACTTTGTCAGAGTCCACTGAAATCCATTTCTGTTGATTGATATATTTGTGATCCACCAGAGAATATTGTGATATTGGTGATCGTAAATCCCTAACACACTCCAGCTCCTATCTCAAAGTGTTCTGTAAGTTGTCAATAGAGAAATATATTTCATGTATCACATATTTTTTCTCTCTTTATCTGGCTAATAAACGCATATAGGCTTCCATAACACCTCATTAGTTTTCTAGATGGTTCTCCTATTCTAAACTGAATTGTTGAAGGCCACTGAATAGTCCACAAATCCAATGTCAAGTGGTGAATTTTATTCCAATTAGTACTTGGGAAAGCAATATTCCATTAACGATGTGACGAAAGTACTGAGATTCTGTCTTTCAAATGGCCCATGTCTTTTTCTCCTTGCATTTTGTTCACTATTTTTAGGAGGGATTACAGGAAATCCTTCTCCATGTTTCTTCTCCTTCTATTATTTACGTTTTTTCAAGATGAGATCACGATGGAGTTTGATCTATGTGTTTAGAATGGGGGTGTAGGGAATTAGAAAGTATTTTTCTAGAAGAAAGATTATAGATGCTAGATCAGGATTGGCACCAGATTGTCTTTTTTTAAAGATATTGCGTGGCCATATACGCATTTTTCGGGAGTTAAATTATTTGCGGCCATTTTTGCTTCATTTCCGCAGTATAGGGCTAGGACCAATTCCCGGTTCTTTGTCTAGCAGAAACTGGTTGCATCAGAAAGATCTAAGGTTCTGATTGGCTGAGAGATAACTGCAGTTAAAATGCAGAGCTCCGATTGGCTTTAGAACCACGCCGCGCATATGACGTCATGAAGTCGGCGCGTGGGGGTCTTGATTATAAAAGGCCTATATTTCATAGCCTCTTTCTCTTTTAATGAAAAATTGCCAAAGCCGGGTGCCAGAAGCATATTGTCGATTGCCTTCAGTTGGACATTCGAGATTTGCAGGTGCCGGCTTTTTGTGGGAATGAGAGCGGAATTTTGAGACCACAAAATTTCTCCCACGGCAAAGTTGGGGCATTCGCAGAACCGCAAGGGTTTTACGTTAGTTGCCAGTAGTGGAAGGAGAGGAAGAAAATACGTTTTCCCAGCCAGGGGAAGACATTTTCCAGCGAATAGGATTTTTGTGGATAAATCCTGAGCTCTGACGCTCGTTACACACGCAGATTTGGCAGGCTGCCAGCGTTGTGGTAATTTTGTGTTCGTTTCTTCACGGCCATAATAAAGCCGACGGCCCAGTTATAGGTACTCGGGCAGGTAATTTCAGAGTGGTAGAAGTCAGCTACAGTTCCAGTCCAGAATCCAGTGGGGTTCTGTTAAACCTCAGTCATCAATTCCAGAGTTAGTGGAGAGAGAGAGGGTAAACATTCTCTCTACTGAAGTCAGCACAGATAGGCAGAACTGTTAGTTTTGGTGAATCATAGCAGAGGACAGCTGCTGAAGTTTAGAGGTGCAGTTAGTTGTGTTCAGGAGATTCCAGGATAGGCTGGGTAGAACCGAAGTCTGTGCAGAGATTGTGTAGTCACTTCGCAGTCGTTCCAGCTATCAGTGGACTTAGAGTTAGAGTTAGAATTTAGAACAGCTAGTTTGGAGTGTAGGCGACATCAAGTGCAGTGTAGTTCATTTCAGTTAACCTTACCTTCTTTCTCCATACAGGTTGCAATTGTGGGAGAAGGGTTGGGGTTGATGCATTTTTTAACTGTGCTTGATTTTGTTTCAGGTGTGCATCCTCGCAATTTTTGTATTTGACATGCATATGTTTGTTTATAGGTGTATAATAAACTTGTATAAATTGTAGCTGGCATCAGTCATTTCCTTTAGTACAGTAGCTATATGTTGTCTGTACCTTGGTGTTTGTGAATCTTAATTGAACCTTATCCCCATAGGGTAGTTAGAGGTGGTTCGAGGCCATAGCAATTTAAACGTCCGAAGTGGCGAGGAAAGAATCAACCTCGGTTCTCAACCTCGGAGCCAATGGTCTCAACTTTCACATTTTGCACTATATTTCTATCTGAATCTATCATTTCAGTCTTTCTTCTTACTATTGTCTTGTCACTATATGTAGACAGTCTCTAGTCCTAAATCCATTTCGTGACAAACTCTCTGTGGTGAGCCATGCAGAAAGCCATGATACAGTACAGCCCAGCGCCCCCCCACCCCCATTAATACTAACACCGCCTTGCAAAACCCCTCTTCGCTCAACACTATCATTAGAACTGCCATGCTATGGACCCCAGAAGGACGGCGAAAGAGAGACAGACCAAAGACAACCTGGCGGAGAACAGTGGAGACTGAGATCAAAAGCATGAACCAGAGAACAAAGGACGGCCATCGACCAAGCAAAATGAGGACAGTTTGTTGCTGCCCTACAAGACGCCACTAGGCATGATGGCCACTGACTGTTTTGTCAGTCAAGGGATAAGGATCCAAGAGAAGAACTTTAAATGTTCTCTTAGAACATGAATACTATTTGGTATTTAGCACAAACGGGCCAACAAACATTGTTTATATATATATATACCCTAATATACAAACTTTCATAAGAGGGTGATTGCTTAGATTAAAAGGACTAGAAGTTGGGTGTCACAGTTCTGGCAGATCGTTAATTGTTAGTCTCAAGGACTAAACTAGGAAAGCGTGTTAGATTTTACGGCGGGATCAATTTTATAAGCATTTCCTCTGCACTATCCTTTTTTTTTATGTCTGTCTCTAGTTCTCTTCTTCATTTAATGCTCTTCTTGGTTTTTTTAATTTTAAATACTGTTCTAAAAAATCAGATTATAAATAAACGCAGCATTATTTTAAGTTACTTTATATTCATAGAGGGGGAGTTAAAGTTTGAGATCCTCACATGTGCGTCTAGTATTTTGTAGACGCACATTTGAGCGCATCTAGGTTAATTGTATGTTTAATTATTTGCGTACGACCGTGCACCATTCTTAAACAGGTATGGCGCGTTTTGTCGCTGTGATTTGTTGCTATCCGGGCAACGTACTAGAGGAGAGATCCATAGATCCTTCTTCATGAACAGACATTATTTGGCCCGGGATCTTATCCCAAGTCTAGGGAGGACACGGCCATGATATAATTATAATCATCTGCGAGATGATGTTACTTTTCTTGTGCCTGACATGCCAAGAATAATTTATTGTTAATATTCAGCCAGAATCGGCTTATTGTAGTATTCAGCCTCTGATATATATTCCTCCAGTACCGTATATTGCAGAGCTTCAACCTGACCAGTGGAGTCAGTTGTTAGTGTGTTCAATACAACGCTAGGAGATGTCATCGGATCGTCATTAAATATATTTATGCTCAACACTTTTAACATGGTTATTTTTGTAAAACCCATGCATCCTACAACTTCGTTGCTGTAGAGCTTCTGCTAACCTTGAAGTGGTAGCGGTTAGTGTGGTCGGTCAACAACCTCAGTGATTGTCATTTACTATGTACATTTTTGCCATGAAACTACTGATGTCAACATATATAATGTCTGAACTCCTGATGTCAAGGTATCGTCAAATAAATATGTTTCGTACTAAATCTTGCAACGAGTCCAGCATCTCTTCATTGCTCGTTACCGAGTTTCATGATCATTAATTAGATCACCATCATATGATCAAACAGCGGCCCACAACACATTCGCGTTATAAAGGAATACGTCGGCCACATGTTGTAAGCCCGACAGCCCTGACAACATCATTGTCAATGTCAGTCCAGTAAAGAAAACACACCGGTAACAGTTGGCGACCAGTATATGGGGAAAATTGTTTTTTTTCAAGTAAAGATGCTCCTACGAATTCCCAGAATGTTAGTTTCAAGATACATCGACTACTGCGACAAGAATTTGCCATCAACGACACTGTTGTTTTCAAGATTGCTGTTTAACGGTCGACCCCACTGACCTCTGCGTGGTCAACTTGTACATCGTGTCAAGCCATATTGTGAGGGTCAACAATGGATCGTAGTACTGACAGTCTTTTGCTCACCATGCAGCGCCTGATACCTATCGACATTGCGTTCGCGAGACTGGGATTTTTTTTAAGATAAGTGGCTGATTGTTTTTGTGCACCTTGTCACTGCTGCATGTTTTGGTCGAGCCTTTCTTTTATTATGTCCACATTTAATCTACATGTTCTATGCTCTATGTGCCTTGCGGGAAGGTTGGGCGGAGACCTACATGGGATTCATCCCAGCTTCACACCAGGGCCAACGTTAGGCGTTCTTTAGGGACATTTGCAGATTTCCCACAGTGGAAATTCCGGCTTATATTTGCCGAAGGATTTCGATCCACTGTGCTTGGTTGTCTGTGACACCTTAGCATTTAGATGTGACTTGCTGTTTTTATTGTTGTTGTTGTGATAATTTTTTTTCTCTGTGCCTTAGTTTATTGATTGACTTTGTTTGTAACTGTCATTCTCCACCTTACTATCCTTGATTTATATACAAGTTTTCTATTTATACATTGTACTGTTGCTTGTCTCATATTTTTTTTCGCAGTGTCATTGCATTTTTTGCAATACTTTTACTTTATTTCTACTTTATTCCTTCTTTGATTCTGCGAACATTTTCATTTGTCCTTTGGTATCTCGTCTTCTTATCAGTTGTTCTCAGTATCTTCATCATATATAATATTGCCTGTCTTATATGCTCTATTAATTTTTTTCTTCTAATGCATGATTTATTGCTTGATTATTAATTATATTGTAATATTAGCATTCCTGAAATTAAGAAGAATTTAGGGAGCCGCGCTGGTGTAATGGCTACAACGTTGTACTGGCGACCAGGTGTTCATGGTTCAAACCCGGGCGTCGGCGTTTGAAGAAATGTTTACGACCGGAAATTTGACTGAATAATCTGAACGGCTCCTGCACATAAATCCCGTGTGGATGGGAAGGAGCGAAGCTCCTGACCGGGTTGGAAGGAAAGTCTACTGACCCCCCAGCCTCGCAATGACATGTCATTGGGCCAAAAGGGCTAGAAAGCTCGAGTGCCGCTGGTTATAGAAAAAAGAAAAAAAAAAAAAAAGAAGAATTTAAACCTGTCGCACATTAATTAAGGTAATACTTTTGATTTATAAAACAAATATTTGACTAAGTGAGTTAGCAACTCATAAACTTGGACACGATGTCTACATTGGACTATTTTATCAAGCAAGGTAAGGCGCTTGGAATGGACTCTGATGAGTTAAAGCGATTCGCAACCTCTGAATATGCGAAAGCCCAGGACGCAGAAGACAAGAAACTTCAGATGGAATATGAAAAACAGAAACTTCAGATGGAGGAAAGAAAACGTCAGATGGACGCTGAAACACAGAAAATGCAAATGGAAGCTACTGAAAACGAAAATCGTAGACTTCACGAACAGAAATTATTATCTTTAGAACTTGAGAGGATTAAGTTAATGAATGGTACTAATGCACAAAAATGCTCCTGAAACTCAAGCAACTACACACAAGAACGATCAGGTTGCCTCCATTTAAGTCTAATTCCAAACGATAATGTATTCTATCTAAATAGATTCGAGGCCATAAATAAATCAGAATATTGTACACGACTTATGGAACTTCTCACGGGAGAAGCTTTAACAGCAGTTTGTATGGTGGATGGACCTAACAAAAATGACTACAATGATCATCAGGGGTATTTTACTTTAAAAATATCAACTTGACGAAGATGGTTATCGGCTCCATTTTAAAAGCTTACTGCCAGAGAATGGAAAGGACTTCTCTGATTTCATTGCAACTATACGTCTTACTTTTTCTTGCTGGGTTGAACTTTCAAGAATAGAGCACACATATGAAGCCCTTATGGACTTAATGCTCCAGGATAAAGTGATGTCCACAGTCAACCCATTATTTCTCTCCTTCCTGCATGAGCGAAGGCCTGCTAACCTGACTGTTACTGAAATAGGTCGTCAATTCCTTACTGCACATCCAAACATGGTTGTTAGCAACTCTAACGTCAGGGAAGCATTACCAGTGGCATCAGCTATGGCCTTACAATAATAACTTGCGACCTAGGTCACAAAGCACTGATCGTAATTTTGGTAGGGGAGATTACCGGAAATACAGATCTCACCAAGGGAATTGATTCTGTAGCAATTCTCCTGCTCCAAGGGACTGGAGACAATTGAATGGGCCACAACATTTTAGTGAAAACAATTCAGGACATGGTAGACGTGATAACCACGCTAATAATTGGCAACCTTACGGTAATTCTTATAGAAGCCAACACAATTCATGTATTGGACATTTTAATCAAAGGGAAAATAGGTCTCGTCACCATTCCAATTGGAGTTCTAATCAAAACAGAGGTCCTATTAGAGAAAATAGTTATGATCGATCTCACTATAGAGGTAGATCACCAAATCATGATAGATCTCTTCGACATGCTAACTCAGCTCAACATGAGCCTCGAGAGATCTTAAATCAGGGTAGCAATAATACTGTTACTAATGCTGCTGCTTCTTGTTATTTTGATCATGCATCACAGTGCACGACTCTATTTCAGCCTGAAGCAGTTACTACCTTGAGTTGCGGTCATCCTCTCCCAATTCTTCCAGCCTTGTCTGCTCATGATGAAACAGGTTCTCTTACTCTACACAAGGGGTATGTCAATAACATACCGGTTAAGGTACTTCAGGACTCTGGTTGCACGACGGTTTGAGTCAGGCAGTCACTGGTTCACCCGTCTTGTGCTACAGGTAATGTTGTAAAATGCGTGACTTTTGGTGGCACAGTTGAGACTTTTCCAACTCCATCGTCAACATTGCCACTCCATTTTTTACGGGGTATATCAACGTATGCATGCTCCCGAATCTGATCGCTGACCTTGTCGTCGGACAGATACACGGGGTAAAAGTATGTACTCCGGTACAAATTGCTGCTTGGGAACAGCAACATCAACTTACTGCTTCCACATTTACGACTATGGCACAATCTTATCCCCAGATACATTCTGCTAATGTGGTGGGATATTGTAGTACTAATATTACTGATGTTCATAATACCAATATTGGTGCTTCTTTGAGCCCAGGACGACATACTTCAGTTTGTCGTTGCTTCAACTATAGTTCTTCTATAAGTACAATTAAGGAGGAAGATCCCTTCTGTATTGTCTGACACACATGCCAACTTTATTACCATGGCTGAATCTACATCCAGACATGTTGTTTGCAACTGCTCTTGTGCAATGACTGTTGGTTTATTAGCCAAATGTACGGACTTAGTTCTTCGTGCATTTATATTTCTTCGCCAGTTCGCTCAATTTCTTCTTGGTCTACGACTTTTTGTCGTACTCACTGGTTTGCTTTTCAAATTCAACGCGTGTCCAAATTCATTCATGTCTGTTTTTGCTTCTTTATTGCATATCAAATGTTTCTTTCCTTTAACAGTGTCCAGGCTATGACATTAGTTCAACCTTTTAGAGATATGCTGTTGTCAACTGAGTTTCTTTTATCATGCACGACGACTCAAATAGTCAGTCATCATTACACTCTTATTAATTTTCCTTTTGACGTCGGTATAATTTGTTAGTTCATGACTTTTATGTATGTTATTTCGCGCATTCAGCTGATTTTTTCGTACTGTTTCTTGTGCCTGTATTTTATGCACCGCTTTGTTCTCAGCGCGAGTTACTTATCACTCTGTTTTCTTACGCGGACACTTCTGTCGTCCCATATCATTCATCGTTTCATTCCGAACTTGTCTACTATCAATGCTACCCTATCTCGTTTGTTAAAGAAAGGGCCGCCTAACATGTTTCAGTGGTCACAGGGTTTCCAGGCCACTCTGGATAGGATTATGTTAATATTTTCCTCTGCTCCTATCTTGCGGTTACCTAACAAAAATTTTCGTTTAATAATTCGCAGCGACGCCTCGTCGATGGGAATTGGAGCTTCTCTGATGCAAGACTATTCAGGAACTCTCCACCCAGTGCTCTACGTTTTCTGGAATTTAACTGCAGCTGAACAACGCTACTCTGTGGTGGACCGCGAGCTATTGGCCATGGTCTGGTCTATACTCAAGTTACTACGTTTTTTACTTGGCGCCCACTTTGTCGTCGAGTCTGACCAGCGTGCACTTACTGCAATTAAGAGTAAGGACTTGAAGAACTCTAAATCGGCATGGTATGCAATTGCCTTACAGCCTTTTAATTTTACTGTCCAAGCCATCTGGGGTTCCGACATCGTGGTGGCTAATCTATTATCCTATTGTCCACAAGAATCTTCTGAGACGCTGGATCGCTTCACTAATTGACACCCGTACCACCATTATGCTCCAACTTCACTTTTGGTACTACTGGATGTGTTTGATGTCACCAACTACTCCATTTATTTTGATGAACTCGCTTATGAATATGATATCTTCATATTCGACTCGGAGTAACCTTTATTTCCACATCATTAACTGACTAGATTTTTATGACATATTATGTTGTTTCATTATGGTGCTTTTTCAGCTCATTTCTGACTTACTTTCGCTCATTCGCAGTGATTGACTTGTTAGTGCATTGCTATAGGTGTTTAGGACTATCCGCCATGACACTTTTTCGCGAGTGACTGATTAATGACCTTTTTTTCGGATGGAACATTGTGAGACTTTTTTAATTATTTCGTTATCATAGTTTTCTATGCGATTATTTTCTTTTTCAGTCATTCATATGACACGTTTACATTGTGTAGGCTATTCAATTTCGCTGCACATTTGCTATATACATTGCTTCATGCCTCATTTTCGAATGATAGCGCATCATTAGCGCCTGATATATATTTTGTGCGCGTAGCTATTTAATGACAGCTCTTATTAGTTTGATTAAGCTACCTAGGGTTTATTCTCATCGTACTCTTTTCGACTGTGTTGCTTTCTTCTCGTGTTTTATTTTTGGAATTGATTTGAGTTTCATTTCGTTTTCCACACTTGCGTTTCGCACACGAACGATACGCATCTCATTCTATTTTTACAATATTGACATGTTTTATCGTCTTGGTTGATTTCTTCTAATTTTTTCACCATTTATGATCATTCTTCATTTCATGTCATTTCCTTTGTTCTTTTCACTTATCATTTCATATGTAGTACACAGTTGATCTATGTCTCTTTACCTTTCAACTTTGTTTGAATTTGGTCTTTTACTCTCCTTCCACATTTATGTTCTTCTATTATTACTCTTTATAATTACACTTAAGATATTAATGATAGTTATCCATTGCTTGGCTTGATGGAACTTGACTGACTCCACTGTTTTTATTTTTTTTTTTTTTAAATCTTTGATTTTTTTTTTTCGCGAGGGTCGATGTAAACTGTTAAGTTATTTTATATTCATTGAGGGGGAGTTAAATGTTTGAGATCACTCACATGTGCATCTAGTATTTTGTAGACGCACATTTGAGCGCATCTAGGTTAATTGTATGTTTAATTATTTGCGTACGACCGTGCACCATTCTTAAACGGGTATGGTGTGTTTTGTCGCTGTGATTTGTTGCTATCCGGGCAACGTACTAGAGGAGAGATCCATAGATCCTTCGTCATGAACAGACATTATTTGGCCCGGGATCTTATCCCAAGTCTAGGGAGGACACGGCCATGATATAATTAAAATCATCTGCGAGATGATGTTACTTTTCTTGTGCCCGACATGCCAAGAATAATGTATTGTTAATATTCAGCCAGAATCGGCTTATTGTAGTATTCAGCCTCTGATATATATTCCTCCAGTACCGTTTATTGCAGAGCTTCAACCTGACCAGTGGAGTCGGTTGTTAGTGTGTTCAATACAACGCTAGGAGATGTCATCAGATCGTCATTAAATATATTTATGCTCAACACTTTTAACATGGTTATTTTTGTAAACCCATGGATCCTACAACTTCGTTGCCGTAGAGCTTCCGCTAACCTTGAAGTGGTAGCGGTTAGTGTGGTCGGTCAACAACCTCAGTGATTGTCATTTACTATGTACATTTTTGCCATGAAACTACTGATGTCAACGTATATAATGTCTGAACTCCTGATGTCAAGGTATCGTCAAATAAATATGTTTCGTACTAAATCTTGCAACAAGTCCAGCATCTCTTCATTGCTCGTTACCGAGTTTCATGATCATTAATTAGATCACCATCATATGATCAAACAACGGCCCACAACACATTCACGTTATAAAGGAATACGTCGGCCACATGTTGTAAGCCCGACAGCCCTGACAACTGTTACGGTAGATTAATTGGCATGGTCTGCTAGAGGTTAGCAGCATGCGATTTTAGGGGTTACAACGTGTAATGTAATGTAAAAGTATTATTAGTCTAGTGAACGCTGTGACGTTTCAGCGTTGGTAGTCACGCACGGTGACCAAGAGACGGGAACCTTGTTACATAGTCCGTCGAGCCGTGAAGTTGTGTTTTTACCTCCTTCCACTATTGGGCTTGTTAATAGCCATATTGCAGTAAACTAATCTAAGGACTCAGGGTCAATACAGATAAGGATATATATATATATAAATGAATTCATAAAGGTTTACGATTAACTTGTGTGAAGGAAGGATCTTTCATAAATGATTTGATTATATTGTCAAGACATCATGCGCTCATTTCTGGCTGTATGGAACCCAGCAGCGCATGTATAAGGTCATGATGGTCTGTCGACATGAATGCAATAATGACATGGACGGACATGAATATTTATGCACGTAATTTATAATGACTTATATGCGAATGTATACCTACGTGAATGTCTTATGTGTGAACTGTAAATAAATTCATGGACTCTGAATTGAGGACTTTATCACATCGATACGTCACAGCTATTTTGCTGCATTTGCCAATGTTGATGATTATGCAAATGAAGAACTCTTCCGATAAGAAAAATATGTATATATAATGATGAGCTCCGAAGGGAACGAATGTATTCTTGGACATTCAACAAATGATGAATCAATATAACGTTGACCCTTACTCCAAGATGATAAACGGACGAAGCACGCATTCGCGATATTAAACAAAATACATAAACCAGCTCAGCCTTATCGGCCTCCCCTATATAACGTTCTTATCAGCTGGCGGCCAGATGTGGCGTGGATAATTTCAAAGATTACCAAGTTGAAAGAACTAAATTCCTTTCGAGCGAAAATGGACATTTTTTTGTATCTACACCTATGACGTCACATGCCCTTGACAACAAGATGAACCGTCTGTATCGATGTCAGCAGCAGTCCAACGTCTTTCAAGAAAAGAATATATAATAGCTCAATCAACCACATATCTAGAGTCAACCGTCACCATCATGAAATATGGGTTCTACTGTCCGTTGGCGAAGCAGGCATTGTATCGAGGCAAAAAGCTAAGTAACTGTGTTAGACTTACACTGTCAATTCCTGTTTGCTTTTCGCCTGCCTGTTTTTTTTTTGCAAATCAGTGTTGACTGTTGTTTGTATATATTTATTATGTTGTATGTTACATGTTAGCGGGTTTGGTTGGCGATGGGAGCTGAAACCTCTGCATGTCGCTAAAAGCTGACCCCAGAGATTTCAGTTGTTCTTAGGATTTATTAAAATTGTTGCAATCGGTACGAGAGCCCCCTAACAAATTAACCAGGGAACCGTTCTGCTCGACATTGCATGATTTCGATACTAAGTGTTTTAGCTGTGCAGTTCTGTGAAATCTGGTGTAATTCTTATGTAATAAGTTTCATTTATATTCATTTTCGTCTACTGTTTGTAATCTTTCATGTTTTTCTCAATCTTACTTTCCATTATTTGATAATTGATAGAAATATATGTCCGTTATAGAGTCCTGTTGCGTCATCGTTTTATGTATACATGTGTATTAACCTACATTTGGTTACAGGACTTTGACCTTTCAGTACTTCCGACTTCTATGCTTAGTTTTGTAAATTCATTTTTTGTGTGTGAAATGTCACTTTTGTATCGTGCTGCTGTTTTGTAAACCCTTGGTTAATAAATTGTATTGTTTTTATTCATCTTATAACTTAATACTATTAGTATAAATTGATTTTAATAATACAGTAAATTAATTTAATTAATTTTTAAGAAATTTGATGGTGACTCAGGGACGTTGCATCAATTTGCAGTAGTGCTTCAACACACTAGCGATGCACTTTGGAGATGATGACTAGGGCATAATAATATAATATATATTGATAATTAAATATAAATTTATGGTCTGCTTTGAATATGACAGACACATTAGATGTTAATTAGGACACTTTCCCAGTACTAAAAGGGTGACTTAGCACATATAATTGATTGAATAATATAATTGTGGAGGGACAATACCCATAATTATTAAATATTGATATTAGATGCATGATATAAATTCAGCATCATGGATTAATAAGGGTATACTACATTCGTATAATGTAATTGGTGAACATTATTGATCTAAA
Organism: Oreohelix idahoensis; assembly: GCA_024509875.1. Lineage (NCBI taxonomy): Eukaryota > Metazoa > Mollusca > Gastropoda > Stylommatophora > Oreohelicidae > Oreohelix > Oreohelix idahoensis. The sequence continues at coordinate 85,282 of JAMPIV010017772.1, read as the reverse complement.
TTATTAGGTTACAAATTAGTTGTGGGACATACAACTAATAGTATTATAATATTATAGTTGGTTATATTGAGTAACCATACGTTATAGATATATGTTGAGTTGACTTGGAGAGTCACATAAATAGTTACTATGTCTACCGTAGAGTATTACATGCATGTGGGACGTAATGATTATGGTTTGGAGGGTGAAATATTGAGATTATATGCTATGAGACAGTTTATTATACAAGAACGGAGTCGAATAGGAAAAGCATATACTGAGGAAGAAATTGAAACTGCGGTAAAGCGTCTTGAGGAATTAGAAGGAAAGAAATGTCGGGTTACACTAGAGGAGAAGGAAATAGTACGTAGTTTAGAGGAGTTGCAAAGGAAGAGACAAAAGTTAGAGAATGAAAGGCATCTTGATGACTTAGAGAAGTCCTCAATGAAACATGTGGATGTTCAAGACAATGTACTCGTTAAGGACAATTTTGTCGATGTTAGAAAGGTAGATAATACATCTAGGTCAGACATAATGTCTTTTCTGAGGAATCTCCTCCAAGAAGGAATTAATGATGATTTCCTGGGCCAATACCTTGAAGATTTTGTATTACATAAGTTTTTATGTCGTACGGCATCCGATTTAACAAATTTTGTGGATAGTAATTTTCATTCTGTCCCACATATGATAATAGCTAGGGACATAGCGGACTTACTAGGTGGAGTGTTTCGTACTTTTGTGGAACGGTACACACATGTCCAACATGGTTCAATAATGAATAACATTCATAATGCTATTCTCTGCAACAATGATCATGATCAACAAATGCACAATACACCGAATGATGAGGAAAGAGTGACAATTTTAGAAACCATTGATGAGAAAAGAGAAGAAGAATTATTAGAGATTATTGCCAGTCAAAAAAAGACTATAAGAGATTTGCGAAAGGAGGCGAGTGTACTGAAGTTTGAAACCAACACCGATAATTCGAGATTAAAGACACGGAAAGTGGAACTTGCAAATCAAGAAGTAAAATTCCTTCAGGTTCAAACAGAAAGTTGGACTAATAATAAAGTCTCTAATCTGGAGAAATCACTGATGGAAAAGAAAAATAAGATTTTGAACCTTACTGAAATCAATAAAAGTCAGATCAATGATATTTCATCGAAGGATATTGAGATCATAAAGTTGAAGGAAACAATAACGAGGCACAAGGATAGGGAGATTGCCCTTACCAATGAGCTGATACAGCAAAAAGGTGAAGATGAGAATAAGTTATCAACAATGGATTTTGAAATTGCTGGGTTGAATAATAATTTGTCGGTGTTGATAGTGGATCTTACTAAATGTCGTAGTCAGAAGAAAGAATTAGAAGCCTCATTAGAATCCACCATTGAAAAAAATAAAGCATTGGAGTCTGAGGTTAAGAATCTGGCATTAAAAATTTCACAAGATAATGCCTCATCCTACCAAAGAAAACTTCATACACAGAGTGCGCACATTCAGTTGTTATTATCTGAAGTTGGTCGACTGAAAACAAATGAACAAACAAATATAGCTTTGAAAATAGAAAATCACACACAATATGTTAATATTCAAGAGCTTACTTCAGAAGTAGCTCGATTACAATCAATTAATAAAATAGCAGATAATAAGATTGATACTGCGTTAAGATCACATGGTCATACAGACCAGGCCATCCAATGTGAGTTGATTCTCACTGATGATGTGCAGTTAGGATCTCTTTATTATGATGAGGAACAATATAAACAGTTCTGTCTAAATAGAGGCATTAAAACAAAGATTGAAATAGAAAAAATAGAAAATGAGATTGTATCATTTGATGACAAGGATATAATGGATGTATGTCTTACAGATAATGATAAATTTTATGAATTTTATCTTAGACAGGAAAAAAAGCTGGATGATGAGGTAACCTCATTGAAACTGATGCTGAATGAACAGATAAGTAAAGTGAAATCTTCCACGTGTGACTTGCTATTATTACGTGAAGATAATAAGAAACTTATGATTGATTCCCATGGTAGTAATGAAACACATAAGAAATTATCTGATGAAGGGCAATCAGAAAACGAAGAAGATAATACAGAATCGGGTATTAGTGTTTCTGTTTCCACCTCGAGTGACGATTGTTTCATTGATGACAGGTTGACTGCATTAGAGACGTTACTCCTAGCTGAGAAACATAGATATGCTGACCTTGAAAATGAAACACGACAACAGATCTATAAACTGTCAACAGCATTGATCACACTCGATTCTTTAAGGGAAAAGGAGAAGAATATTAACACTAACCTGGATAAAATAAATAAGAAACAAAGGCAGGATATTACTTTCCTGACTTCTGAAAGTAAGAATTTAAGAAATAGGGTTGATTGTCTACTCCATGTACTGACAGGTAAAAATATATCGATGGACGACAGAGAGGATCGACGTAGTTTACGACATGCAGTCAGTACTAAGTGCGATACTAAGGGGTCTACACACCCAGTGAGGAGTATTAGATCATTCCGGGGAAAATATACTTTCCCTCGACAAGATACTACTGCTAATTCTGAAAATAGATGTTGGCGACATGATCAGGATATAACTGATCCAAAGAAAACTTTTGATGTTGTCGACATTAAAAAAGAGAGTACTAAGAGGTGTAATAAGTTGAAAAATAATGTTAGGGTTGGTAGGAACTTGGATAAGAAGGTTAAGACAAATAAGTCTGACAGCAAAGTTTTTGCTTTGCCCAGCCAAGAGATGTCAAAGACATGTATGAAACCTACTACCTTTATTAATGATAGGTATCACCCTTGTAGTGAAATTGACAGAGATAAACGGTAAAATACCTCCCAAGATAACATGTAAGGATAAAAACATAATGCGTAGGCTGCTGATAGTACATGATCGCCCAGACCGCGGGTCATCACCCTCCATAAAAATTGACTTGCTAGACAGGAGGGGAACGGCGGATAAAAAGGAAAAAATATGACTGGAAAGATTGCGTGAGACTGGAAAGGCTAAGGAGACGCAATTGGGGGGGATGGAGGAAAGTAAAAATTCACGTCCCCCAAATTGACACGAAGTACGGAATGGACGCTTTTGCGATACCAAGCCCTTGATTTGAATTCAGCGGCTAAACGCAGATGTTCGAAATATTACAAAATTTAAAAAGTACTTTTTTCTTAATATTAATGTTAGGAATATAAAAATTAGCTGGCCGGATGGCCCATTCTGAGCAGTGAACTAATATGTTCTTAATTTTACAAACGGATAGATAATATTGAAGATAATGACAAAAGACAGTGTTGTTCACATCAGCGACAGACTGTATTGAATAAAAAGTGTCGCTATTTGCACAAAAAAAACACGACCTTGGGACGCAGGTGTTCAAATCTACGTAGTATGGAAGAGAGGGACATTGGTGGTAGCTGTGTCTAAATATAACTTTTAACGACAAAATTTTGGAGGGGAGAGAAAGGTTGGTTCAAAAATCAAGTACAATTTTGTAGAAACACAAGTAGAGACGGACAGACTAACAGATAACCATCCATACTTGACTGAAGCATGACTGAAATGACTTTAGGGTAGGAAATTTGAATTTAAAATAAACCTAGGCAGTGATTGGCTACAAACAATCATATTATTAGCGCTCAGTCGCGCAAGTGGGGCCATTCTTCAATAGTTGTTCAGTGATAGACACAGATTTTAAAGTGTGGTGATTTCCATATGAAAGAAAGTGAAAGAAGTTTAGGGACGCCATACTACAGCCAGCAGCTCAGCTGAGTTTTGCTAGCAATTCTGTGTTATTTATTCATAATCTGGTAAGATTGAAATTATTTCCTTATATATTTTGAATATTGTTTCATGTTCGAGTGATTTGATACTGCCTTATCGAAATCTAGCCTTACAAACAAGTAGGGATTTGCTCTAGACCCCCCGCCCAAGTCAGGGTCTAGGGACCAACAATGTACATAAACTCCAGCAAGGGTTAGGCAAGACAGATCAAGTGTTGAGAATAATGAAACATATTACCTATCCTCTTTTAGGGCAGACAACTAATAAATATTTTTCAGAACCTATAGTCTGGGAGGATCTATCTGATGTAAAACCACCATGGTAAATGTGCTGTTTGGTCAGAGAGATCTGACCTGTCTGTATGATGTGGTTGTTGTGTCAGTGTTGTGTCCAGACGTGGGTAGAGAATAGATTTTGACACATGGCCCATACTTTGATTGCAGAGCTATGAGTTTCTGTTGTCAACAAAGCAGTGTCTATTCAGTTGGTGACTTACTCGAGTGTATCTGTGCAGTTCTTGTGACAGAGACCACCATTATTGCCCGCCAGCACGGAGAGGTGGGACCACCAGATTTCAGCACCAGAGCTACAACTACAAGATGAGTGAGCCTCTGGTCTGCTGGACATTCACCAACGCTTTGTAGTTACTAATATCCCCATAAAAATTCCCACCATTTTCTGGACACTGTGTAGTCAATATAGACAGGTGTGATGAGGCCACCCCAACAGCACAAACATTAACTATCCTCCCAAGTAGATGACTACTAGAACATTTTAATAAAACTAACTAGTATAGTACATATATATGTACACTATTGCATTTATGATATAATATTCCATGCATTTCTTTCATAATCTCTAAATCCTTTTAAGTTCTGGTCAACCTAAAAAATTGATCCAGAACAAAATAAATGTAATATAATTCTATCAAAAATTTTACATACGTGAGTTAGTTCAGTGTATTTTAACATTTGTTAATATTATTAGTCTTCTTAATTATCTGTGGGTGTATTTATAAACTATCACACCACACTACACATCATAACCCTAGACATTTTATGTAGCCACATTCATTAAGAAAAAAATTAAGTGTGAGGTCGTAGTGGTAGCAAGAAAGGCCTTCTGACAATTCACAACTACATTTTATCTCAGGAGCCTTCACAGCTGGCCTCATACATTACATTTAGTAACATCACCATCATACAATACCATCAAACACCACTACAACCCTAAATTCAGTCAAGATGATACGTCATCCATTAAAAATACATTGTCTATGGTGAAGGGGAAATTTAATTCGACAGGGAATACATATCGTCATTGTTCACAGTTTCGTGACAATGATATTTCTTACATTGGTAAAGGTGCATATTCTCGCACCGTGTTAGTGCGCAATCTGCCACGTTACGTTACATGGCAGGCACTTAGCAATTTCTTCAATTATACTGCAGACGTTAAGTTTGTGCGTCTGTTGCCACCTACCAACAACAGGTATGGTGAAGCTCTGGTTACTTTTCGTAACAACAGAGATGCTCGTAAGGTTATCGAGCTTGATAATGGTGTTTATTTTCATCACCATTCACTAAAGTTACAACAAGTACCTGATTCTACGTCATGCAGATAACAGGTTACATTAACACTGTTCGTCACATCTTTGATGACTCAGCATAGTCAGTCATCATCATTTTTTTTTCTTTCCTATTAATCTATTCAGGCGTATATTAGTGAAGGTAGACTCTTCTATTAGGTGACACTTATGTTATCTTATCTACGATAACACTTTGTATTTCAGTCTTTATTGGTTTTACCATGCCTACAATAGACAGTAATGTGATTGACTGTTCTAACTATGTTCAGCCAAGGCAGCTTAAGTTTTGTATATCGTCTATTTGTCCGTATAAAAGACATGCCGGCGAAGGTAAATTGGACAGACGAATGCGACAAAATTTTTCGAATAATACTAAATATCTTTTCAAATCCACCAATTTTGAGGTCACCATATACTTCTAAAAGGTTTTATCTTCGTACAGATGCCAGTAACTACGGTATCGAAGCCATATGATTTCTTCATCGAAGCTATCCGGGACAAGAGAATATAGTGGCTGTCACTCTCGCAAGCCATCCTATTGAAGTCGAATAATTGTCCACAAGTTAAAAGATTCAATAACAAGATTGACTCTGAAACTTTCACTTATTCTTGTTACGAAATTGATAAGAACCATCTCCATATGAATGACACTTCAAATACTTGCAATGAATCAGTCAAGATAAACAGTTTTCGAAAGAATATTCGGATAGCAAGAGACTTATTTCGATGATCTTTTTCTAACGTTTGAACTTTGGATAGTGTCCAATCTTTATACAACTCATAACAGAATGACCGGGAATATGATATGAATCCAAGCTGGACATATAACGTTATTAACATAAATTGACTAATTCAACACGATGAAAATGTACACTCGATCGAGAACAAAGAATAGTTGAGCATTGTGAAATTTACTCCAATGAAACTTTCTCAAATAAAACTTTCAAAGGACACAGCGACGGCTGGATCTTCGTGTCCTACATTATTAAGTTTAATAACTTATTAAGTTAATAAAGAATATAATAAAAATTAAAGTGTGATAAAAAAATAAGAAAATGGTATCAAAAGAAAGAAAATATGAAGAAAACAAAAAAAAACATCACACATGCTCATACTCTAAATATTTTATTTATGAATTTATGATAGATGTTATATGCACTTAGTTAAGATGTTCACATGAAATGTATGAATATTTTTTTAAATTAAGACATTAAGTTAATTATTTAGTAATTACTTGACACATAGTTAAGTTTAACCACACATAACTAAATTAATTTATATTTTATCTTTTTCTTTACTTTACTTGTCCTTACTTCTCATGTCTTTTATTATGACACTATCTCACATTTATTTAGTTAGATGTTAATTAATTAATACCCTACATACTTATTATGATTAATTAATTTAATTTTAATTACTTAGATGATTTTCTTTACACAACACTTCATTATTCACTCACACAGCCTTTAAGTTTAGTACATAATTAGTTAGCGACAGTTGACATACCTTTGTTTAATATAATAATGTTATATGACTTATGTATTATCGACATGACCACGACATTTGTTCTAGACAGAACATCGTAGGCCATATGCCACATTTTTGGTTAAATTTTTTGACATTGTTAAATTTTTTGATATTCATTCAGATAGGTTGTTGAAAAAAAAAAAAATCTATCTAATAGGTTTTTTTTCCCCCGGTGGACAGGGAATTGTTACGGTAGATTAATTGGCATGGTCTGCTAGAGGTTAGCAGCATGCGATTTTAGGGGTTACAACGTGTAATGTAATGTAAAAGTATTATTAGTCTAGTGAACGCTGTGACGTTTCAGCGTTGGTAGTCACGCACGGTGACCAAGAGACGGGAACCTTGTTACATAGTCCGTCGAGCCGTGAAGTTGTGTTTTTACCTCCTTCCACTATTGGGCTTGTTAATAGCCATATTGCAGTAAACTAATCTAAGGACTCAGGGTCAATACAGATAAGGATATATATATATATATAAATGAATTCATAAAGGTTTACGATTAACTTGTGTGAAGGAAGGATCTTTCATAAATGATTTGATTATATTGTCAAGACATCATGCGCTCATTTCTGGCTGTATGGAACCCAGCAGCGCATGTATAAGGTCATGATGGTCTGTCGACATGAATGCAATAATGACATGGACGGACATGAATATTTATGCACGTAATTTATAATGACTTATATGCGAATGTATACCTACGTGAATGTCTTATGTGTGAACTGTAAATAAATTCATGGACTCTGAATTGAGGACTTTATCACATCGATACGTTACAGCTATTTTGCTGCATTTGCCAATGTTGATGATTATGCAAATGAAGAACTCTTCCGATAAGAAAAATATGTATATATAATGATGAGCTCCGAAGGGAACGAATGTATTCTTGGACATTCAACAAATGATGAATCAATATAACGTTGACCCTTACTCCAAGATGATAAACGGACGAAGCACGCATTCGCGATATTAAACAAAATACATAAACCAGCTCAGCCTTATCGGCCTCCCCTATATAACGTTCTTATCAACAACATCATTGTCAATGTCAGTCCAGTAAAGAAAACACACCGGTAACAGTATGTCTAACCTGAGACTGATTTTACATGAGCATCCTACTTTCCCTGTACGCTGACAAGTGTCCTCTCGCCATTCAGGCAGATACTCGCCATTAGAGCTGGGTCGGCTCTGGAGCCGTTCAGGTTATTCCAGTCCCTGGTCGACGACACTCCTTCAAATGTTCTCGACAGGGCTCGAATTAATCCAGTCCAAATCCCGGTCGACGACACTCCTTCAAATGTACTCGCCCGGGCTTGAACCTGGATCACTTGATCGCCAGCGCAGTGTGGTAACAATTATACCAGCGGGGCTCCCCGGCAAGATCACTAATGTGGAACTCACGAAATGAACCAGACAAGTGCCAGTGGGAGGAACCTGCTGACAGCATTACAAGGCAGACGCTGTTCTGGAATCCCTAGTGTTATAGGAGTGAAGAGAGACACACACAAAAAACAACACATGTAGAAGAGAATTTGAGACAGACATGCAAGGAATGAGGAAGACATGGACGAATGAACAAACTTTATTTTCGAAGGGTTAAGAATTGGGCGCACAGGCCCGTCTTACATTCTGCCCTTCCACTCTCATTTATCTTGCATACTATATCCTTTCATTCCCACATGTTACTTTAAGCATTAATTTAAAGGCATACAACATTATAAAGTTAACATAACAGCATTCATTTACAGTATGCAATCATAATAAAATATGAGTAGGTTTGTTCTTTTAAAACAAACAAGATAGTAATTGGGAAAAAAAAGTAATAATAAAATAAACAAAACAATAAATAATTCTGTATACCGACACTCACTCATGCGGTCAAACCGTCTACAATTAATCTGTATTTTTGAATGTGTCATCAATTATCAATACAAAAATTACATAAACACATTCTCACTTATATCCATACATTCTTGGTGGAAAATGAAATAATAATAATAACACTTTCTTACGCACTTCTGTGGCAGGTAAAGTCTTTGAGCAGTTAAAAAAAAAAAAAAAAAAATTATATAATATCTGCTTATTCTCATATACATCATCCCATTTAAGCAAATGAAAACATTCACATTTCTAAAGTACAGTGGTATGCGGGTACATTCTCACGATTCACATTCCTAAAGTACAGTGGTATGCGGGTACATTCTCACATACATTACATTATATAATAATATTTTAAAATTAATATAATAATATTACATGGATATAAAACAAATTATTCACAAAAGAAGAGCGGAAGAGGAAAAGAAATGTTGACCTATGGATGAGATGTTGACAGGTAAATGCTGTTTCTATGGGGGTAGATAATCAGTGTTGAGGAAGTGTTTGAAAAGTGCTTTGTTAAATGAATATTGTGTAGGTAGGCTTTTTAGGTGGTGTGGAAGGCTGTTCCATAAGTAGGCTCCAGAGTAGGCTGGACTCTTTTTGAACAGGTCGATCCTAGGTTTGGGCAGACGTAACTGATGTAATTGTTGTCCCTCTCTTCTACTGGTTTGAAACAATGATCGTAGATACAGCGGGGCATTGTTAGATAGAATTGCGTGAGTCAGCTTGGCTTTGTTGTAGAGAAGACGTTTTTTTTAGGGACAGTATTTTGGGTTCTTTTCCTGTCCTTGTGTGTGGTGTCGTGCGATTATCGGTGATCAGACGTACTGCTCTCTTATGCAGGGAGTGCAGTCTCTTCGAGGTGGAAGCAGGGCAAACATCCCACAGTGTAGAGCAGTAGTCTAGATGTGTCTGTATATGTGAGGCGTAGAACAATAGTCTAGTGTCTGCATCTAAGAAGAGATCTTGAGCTGATGGCACAGGACAGGAAGACTTGGAATAACTTTGTTGACGAACTACTAAACTCCTTGGGAAGCTAAAGGGGGAATGATGATGATATATCCTAATATAATCAATGGACTACGTGTCTAGGTTGAATGGTACATGCCTCACGAATAAAATGCAAAACGTTATGTTTAAAAAAAAAAAAGGTCAGTTAACTAAAAGGAAATCCAAAATATCAACTATTTTTGATTTATCAAAACTAATGATCATTTTTTTAATTTATAGATGCAGGTGTTCATCTAAATGTGTAGAGTAGTAATAGGGATCAAGTTCATGGGCTTATGCTATAAATGTCTGCAAAAACAACCCATAAAGTATGTAGAGTATAAACATATCTCTGTCAACTTTATCAATAGATTCTTGCATCTTTCATACCTGTATTTGAATTCAACAATGGGACATTGATTATGGAAGCCAACTACTTGCACAACATCCCCAAATCTGTATCGATACAAACAACTAGGGTTGGTGATCACAAGCTCATAGAGATAGCCTTCTTTCACCTGCGAAGAAATAACACATTTTGTAATAAGCACAGATAATATGGCACTCTCTCTTTGTCACTAAGTGGATTTAGGTTTATAGAGGTTGCCTGAGTGTAAGCAAGATCCTAGTATGAGAAAGTCTGAGAAGATAGAATTTAGATGAAAATGACAGTGACTGTGGACAGATGAGACTATTGGCTCAAGGGCGAGAACCTGGATTGACTCTCCCTTGCCGCTTCGTGACTTCAGAATTGCTATAGCCTCACCCCCCTCTGACTACCTTTAAACACAAGGAGATAAGGTGTAAATAACGACCACAGACACCACTATACCGACAACATATATATAAGTATAGTGTAGAAGATGATCCAGTGTACAGTATATATATATTTATTTACACAATAAAACATTAAATTTCATTATACAGCAAAGAAATAAATACTGTGCCATGTTGCACTGACCTGAAAAGCAAAGTAACAATTAAATTGATAGACACATAGGAAAACCCAATCACATTCACTCTTTCTGTCACCCTGCTGGGGAAAAATAAAATGATTAGTGATTTAAACAAACTCTAAGTTGTGGGGGCCATCAACTTTAGCCTCCACTCTCTACTACAAATAAGATTCCTACTGTCACTGTTCTGCTGACACTGCCTACCCTACTGTCTACACAACTTCTGACTTTGTAGGCGATAAGCGTCACTAAATAAACACTGGTCTGCTACACTAGTAGACTTTGATTACCACCATGGCTCAGAGGCTGTCCTCTAAGGATAATATCAGACCCTACTGGTCCCGCCTATTTCTCTCCCTCTCTCTCTTTGCTTCAGTGTCCCTCTTACACTCTCGACAACTGCTGAGGTGACGTCTCCGTTGCGCCCTTCTCTCGTTACTTTCAGGACCCAGGAATGGTAACCCTCTCTCCTGCTCCTGACTACTGCGATGATGATGATTTTGGATATCAAGCACGAGGTACTTGATTAACTGTAGAAACTTCTCTGCTGCTGAATAGCTTCTATGACTTGCCCCGGTAACCCGCTCTGGATTTAGGGGAAACCAGCATTGATTTCTGGCTGTATACGATTAAACCCAGTCTCCCGGCCACTTGCCGTTGCTGGATAGTTATAATGAGCTAAGTGCTCTGGATTCTCAATAAAATCCCATTTCTGGCTGAAGAATGTCTTCACTGCCCGAGACCGTATGGTAGTCTCCTTCGCTTCTGGCGATATCTTGAGTCCTCTGACCCCTGAGATATTTACTTTTGCCATGGGTAATTTGTAGTGGCAAATTACGCTCCCCCACTGTGCCGTGACCCGCTGAAAATGAAAGAAATGCATCTAATGTACACCAACTTCAACATAACGCATCTCTAACATATAGCTCTCATAAATCTTTACAACTCCCCTCACTCAATACATCACCCCTTCTCCCGCTATGCACAACGATACATAAAATATTTCTATCCACGTGTCACTTCAATCTCACTCCTTCTACTCCCCTTCACTCGCTATGCACAACGATGCATAAAATATTACTACCCACGTGTCTCTCTATCTCACGCTCCTTCCTTCCCTTCAACTTAAATCTTCCAGGTAAGTAAACAAAAACTCCCGACTGTGACGAGAGTACTGAGATTCTGTCTTTCAAATGGCCCATGTCTTTTTCTCCTTGCAATTTGTTCAATATATTTTTGGAGGGATTACAGGAAATCCTTCTCCATGTTTCTTCTCCTTCTATTATTTACGTTTTTTCAAGATGAGATCACGAGGGAGTTTGATCTCATCTGCTTTATGGTTCTTCTTTATGTGTTTAGAATGGGGGTGTAGGGAATTAGAAAGTATTATTCTAGATTGAGATTATAGAGGCTGGATCAGGATTTGCACCAGTGTCTTTTTTTTAAAGATATTGCGTGGCCATATACGCATTTTTCGGGAGTTAAATTATTTGCGGCCATTTTTGCTTCATTTCCGCAGTATAGGGCTAGGCCCCATTCCCGGTTCTTTGTCTAGCGGGGACTGGTTGCATCAGAAAGATCTAAGGTTCTGATTGGCGGAGAGCTAACTGCAGTTGAAATGCAGAGCGCCCATTGGCTTTAGAACCACGCCGCGCATATGACGTCATGAAGTCGGCGCGTGGGGGCTTGAGAATAAATACGCCCGAACTTCATAAGTTCGGTCTCTAAAAATTAATTGCCAAGGCCGGGTTGCCAGAGTCAAGTCGATTGCCTTCAGTAGGACATTCGAGATTTGGTAAGCATGAATTTTTGCGTGAGGACTTTATTTAATTTTTCTAGTCCTAGCCGATCATTTAAGTTTCTTGGGAAGTTTTAGTTTAATTTAATTCTTAACTCCAGAGCCATCAATACGATCTTAGTGATAGACTTGAAAATTTATAGGTCCATTTAATTCCTTGTTGAAAGAATAGCGGCATGGTTTAAAAGTTGAGATATCACCGCTTTGTATTATTGCAAAGTCGGTCGGGAGAGAAACTCGCATCTGCGAATCATATGTATTTACAGAATAGTCGGGAGCGTGTGTAATGTGTATTTTCATTTGTGATTTTATTGAGAGTCTTGATGCTCGCTATTTATATAGTTACGCATATATCTGTGGACGGAAGTGATAGAGGTATTAATTGAAGCACGTGAGCGCGTGGTTACGGTATCTTTATTGATACGATGTTCAGAGGGACGAGGGGGAGAGAAGCACGTGGTCATAAAATTGTAACCACGTGTTTGTAACTACTGAGATTTAATTGATAACCATTATGTATAACTTTTGACGGCATGTAGATGCTAGCGTAAACAGGGTTATAGGTTATTGATTGTGCTTTGTTATTCTGTGTATTCAGAAGATGGAGATGAAATTTATTTATGTTAAGGGAATAATATTTTATTTCAATTTTGAGGTGATTAATCATACTGACGGGAATTTTAGGAATTCCTAGAGAGGACTAGTTTTAATTTTTATTAATCCTTACGGCATTAGTGTCAGCGTAAGAAGTAGGCCACAGTACGTCTGCCCAGACGGGCCATTGAAAATATTATTGTTGCTCGGAGTTAGTCAGGCAGAACAAGCGATCTGGGTTAGCCAATGTTTACTTTGTAGGCTCAGGTAGAGAGGGGAGTTACGTGGTGAAGAGTAAGGAAGTTAATTGTTATTTGAAATGTATTATTATGGTTTGTTTAGCTGTTGTTTTGTTTTGTCTAAAACAGCAGGTACCGGCTTTGTGGGAATGAGAGCGGAATTTTGAGACCACAAAATTTCTCCCACGGCAAAGTTGGGGCATTCGCAGAACCGCAAGGGTTTTACGTTAGTTGCCAGTAGTGGAAGGAGAGGAAGAAAATACGTTTTCCCAGCCAGGGGAAGACATTTTCCAGCGAATAGGATTTTTGTGGATAAATCCTGAGCTCTGACGCTCGTTACACACGCAGATTTGGCAGGCTGCCAGCGTTGTGGTAATTTTGTGTTCGTTTCTTCACGGCCATAATAAAGCCGACGGCCCAGTTATAGATACTCGGGCAGGTAATTTCAGAGTGGTAGAAGTCAGCTACAGTTCCAGTCCAGAATCCAGGGGGGGGGGGGGTTCTGTTAAACCTCAGTCAAATCCAGAGTAGTGGAGAGAGATAGGGTAAACATTCTCTCTACTGAAGTCAGCACAGATAGGCAGAACTGTTAGTTTTGGTGAATCATAGCAGAGGACAGCTGCTGAAGTTTAGAGGTGCAGTTAGTTGTGTTCAGGAGATTCCAGGATAGGCTGTGTAGAACCGAAGTCTGTGCAGAGATTGTGTAGTCACTTCGCCGTCGTTCCAGCTATCAGTGGACTTAGAGTTAGAATTTAGAACAGCTAGTTTGGAGTGTAGGCGACATCAAGTGCAGTGTAGTTCATTTCAGTTAACCTTACCTTCTTTCTCCATACAGGTTGCAATTGTGGGAGAAGGGTTGGGGTGGATGCATTTTTTTTTTAACTGTGCTTGATTTTGTTTTCAGGAGTGCATCCTCGCACTTGATGTATGGGACATGCATATGTTTGTTGTTTATAGGTGTATAATAAACTTGTATAAATTGTAGCTGGCATCAGTCATTTCCTTTAGTACAGTAGCTATATGTTGTCTGTACCTTGGTGTTTGTGAATCTTAATTGAACCTTATCCCCATAGGGTAGTTAGAGGTGGTTCGAGGCCATAGCAATTTAAACGTCCGAAGTGGCGAGGAAAGAATCAACCTCGGTTCTCAACCTCGGAGCCAATGGTCTCAACTTTCACAGTTTGCACTATATTTCTATCTGAATCTATCATTTCAGTCTTTCTTCTTACTATTGTCTTGTCACTATATGTAGACAGTCTCTAGTCCTAAATCCATTTCGTGACAAAGTGGGTGCTATCGTCCGGTGAATCATCTTTGTTACGTTCAATTCTGTGATCTTGACAAAGTGGGTGGCGTCGTCCTTGGGATCATCTTTGTTGGGATCAATTCTAGATTCATAGATTGTCTCTGTAGGAAGTTCTGAAAAATAGATTTTCTTTATAATATCCCCTAGACTTGAGCTATATTAAGACTGATCCAGCTAAAAGTTTTTTCCACAGGTTACAGTTAGTTAGATGATAGTTGTAGTAAGGTTGTTTATGACTTAGAGGTAATTGATGGCTAATTGAATTTTTTTTTTTTCTTAACAGGAAAGTAAATTCGGGTTTTGGGTAGCTGGATAACTTGAATTTTTTTCAGGTAGTTATTAGTCAGACTTGGTGCTAGTCTGAGTGCGGGTTTTTGCGACAGCATATTCCTAGTAGGTAACAGTAAATTTTTCTTGTTCCTTTTTTGTCATTTCCCCTCGTTGTGAGTACTGCTGATTTGTCAGGTAAGATGGCTGAATTGGTCAAGCTACTTACTGCATGGAAGGACGCAGCTAAAAGCATGGGGATGAATGAGGCCGAGACTAGGGCTTACATTATGAGGGAACAGGACCGGCAGACGGAGAGAGAGAAAAGGGAAGCGGAGAAAGAAGAGAAGACCCGACAGGCAGAGGAGAGAAAAGCAGAGAGGGAAGCCCAGGAGAAGATAGCAGAGAGGGAAGCCCAGGAGAAGATAGCAGAGAGGGAAGCCCAGGAGAAGATAGCACAGAGGGAAGCCCAGGAGAAGATAGCACAGAGGGAAGCCCAGGAGAAGATAGCACAGAGGGAAGCCCAGGAGAAGTTAGCACAGAGGGAAGCCCAAGAGAGGGAGAAGGCAGCAGAGAGACAGCATGAACTTGCCCTGCGTTCACTGGAACTGCAGTACCGATCTTCGGAAGGCAGTTCGGCTAACGGAGATTCTCCCGGAGCAGGGGCAACAGACACCTCAGGAAACGGAGGGCCCCGGATGGCAGCCATGAATTTTCCGATGGACTCTTTTCCTAACGGGAATGAGAAAATTGAGGTATTTTTAGAAAAATTTGAACGGATGGCAAAGGCATACGGGCTGGATGATAGTCTTTGGTGTCTCAAATTATCTCAATCTCTAAGAGGACATGCGTATGAGGTCTATAGCAAGATGCTGGTAGATGACCAAGGTAACTTTGAGGCTCTGCGGAACGCCCTGTTACAGCGATTCCAATGGACTCCCCGGAAGTGCCAAACGATGTTTAGGGAAAGTCGACTGGAGAAAGGAGAAAGTTTTCCCCAGTTCGCAGAGAGGCTGAGGAATTACCTCACTCGCTGGAGAGAGTTGTCGGGTTTGGCTAAATCTTTTGAAGGATTGGAAGAATTAGTTCTGTGCGAACAGATAAAGGCCAATATGTCTCCGGACTTAAGGAAGTACCTGGCGGAGCAGGGCGCACAGCAACTGGACCAGATAATTCTTTTTGCTGAAAGGTTCCAGTCGGCACAGGCCGAAGTACTGGGCCAGAAAAGAAAACACCCTGACCTGCCAGCCCCGGACAAAGCAGCATCTTCATCGCATTCGCCTTCCTCTTCAGCTCACCAACCGCAAGGGCCGTCTCGCAAGGAGCCCCCTCCCAGTCATAACATGCGCTCCCAGCCGCCTAACAGAACACAGGGGCCGACGTCTCATGAACCCGTCAGGAACCGGGGAGATAATGAGAGATATTGTAGGTTCTGTCGGACTACTTCTCATTGGACAACACGGTGCCCAAACAAACAACCCGCTCATCAGATGGCGTGTTTAAGGCCTGTGAGGGTGAAACAAGGGAAGAAGTGGAAACCCTTCCAGTCAGAGAAGTTGTTTTCCAACAGCGGGCCAGCAGAAGTGAACGGGACTGAGACAACATGCTTATTTGACAGCGGGCTTACATACCCCAGCATAGTCGCCCGACATCTGGTGAAGCCCTGGCAGATGACGAAGGAAAAAGTGAATATTGGTGGAGTTTTAAGGAAAGGGACTTCACAGTGCTTTCCGGTAGCCAATATTGAGGTGAAATGTAGGTTCGTGTCTGGCACCATCAAGGCAGCTGTAACGGCTCAGCCGGCCTACGACTTCATTCTCGGTAACCCATATTTAGTTTTGGGGAACCCGCCCACACCGATCCTTGCTGATGCAAGGGGGCCTACTGCAGGCCAGATAAGTGAAAAAGGAGAACCCCTAATTCACGGAGCCCCGAGCGAGCTCAAACATAGCTGTCGTGCCAAGGAGGGGTGCAACGCCTCTGACGACAGTGATATGTTATTTGCAGAGGCAAATTCGCCCGCCAGCCCTGTTCAGCCAACCGGCCAAACAGTGGTGACGACGCCTCTGATTCCGGAAGTACACTCTTTGTTGTCGGGAATTAGGCCCCCGATGGTATTAGCTCCTTCAAGTGAGGGACATACTGACAAGAGCGGTATTACATATGTCAACGACCAGCGCCATCTTCATAGGGCACAAGATAGCGGTCTGAGCGAGCATATAGTTCCAACCAGCCCTGGAGCCCCATCCGACCAGCACTTTACTCAAACGGAGGAGGACAGTGATCTGAGTATCCGTTTGCCTATAGACGGAGATGGGCCCCACAACTCTCGTATCCCGTTTACAGGAAACAACTCTTGTAACGAGCAGCCTGAAAAATTGGCTATATTTTCCAATTCGTTTCACGGAACATTGGAACCAGTTACTGAGAGCTTTAACTCAGATTCTCCGCGATCTAACGGGATCTTAAACCGTCAAGTGTCACTGCAGGACACATTCCAACTGACGCCAGTAACTCTCACAGGGGAGGGCAAGGTTGAAGGTAGAACCAGGGTGTTAGACGGAGAGCTCCCGTGGTCTACATTTTCATCTCACCAACTTTTCAGGCCAGAAAAGAGTGAGAAAAGCGACCTTACGCATTTGCAAGGAGCTATTTTGGAGAGCTCTGTCCCGCTTCAGATTGGTAGGGGAAGAGCGAGTCCAGAACCACTGCCAGGGGCAGATCTTACCTACCTTTCTTCAAAGGTAGAAGCTATTGAGGTCGATCGTGATCCAATAGACACCCAGCAAGAAATCGGAGGCTCTACACCAGAGGAACCCGAGACGGTGCATCATTCTCGCACGGTACCAGCAGTCACAACCCTGCTGACGCGCAGCGAGGAAGTCGTCATCGCCAGGTCGCCACAGCGCCCGTCGGTCACATCAGCTGACCAGGACAGCCTTTTGACGGTCATAGCAAGGGAAAGTTCAGACCCGCCATTAGACGGCACAGGTCTGAAGAGAGATCAACTCTCCCAACGGAGCATAGGAGCTCATTCTAGGAGAGGAAGAAGGAGGAAACGCAAAAGAGGAAGGTCGAAGAACACTGAATAGGAGGGGTAAGGACAGACAGCCTTGTAGACAGTTAAGGGCCAATGTGAAACACAGAGATTTCAGTAATGAGATCGTTGCTCAATCTTTGAAAGGGGGGAGTGATGTGACGAGAGTACTGAGATTCTGTCTTTCAAATGGCCCATGTCTTTTTCTCCTTGCAATTTTGTCAATATATTTTTGAAGGGAGTACAGGAAATCCTTCTCCATGTTTTCTTCTCCTTCTATTATTTACGTTTTTTTCAAGATGAGATCACGAGGGAGTTTGATCTCATCTGCTTTATGGTTCTTCTTTATGTGTTTAGAATGGGGGTGTAGGGAATTAGAAAGTATTATTCTAGATTGAGATTATAGAGGCTGGATCAGGATTTGCACCAGTGTCTTTTTTTTAAAGATATTGCGTGGCCATATACGCATTTTTCGGGAGTTAAATTATTTGCGGCCATTTTTGCTTCATTTCCGCAGTATAGGGCTAGGACCAATTCCCGGTTCTTTGTCTAGCGGGGACTGGTTGCATCAGAAAGATCTAAGGTTCTGATTGGCGGAGAGCTAACTGCAGTTGAAATGCAGAGCGCCCATTGGCTTTAGAACCACGCCGCGCATATGACGTCATGAAGTCGGCGCGTGGGGGCTTGAGAATAAATACGCCCGAACTTCATAAGTTCGGTCTCTAAAAATTAATTGCCAAGGCCGGGTTGCCAGAGTCAAGTCGATTGCCTTCAGTAGGACATTCGAGATTTGGTAAGCATGAATTTTTGCGTGAGGACTTTATTTAATTTTTCTAGTCCTAGCCGATCATTTAAGTTTCTTGGGAAGTTTTAGTTTAATTTAATTCTTAACTCCAGAGCCATCAATACGATCTTAGTGATAGACTTGAAAATTTATAGGTCCATTTAATTCCTTGTTGAAAGAATAGCGGCATGGTTTAAAAGTTGAGATATCACCGCTTTGTATTATTGCAAAGTCGGTCGGGAGAGAAACTCGCATCTGCGAATCATATGTATTTACAGAATAGTCGGGAGCGTGTGTAATGTGTATTTTCATTTGTGATTTTATTGAGAGTCTTGATGCTCGCTATTTATATAGTTACGCATATATCTGTGGACGGAAGTGATAGAGGTATTAATTGAAGCACGTGAGCGCGTGGTTACGGTATCTTTATTGATACGATGTTCAGAGGGACGAGGGGGAGAGAAGCACGTGGTCATAAAATTGTAACCACGTGTTTGTAACTACTGAGATTTAATTGATAACCATTATGTATAACTTTTGACGGCATGTAGATGCTAGCGTAAACAGGGTTATAGGTTATTGATTGTGCTTTGTTATTCTGTGTATTCAGAAGATGGAGATGAAATTTATTTATGTTAAGGGAATAATATTTTATTTCAATTTTGAGGTGATTAATCATACTGACGGGAATTTTAGGAATTCCTAGAGAGGACTAGTTTTAATTTTTATTAATCCTTACGGCATTAGTGTCAGCGTAAGAAGTAGGCCACAGTACGTCTGCCCAGACGGGCCATTGAAAATATTATTGTTGCTCGGAGTTAGTCAGGCAGAACAAGCGATCTGGGTTAGCCAATGTTTACTTTGTAGGCTCAGGTAGAGAGGGGAGTTACGTGGTGAAGAGTAAGGAAGTTAATTGTTATTTGAAATGTATTATTATGGTTTGTTTAGCTGTTGTTTTGTTTTGTCTAAAACAGCAGGTACCGGCTTTGTGGGAATGAGAGCGGAATTTTGAGACCACAAAATTTCTCCCACGGCAAAGTTGGGGCATTCGCAGAACCGCAAGGGTTTTACGTTAGTTGCCAGTAGTGGAAGGAGAGGAAGAAAATATGTTTTCCCAGCCAGGGGAAGACATTTTCCAGCGAATAGGATTTTTGTGGATAAATCCCGAGCTCTGACGCTCGTTACACACGCAGATTTGGCAGGCTGCCAGCGTTGTGGTAATTTTGTGTTCGTTTCTTCACGGCCATAATAAAGCCGACGGCCCAGTTATAGATACTCGGGCAGGTAATTTCAGAGTGGTAGAAGTCAGCTACAGTTCCAGTCCAGAATCCAGGGGGGGGTTCTGTTAAACCTCAGTCAAATCCGGAGTAGTGGAGAGAGATAGGGTAAACATTCTCTCTACTGAAGTCAGCACAGATAGGCAGAACTGTTAGTTTTGGTGAATCATAGCAGAGGACAGCTGCTGAAGTTTAGAGGTGCAGTTAGTTGTGTTCAGGAGATTCCAGGATAGGCTGTGTAGAACCGAAGTCTGTGCAGAGATTGTGTAGTCACTTCGCCGTCGTTCCAGCTATCAGTGGACTTAGAGTTAGAATTTAGAACAGCTAGTTTGGAGTGTAGGCGACATCAAGTGCAGTGTAGTTCATTTCAGTTAACCTTACCTTCTTTCTCCATACAGGTTGCAATTGTGGGAGAAGGGTTGGGGTGGATGCATTTTTTTTAACTGTGCTTGATTTTGTTTTCAGGAGTGCATCCTCGCACTTGATGTATGGGACATGCATATGTTTGTTGTTTATAGGTGTATAATAAACTTGTATAAATTGTAGCTGGCATCAGTCATTTCCTTTAGTACAGTAGCTATATGTTGTCTGTACCTTGGTGTTTGTGAATCTTAATTGAACCTTATCCCCATAGGGTAGTTAGAGGTGGTTCGAGGCCATAGCAATTTAAACGTCCGAAGTGGCGAGGAAAGAATCAACCTCGGTTCTCAACCTCGGAGCCAATGGTCTCAACTTTCACAGTTTGCACTATATTTCTATCTGAATCTATCATTTCAGTCTTTCTTCTTACTATTGTCTTGTCACTATATGTAGACAGTCTCTAGTCCTAAATCCATTTCGTGACACCGACCTGTCTGACCTTAATCTTATTGTTACGCATGGTTAACCACGTGTCAAAACATTCAAACTAGGGAAATCTCTTGTCCAAAATTCCTTGGTCTCTTTTTTAACATTACACATGAGGTTTCCCGACTTAAACCCCGAATTTAAATTCTCCTCTCGCTAGGAATACTTTACTCCTCTAAGCAATACAGTTCACGTATGCATTACATCTCTACCCTCCGACTGTGTTACCCACAATAAAATCCTGTACACACAATAAAATTGTCCATAATATTACACTTGTACATATACAGAATAAAATGGTGGTTTCACACAACACTCTACATACTACCAAGCGCCAATATATTTAATAGCTGACCCTCACACAGTGAATATCTCAATACTTCCCACACACTCCTATATATACTGCCACTAATCCTAGAAAGAATTATGCACACTTTACATTTACATCATTCTTCTAAGATAGTAATGGATGGCGCTCATGTTTATCACTATTAAGTTAATGTCCCCGAAGAACCTTTACTTAAACGGGCCAAGACTCTATCAAAGAACCCACTAATAAGTAAAATGCTAATAAAATTATTACATACCAAAATGATCGCGTTTCTTCCGCTTGAAGCAGACAAAAATTTTAAGGTTCACGGCAGGCAAATATTTCTTCAGAGAGAGAGAGTTGCCTAAGCCATGTTTATATACAAGGAAAAACTCCCGCTGATTACCGCCTACGTCCTAGCTAAGCTTCCTACTCAGACCAATGGAAACGCTAAAAAATTAAATAACTGTGACCTACGCCAATCAGATTTGAAAGTAAGCTGTGACCTGTTTATCGCGACCACGTGTGTTTCTGACTTGCGTCATACAGGCATGCACGAAATAATGATTTCCGTAAACAAAGAAAAATATACGTGATCGCGAATAATTAGAAGAAAAGAAAACTGGTGTGAGTACAAAACAAACCCTCCGTCATTAAAAAAAAACGCAATTACATACCTACAGAAAAAAACCAAACACGATGAATATTCAGAGAAGAAAAACCAGAACCAGACGAAACTCAAATACTATGCCTGGAGAAGAAAACTGGTGCCTGTTGAAAAACAGAATTTCAGTACTTCATCACACTCTTCCAAAACCTCTACACCTCACGGTAGAAGAAGAACGACTAAGTAAATAAGTAAGTAATAAGCAGAGACAGCCAAAAAAAAATGAACTTCAAAGAGAAGAATCTAAGGATTAGTTTCTAATAAATGTCCATTCTCTATCCTCTTTAAATATCTGTCTGCTTGATGGCACATCTGTTTATCATTTTCTAACCATATTTCTGTTGGCATTTACTATTCATATCTTTGCCTGTCAACTGGTTAGTTGTTCACTCTTTTCTCTTGATATTTTGTCTCTCTGCTATAATCTGTTGACTTTCTTAACACCTGCTAGACTATTTGTCTAAATATCTGAATCATGTACCCTGCTGTAATTATTTTTTTGAAAGAACTATAATCTACCTGATGCATTAGGTACGTTTTGGGTTGCTCCTCATCCATATGGTACTCGGGGATAAACTCAAAGAACTGTGCACGTGGGTGGAGAAGGTAGCGCGAAGGTAGCACTTTTGGCCAGATGTTAATCCCTAGCAATCCTTCTGATGCAGCATAGATGGGTGAGTACAATGGGATACCTGCAGTTAGTTAGACAATATTAAACTCATGCCACACATAATGCTTGCTGCTTTTAGTTTTTTAAATGCTTTCATTCTGTCAAAAAAAATTTGGCAAGCATACAATACTTTTACTTATTTGAGATCTGACAATCATACAGTACTTTAATTTAGTTAATACAAACATGACAAATAAAATCACAACATTTTACAGAAATATCAAGCTGAACTAACAGCAAAACAGAAAATTTATTATACCTTTACAATAGCTATCTCGCAGCCTGGTGGCATACAGGTCAAAAGTTCCAGTGTCTGCTGCTATCAGAAGACAAAGCTTGGGCCATATTCTTAGAGCCAAACAGTCCTTGCCTCCTTCAGCTGCTTGCCGAATTTGATTAGCACGTTGTGGGTTTGCTTTCATCAAACTGTTAAGACTTTTCCTGATGGCTGGATCTATTCTGAGGTCTGGGTCTATTCTACCTAGCTCAATGTCATTGATGAGCTGAGAAAGCTTTAGTTCCAAAGTAGCAAATGCATTGAAAATTCCAGAAGAAAAGTTTGCCTCTATTATTCCCACATGGGGATCAAGTAAGGCAAACAGGAGGTAGAGATAGAGGGCCTGTGGCTCAGACCTGATCTCGTATACAATCGGAGGTGTGGTGTACATATGATGAAATTCTGTAGACCTATAAATACAAAAGAATGACTTCTTCATGAAAACTGGCGCATTGTGAAGAGTTTGCACATCCAAGATTATTTTCCTAGCAGAAAAAAAACTATACACTTCATAATGATGCATCATCATCATCTTTTTTCACTCCTTATGGAGCACTGAGCCATCACTTCAGATGACCCCCTTGAGAAAGCTTATGACAAACTCTTCCAGCAGTGGTTTCTGTAGCAATATGTTTTACATGATGAAGTTGCCAGCCTCATGCCCAACCTCATATTAGTCACTTTTATGACATGCCTGAGGCAGCAATAGCACTAGTCTTTCTTCATCCCCTCAGAAGCTCCACAGGGCATAATGACATACCATCTTTTTTTTTAAAATACCATGTCAGTTGTTTACTTCAGAGATAGTTGTGAATAAGTATATCAGTACAGATTTTGACATACCAGTGCTTTCAAAATGTTCAGCTTCTCTTCAGCTATCAAACTAAGCAGGCCACAAGCACCATAAACTGTCCTAAATCTAAACCGATAAATGGTAACTTCATATGAAAAATCACTCATATACAATCAGTTAAAAACCATCTCTATGACAATGCAAACATTTTCTACAATGACTCTCCAGGTTTCACTGGCTTTCTCATTGTTCTCTTCCCCTGCTGGTTCCAGTTAATGGCAAACCTGGTTTTACTGGACAGCTGTTTCCTGATGGTATGTCCTGTCTATCTCCATATTCTCTCTTTAATCTCCACCCGTACTAATTTTTGTCCCATGTAGTTCCCAAGGGTCTATGATGAGACAAAGAAAGAACAGGCCTACCGCACCTTCAGGCAAGTCATACAAGGTGACTAATACGAGGTTGTGTATGGGACTGGCAACCTCATCATGTCAAACAAATTGCCACAGAAAACACTGATGAAAGAGCTTGTGACTGCTTGGTGTAGGATTCCTGCAAAGTGACCAGCTGCAGTGGTGGCTCAATGTGACCAGGGGACAAGAACTACTGTAGCATAGGTAAGCTACATGCAGCAGTTATCCACCCATTAGCCATGGACCCCCCCCCCCCAATTTCCCCTGATCTCAGCGACTCGTAGTGATGTCGCTCTCTGATCTCAGGGTATGCTCTATCTTTGAGGTAATCCCTTTTTTCCCAGAATCTGGCCAACAATCCTTGTTCACATCCCTGTGAAGCATACAAGCACTGAAGTCTACAGCCCAGTCTTAGGTTATAAGCATTTTACCACCTGTTTGCCAAAATAATTAGGTGCTGCCACTAATACTATAACCTGAAGGCATGAAGTTTAAGCAAGCCCAATAGGAGTTAAGACAGAATACTCAGCAGGATTTATCTGAAAATTCTAGTTAACAGACTAGTGCTGTAACCAAATTTAAAAAATAATGGCAAAGAAGACAACTGGCCAGGGCTACCAGAATTTCTATGAGTTAAGTGAAAATTGACACAAGCGAGTTTGAGTTAAGCGAAATGCACTGATAAATAAAGACAAATGAAGACATAAGAGCATTCTGTGAATGTGCGTGCTCAAAACTGCAGTCGTTTCGTTAAAAGTATTAAGCTAAGGATGAAACTTGTGGCTTTGTAATTAATGAAAATACCTCTCTAATAATGATCATTATGAAAAGAGCAATTTGGATCATCCTCTGAACTGGCCACTAATGCATGTACATTGTTTACTGTTGTTGCATGGCAGACCTGTCAGGTGATGGCGCGTTAGGTCCTATTGGCACACCGTCCATTGTGTAGCGCCAGTTGGGTGTGTAGAATATCTTGAAATCTTTGTTCAGATACTTTGTGTCAGGGTAAGCATCCAGCATGCACCGAAACATCACAGACATGCCCTAACAAGATATATAGAATACATGTGTCACGGCTACAGAGAAATGAAGATATTCTGTGGCAATTTCTTTTACATGAGGTTGCCAGCCCAATGCACAGCCTCGTATTAGTCACCTTGTACAACATGCCCGAGGGTGCAGCAGTTCTATTCTTTCTTTGTCTCTTTAGAGACCCCCCCGGGAACTACACAGGCATTGTTGTACACGTACCTCACATAAGTCAACAGTACAACATGTCTTTCTACCTCAGATGTTCCAACAAACTGTAAAGAGTAACAGCCATTCATTTCGATACGCTTTATCATCGCTAGCACTATACCACAGTTCATATCTTCAATCTGGTTACAGATGGTGTCATTAGATAAAGGTACACTGTTCACAGTATTAAACAGTTTTTTTTTTACAAAACAGAATGGCAACAACATCCAACATACAGGGTTTTAACAAGTGTTAAAATATACTAGCCGCCATTAAAAACGCATCGCATTAGTTTATGAACCACAACTCGTTGTGCTAAATTTAAAATACATGAAACCACAGATTTTACATTTCTGATCCATTTACTAACCCAAATTTGCTGTATTATTAAACATGAGACAATTCAGAACCAGCTCCTATGCAGTTGTCAACCCTAGGTGTAAAAACAAAAGTCACACTCGTCACACTCACTGTCATTCAGTCACAGCCATCATTAATACTGTGTATGACCCCCTACAGCATCAATACAGGCTTGGCATCGGCGTCTCATGCTATTGCAGAGTGTCTCGAAAAATGTTTGCACTGACAAGTCTCTGAGTGCCAGGTGTATGAGCTGCTGTCTGAGTTGCTGTTTGGAAGCGATTGCACAGATGTAACAATAGAATTTGGCGATCTTGAGCTAGTGTTGTTACACGAGGTTGACCAAGCCTGGGACGGTCATTGGTGGTACCTGTTGCCCGAAATCGCTGGTTCAGCCTCACTATAGTGGACTGGTCACAATTGAAATGTCTGGCAACTTCTCTGGTCGCCATTCCACTGCTGAGCATACCAACAGCCTGCCATCGCTCTTGTGACGACAGTCGAGGCATGACAAAAAACATTAACAGACTTTCTTTCGATGAAAACAGATAATGGCTTTTTACTCGCTGAAACTTGACTAATGCGTGTGCCAAATTTCAATGTGATTCGACTTTTAATAAAGCCAGAATTTATCAAAAACCTTGTTTTGCATGTGAAGCACGCAAAATTTGAAGTAAACATCACATCGACAGTAAAGTGGGAATACATGAACTTCATCACTTGCACACTTTCGGGGTTTGAAAATCGCTCACTTGCATAAACATTTCAACAGTGAAAACATGTCACGATTTCGATGCGTTTTTAATGGCGGCTAGTATAGTATGTGCCTCTACAGACTGAGCTATATGGTAACTTTTCATGATACAGAGCTTCACAAGCCTTTTCATTAATAATATGTTCAATGTGAGAGGGGACGTTCCCATTAGATTTTTTTTCTCCTGTTCTTCACGTTTAAGTTTTAAAAACATCAAGAGGTGTGTACTCATGTTCTCTATGACTGGTTTCCAAGCAATATACTTCCACACAGATAAATAATCTGGTTCAAATCTCTTTATCGTATTATTTTCTGAGTCTTCATTTTGCTACAACTAGGCAGACTTTTATCATTACCAAGTGCATTGTTAGCTTGACTGTCTTTGACGCTTCTCTTCATATGTCCAGTTTTTAACCACTTATCCATCTTATGTCAGCACACTATTCATTAATATTTCACGGAACAATCTAGCAAATTTCAAGTTATTGATAATTAGGACTATGCACAACTGACCTCAGCACTAGCATGCTATATATCATTGTATAAATAGCCTCAAGCTGACCACTGCTTTCTTTGAACATATTCAAGTTGACGTCTGAGAGTGTACGAAGAAGATATCATTGTATACATTTTTTTTCCTCTCACTTTCCTTCTCTTCAGTTTTTGTTTGTTTGTCCCTAATGAAGGCCTTGTGACCGTAACGTGGGCAATTCTATTTGTCCTTCGTCCTAGTAAGACGCATCACCTATTTTTTTATTATTAATAGAGATTGTCTAATGTTGTCCTCCTAGTGGACTGTGGGTCATCCTGGAGGTCTGGATCCCTGGCTGTTAGTTTCTTATATTTGTCACGGTAGCTGACGTTCTTCCATTCTGCAGACATGGCCAAACTATCGTAGTTGGGTTTTTTTTTTTTAAACATGTTTAAACTTTGTGATAATCTTTTTTTCCCCAGTATGTATTATCTTCTCCATGGAACCTCAAGGGGTTCCACAAAACACATTATGAGAAACACTGCTTTAGAGCAAGCATCCAGTGTATATGTAACTGCTAAACTCAAACAAATAAATAAATAAAAAAGACAGATAATGACAAGAAAGGTACAGATGCATACAGACTAACAATTATTAATTATATAAATATGAACATATATATGTATTTGCTGACATCAACAGATGTATAGCTTTAGCCTTTTTTTTTTTTTTTTGGAGTGGGTGATATTGATATTATTCAATAGCATCTGTTTACAGACCTCCAGTGCTAAATAGCACATGTTTACAGACCTCCAGTGCTAAATAGCATATGTTTACAGACCTCCAGTGCTAAATAGCATCTGTTTACAGACCTCCAGTGCTAAACTGCTATGACCTGAAATTTTCATAACATAGTAGCTCCTCCTATATTCCCAGTAGCAACATACGGCTGCGAGACTTGGACACTCAATAAAACAGTTGCAAAAAAGATTACATCATTCGAAATGAAATGCTACAGAAGGATGTTGAGAATACCCTGGACAGAAAAAAAGACCAACAGAGAAGTACTGCACTCACTAAACGTACAGGAACATTGGCTCCTAAATACCATCGCAATAAGGAAGCTGAAATTTTTCAGTCATATAAAAAGACATAATAGTCTGGAAAAAACAGTGATGGAAGGCATGGTCCCTGGAAAAAGGGGAAGGGGTCGACCTAGACGACGGTGGACCCAGGACATCACAGAGAGTCTGAACTTGTCCTTGGCTGATGCAGGTCGACTTGCCCAGAATCGTGATGCGTTCAGAGCAGCTGCAATGGAGACAACGTTCTGGAAAGAATACGTCACATGATGAGTAGCTCCTCCAGTCATAACTAACTATGAGGATTATGTGCCCCTAAAGTGATAACCCTCAGCTGCATTTTGCCTGGTGTTCCTTTTGACATGTTCTTTCCCTTCTGCTTGCTGTGTGAGTTTCATGTCACCCAATCTGAGGCAGCGTCGTAGAGAGCATCTTCACTTGGTGGATCAGCAGCTTCGTCCTCCCAGGATGCTGGAGTTATGTCCAGTGCTTTTATGTCTCCCTTGCATACATCTTCAGAAATCAGCTGTGGTCGCTCAGCTGTTCTTTTGCCATCTGCCAGTTGTTCACATAAAATATCTTTGGGGATAAGACCATCTTCCTTGCGGCGAACATGGCCGAGACAGCATAATCTACACTGTCTAAGCTGTGTATACACCCTCTGAAGGCCAGTGCATAATAGAACTCAAGATCTGTCATTTTGTCATTCCATGAAATACCAAGGATGTGACATAGACACCGTAGGTAGAAGGTATTGATCCTTTTTTTCTTGCTTAGCAAAGGTTGTCCACATCTCTCTGCCATAAAGAAGCGAGCTGGTGACACAAGGATCATATAAATACATAGTGATAAATACATAAATAATTCATATACAGACATACAACCAGTAATGAAAACAATGGATGCAACCAACTGTAAGAATCAGAAAAGGAAAACATGAAAAATAAACACATCAAGCCTGAAACAATATGAGAAGATTTACCTCCGAGAAAAATATTTTACTCTGTTTAGCCACCATAGGTACAATGGTACTGGTACCGGACGTGCCCGATGTGACTGCAAAGATCTGGATGTCACGAGATGTTAGTACTTTCTTTTCCCCATTCATCATTCTGCTGATGTATCTTGAACAATCTGAGTACTGAGTGAGTGGATGAATTCTCAGGAAATCCTTCACATTCCTCACCTCATCTAACTAAGTAGGATATAAAAATTTACCGTAACAAAAAATTAAATACAGTAGTTAAAACACGCCAGAAAATTATATAACAGATTATAAACTAAACTTCCACCAACAATGATCTTATAATGCATTTCGTCATCATTAAGTGAAGTAAGCTGCACTGTTCTGTTAAGCCTGTGCCCCAGTGCATCCTATTTCAACAGACATTTCTGTAGGGTTGTTTTCCTTAGCCCATTACTGTCCCCAGCCTGCTTGCAAGGCAACAAGTGTGTGTGTGTCTCTTTGTCTGGTCCCTATCCTTTTACCTGTCCGGCTTGAGAGACCCTGCTGGCAGCTATGCTACCGCCGGCATAGCTCTTGGGGTCATGGGGGCACATAAGCTTCTCTACCTCGCCAAGGTGGAGACACGGTAGAGGAGATAATGCATTTTATTTTATCTACTTTCATCATTAGCAACAGCCTTACTACCAACATTAACGTGGAACTGATGACAAGAACCAGATAAAGTGCCAGTGGAACAAGAGATGAATAGAACAATGGATGGGTCACACACTGAGGAAACCTGCTGATAGCAACACAAGGCAGTCCTTGTTCTGGAATCCTCAAGGTAAATGAAGGAGAGGAAGACCAAAAAACACATGGAGAAGAGAACTGGAGATAGAAATGAAAATGTTGAGGAAGACCTGGAGCTGTTGGCATGGGAAGACTTAGCATAAGTTTTCTGAAGACGTATGCTTGTTAGGGAATTGGATGATGATGAATTACCAAACACCCTACTTTACATGGATATTAAATACAAAAACTACTAACATTTTCTTCCTGATTCTCTACAGACAATTACAAAAGGCCATTCATCTTACCTTCATATCTCTGCTGTATTCTGTGTCTAAATTTGCCCTTATATGACCCAGCAGAAAATCTGTCTGTGCTTTCTTTACATTTCTGGTTGCATGTTCCAGTTTATTTCTCATAAGGCCTCCATATATGGCCATGCTACGAAGTGTTATGTAGTGTTTGGTAGCATCTAAAAAATTCTGGTCTGGGTTTATTCGACTGCGATTCACGTCGAAAGCCACATATCCAATTCCAGAGAGTCCTATAGTGGACACACCTAATCAACAGTAACCAATGTTAATGCTTCAATAAAAAAAGGGGTGGGTGCAGATGTCACAAACATCTAGTGTTACTTACTTACTTACAAAAAATTACTCAAAATTCAATGATCTCTCTGATAATAATCATAATGATGGTGTGTAAGTCAATGTGTGCATGTTAATAAGACAGTTAAAATCTTTCCATTCAACCTGGTTCAGAACTAACTAACTCACACTCTCTCTCTTTCTTTCTCTCACTATGTACCATTTAAATTTTCTTACTCTTTAAAATGTCATCCTCATAGCATAACCTCACTACAAGATTATCTACCATTTTCCTCTCTACCTATGCAGAGTCCAGTTTATTGCCTGGCATTACTCATGTAAGAAGGAAACAATCCACTTTCTTTGGGCATATTTTGAGAAGAAAACTGAAATATTTTGTGACAACTGGAAAGATTGAAGGAAAAAGGGATGGACAGCAACACAGAAGATACAGGACATTTGACATTATGGCATGGAAAAAAGTAAACAACAGAATTGATCAATACCGTAAAATCTCGCGTATAATACGCACTCGTGTATAATACGCAAGCTTGATTTAGTCCAAAATTTTCTGGTAAAATGGAAATTCGTGTATAATACGCACCATAATTTTTCAAGATTTTATTTTATGAAACATTTGTTAAAAAACTGAAAGAAGATGGAAGATGCTGCGCGATAGTAGTTCTTCGACAAACTGAAAGACCCTGTCGCTTCATAAAACGAACTGCCCATCCATATGACGCTTTAAATGCTGTTGTGCCTGTACGAGATTTTTTAAGTTCCAGAGCTTTAAGTCGGATTTCAATGCATGAAACACCGATGCCTTGTTGCCTTCTATCCACTACCCACTCCAATAATGTTTTTTTCTAGGTGTGGAAGATCTGGTGGTGACCCACGATTCGCCTTTTTCTTACTAGGCAACACTTGCAGCGCCTCTTTGTTTTTTCGCCATAATCGAATGTTGCACTCGTTAATGGAAAAATGTCGACCTGCTGCCCAATTGCTGTTAGATTCTGCATATTTTACCACTAAGAGCTTTTCTGCTGCAGTACAACATTTTCTCGAATTCATTTTTAGGGCTCAAAATAATCAAATAACAAACTTCACAACCAAGCTTAATATCAAAACAGATTGAAGACCAAGAGTGCGAAATGCGTTTTGCAACAATGTCTGACACATAAGAAAACACATGGCACATTCAATTTTGCGCCATTTTCACTGT
The DNA here is from genome assembly GCA_024509875.1 of Oreohelix idahoensis. Lineage (NCBI taxonomy): Eukaryota > Metazoa > Mollusca > Gastropoda > Stylommatophora > Oreohelicidae > Oreohelix > Oreohelix idahoensis. The sequence goes on along the minus strand of JAMPIV010017772.1, from coordinate 53,822 downwards.
CAAATTGTGACAAAAACTTGACAGACTTTCCAAAACTTGACAGACTTTCCAATGTAGGTTACTTTCGATATAGAAAATTACGTATTCTGAAGTACTCGCGAATAATACGCACCCGAGTTTTAGCGGGCAAAAATGAGTAAAAATTGTGCGTATATACGCGAGATTTTACGGTAGTACTAGAGACAGGAAGTTGTGGAGAGATATGATTGCCACCCCAGGCATGGTACCTGAAGAAGAAGAACTTGGCTTAGCGCTACCAAAATGCACACTTCCTAAATTAACAATTCTACAAGGATTAAAAGAATTCTATGCTAGACATCTATCGATGTTCCACACTTCCTCATCATCATTCTCTACTGATGCAGTATTCATATGTTCTGAGGAATGAATCATGCAAACATATTTCGATACTCAGAAGCATGACACGAACTCTTATCATGCATATTTAAACTAAATGTGCCTAGGATGACTATAAACACAGCATGCATTTTGTTCCTTCTCAGTGTGCTCTCTTTGGGATTAATTTCTCCTTTCATATATTCTCTCCAGCATCACAAAAAGAACATATCTGCAGCTACTGTGTTGACCTGGTTACCATCAGCTCACGCTTTTTCATGATTTAATTAACACTGTCTAACCATCATTATCTCAAACAGAAGTTTCAGCTTCTGGTGAACCCCACATCTTCTTGTGATTGCACTTGATTGTGCAGCATTTTAACACAATGACCACATCGTCTGCTTTCTGTCTCCATGTAGCCTACGTTTATGTTGATCCCAGACACTTTCTAGTCATAGCTGCCCTTGATGCCAGGAGCTTTTCTTAGGCACTGATCTCACATACAGGGTGTCCTCTATATAGGTTGTAGTTATGTTCCTAAAAAAGCATGACCTATATTGAAATGACGTATTCGGACATTGATTTCCCATTGAACTAATATATTATGTGGGAGATGCGTTCCAGACCAACTAAAAAATTCAAATTTAAATGGAAGTATATAGGCATATGAATAGGAAATACTTATTTTTATTGTCCAATAAACTGTAATACAGTATAATTTATTGTAATTGCTAAATAATAATTTGAAAATAAACTATAAAATTATTAATAAAACATAAAAATAAAATTTTTATGATTATTCTTCCTACTACAATTGCTCCTCCTCAGCACTTGAAGTTGCTGCAATTGTAGCTAAAATTCCTGCTGCTTCTGTGACTAGCGGTTGAGGTTGAGGTTCTCTGACTTGTTTCTTGAAGCAGTCTAACTTCATCTGCTTTGTTTATTTTCTAGAAATTACTATTTATTTATTGTTTAAATTTTTATTTCATTATATATTCTCTAAAATTATGATTTACAGTACTGTATAGTATACAGTAATAGCTATACAGTTTTGTAAAATGTATTTGTTGTATTAAATATTTCATACATACTTATTAGTGTACTTATGTTTCGATACATACTGTATAAATTTTTACATTTTATATAAAGTATGTAATTATGAATTTAAATACATAATAAGAAAGAGAAGATTCAAGGGAAATATACATGTATGTTCCTGTTCTTCTTCTTCTTCTTCTTCCTCGTTCGTCCTGAAAAGGACGTTGGTTGCGTTGTGTCTGTTTACGCCGGAGCTGTGATATCCGCACCTTTCGGTCGACACATCCGACTTCAGCATGGTATTTTTTGGGACCAGGTTTGCCTTCCCTCTGCGATCCCTACTCTCTCAGCCAGACTGCAGTGATGCAGCCTGTTTCCAGGACCACCACGTGGAGGTGGAGTAGGGTCTTGGTCAGCTCTGGTTCGCTGACCCTGATGCAAGCAGTCAAGCTATGGGTCGCTGACTGCATTCTCTATTGCTGCATCTTTGGGTCCCTGTTCCTGTTCAATCAATGTAAGTGCGAATATATATGATGTATATCGAGTTTACCGTCCCTAATTAATCAACGACGTGTATGTGAAACGACTTTTATTGGCGCGGCATATATCGAGGACCTTCTGTATTCTGATTCCTCTTGTGAGTATTAGATAGTGACCATGCATGACACTGCAAAGAGTAGGTAGAAATGTGCTATTTTCAATGGCCATTCTACCTCCTTGTAGCTGGTTTCCATGAATGCTTCCCAGAGACCATCTAATTCATTGTTTCTGTGAATTCTTAGGGTAGTTTGGACAAACATTGAATCTGTCAAGAACACAATCTAGACTTTAGCACTATTTCCTGTTTTCCACAATGGTTATAGCGTTTTGCTTTTAATGTGAAGCTGCTTCTCTATCTCATTCTGTCATATTCTTTCAGTCTGTCATTAACTGAGTGGTTTGTCAGTCTTTTAATTTTTTTTTTTTTTTTTTAAGTACTCTGTAGTTTCTTGTGTCGTTCATGGGTTACAGTTTTGTTATCTAGTTGATTTTGTTTACCAGGGTTGATTTTCCCTGCACTAGAAATGATTCAGCTTGGGTCTGTAATCTGGCTGTCCCATCAAAGCTGGATTTTGAAGCACTCAGGATGAGATTTCATATTCCAGTGCCAGTCTAACATTTCCTGTATGAAACAACTAAAAAGTATCTGATGATCTGTGCCCTAAACAGTTTCTTCTCTAATGTTTTTTTTCCCCCCTCAACTGATAAAGTAAACTTGCTTTTATCTTCTGGTTATATTTTTTATTTTGTAATGGTTCATAATAACTGGACAGTAGTCAGTAACCAATGGCAAACTACTGAATGAAAAAAATTGCCTAGAAAAATTACAAACAGCCAATAAAAGCTGGGGTTGATTGCCGCGTCCTGTAAAGGATAAGCAACTAACTTTAGTCAGTAACAAATCTTGTTCCGGTATTAATTAGTCTGGTATTAATTTAGTCATCAATCTTTTATTTCTCTACTGCTTTAGTCTGGTTAGTAAATAATCTGTGATACTTAATGTATTGTTTCCTTTTATTTTTGGTACAATTTAATCTACTGTTTGCATATGAACAGTAACTACAAATATAATTAGATGGTTAAATGGGACCGAAGATGCAGCAAACGAGATAAATGCAGTCAGCGACTCATAGCTTGACTGCTTGCGTCAGGGTCAGCGAACCAGAGCTGACCAAGACCCTACTCCACCTCCAAGTGGTGGTCCTGGAAACAGGCTGCAAACCTGCAGTCTGGCCGAGAGAGTAGGGATCGAAGAGGGAAGGCAAACCCGGTCCCAAAAATGCCATGCTGAAAACGCATGTGTCGGGCCGAAAGGCGCAAATATCGCAGCTTCGCTGTAAACGGCGACACAACGTAACAAACGTCCTTTTCAGGACGAACACAGAAGAAGAAGAAGATGGTTAAATGATCAGTTTTAATGTTTGTTTTTTTGTGTGACAAATGATTAACAAAAAGCATGAGGAGCTTTCATTGCATTGGGGAAACATTGAGATCAAGAGAAATAAAATTCAACACAAAAATAAGAATCTTCAACTCAAATGTCAAGTCATTCCTATTGTATGGCTCTGAAATATGGAGAACAACAAAAACAAAACACTACAGACATTCATAAATGGATGCTTGTGGACACGAGGTCACCAATGTTGAACTGATGACTAAAACCAGACAAGTGCCAGCGGAACAAGAGATGAGAAATGATGCTGGTGATGGATATGACACACAATGAGGAAACCTGCTGATAGCACTACAAGGCAGTCCTTGTTCTGGAATACCCAGGTCATCATTTTCCGCTTATGCACTGGTGACAATAGGTTGAGGTACCATCTATATCACAAGTACAGGATTGTTCCAGCAAATCTCTGCTCCTGAGGCACCAGCCCCATGACAGCTGAACATCTGCTCTAGTCTTGCCCAGCTCACAGCAGTGAACGGAGTGGCATCCGGCAACAACCCACTTCTCTCCATGAAAAACTTTGGGGATGTCAGGAATCTTGGGACTTGGCATGTGTTTGCATGTGGGAGCTTTGGTGCTAAGGCACTTATGCTCCTTGGTGATAAAGGGTATTGTGGACATACCGCCCGAGTTTTGTGTTCATGGCATCTTTGTACACTTTAAGGGGAGATAAGAAACTGTAATTAAATATATTTTAATATTAACATTTAAAATACAAATGGATTTGTTCACAAGGGAATTAATGTTTATGAATTCCGAAATGAAGTAATCAAACCGTGCCATAATTATGAATGATGACCTCATCAAGTTAAACATGGTTGAATCTCAGAATTCAGTACACACACCGCTACGTCATCCAGCTTATGATCAATAAGTTGCCAATGTTGGTCTGCATATGCATGCACTTGTTCATCTGTATTTATTTTTCCTCATGCTTTGCATGCAAATCTTTGCTTTTCTTGTGTCATTTATAACTTGTTGCATCATATTACTTTTGAAAAGCTCAAATTAGGGTTAGGGCTAAGGTTGATGTTAGTGGCTATAAATCTCAGACCAATAACCACTAATCTTAACAACAACTCTCACCTGTGTCGAGTTTTTTCAAAAATAATTACTGACAAAAAAAAACAACCAATTGAGGTAGTTATGAATTGCGAGCAAGTGTGGACTGACTTCAACAACTTATCGATCATGATTTTGGGCGACGTGGTAGCGTATGTACCATTTTTTTGTAATTCAACACTCAAACATTGTGGTACAGGTCCGAACCCAAAATCTGAAATGCTCGGGGACGGCAATGTTTCAGAAACTGTATTGTTTAGGTTTTCGGTATTGCCCAAAAATCAAACAAGTAGCCAAAAATTGCCCAAAAATCGGTTTGAAAATTGCCCAAAAGTCAGCCTAAAAAACTTTCGATTTTCGGAATATTTTGATTTTCGGGTGTTTGAATTTTTGGGTTGCGGACCTGTGTAAGTTAAGAATAGCAAACAAACGCAACAATGTTGGGCAAGTATCTATCAATAAATAAGCTGTGTATCACTTCTTTCGATATATGTTCACGGCGGGTGTTTCACTTAAGCAAGTTATTATAGAATCAGAGAATAGTAAACAAGCCTGCTGAATGGTAAAAATGAATGAGTATTTGGATCATAGATAAGGATGGCTGTCATCTGCGTGTGCTACTATGAGTTCACACTTTGCATGGCTGGCTGGCAGTCTGATTAAGTTTTGTGGTGTGCATGTTGGCACAGAGTTGTGCGGTTTTTTTTTGGTTTTTTTTTGGGGGGGGGGGGGGTTTACTAGCATTTTTTGGTTTTTCCTCACACTGCAGCAGAATGGAGAAAACTGTGAGTTCTGGATTTCTGTAATCAGGGAAGATGTTCATTACAGACTGTCATGAATGCCGCTCAAAGCTGTCAGAAGAAAAGTATATGAGTCTGACCGAGTGGAAGCCACCCGTGTGTTACCGGAGCCCTAAAGGGGAGCAAAGAATAGTAACACTGTTCCCTGCCATGCATGTAGTAGAAAGCGACTAAGGAGGGTTGGGCATGGGGCTGGTTACCCCATCCTGTAAAAAACTTAAACCACAAAAAAACTTCAACAAACATGGACAAGTCAATTAAGGAAAATAAAACACAGCCTTCCAAGACAGGGGAAGGTCCTCTCGCAGGGAGGCGTTTGATGCAACCCAGAGAAAGCCGAAAGGAGTCTGTGTTACTGACTAACCTTCTTTCTTCTAGGAGAACTTCCAAATTTGGCACCTGGAATGTTCGGACATTAAACGAACAAGGGAAAGTGGCACAAGTAGCAGCAGAAATGAGGGAATATAAAATCGAGGTTCTGGGAATGTGTGAAACAAAGTGGAAGGGGGTAGACAAGAAGAAACTCATCACAGGTGAATTGGTGCTGTCCTCAGGACATAAAGACGAAAGTTCACACCACAGTGAAGGGGTAGCTCTTATGTTATCTAAAGAAGCACAGAAAGCACTCATTGAATGGGAAGGTTAAGGCGGCCGACGTGATGCTGACCACATCACCCCTATTGTGCCAATGGTCAAGAAAATATGGGCCTAACACCATATTCCCAATATGCCTCAATGGGCGTGTAACGGGATCCCTGAGTGGAAACTGGGGAGCAGTGATGACTTCATATGAATGTGGGTGTGTGTGTTTTTATTTTATTTTATTTTATTTTTTTTCAACTCCATATGAATTTAGCAAAGTTTGTGGGCCCAGACTAAGCATGGTTAAGTAGAAATTTTATTGTTTGTTTATGTTAGTAGTAATAATTACTACATACGGCGCATGCAGTCAGTTAACATTCTCTTGTTTGTCTATGTTAGTAGAGATAATTGGTAGCCATCATGTTGCCTCCTAGTGGTTATATGTTCTGGCCATGTCCCTTCGACAAATTACAAAACAGCCTCTGTGCAATGCTGACCGTAACTCCATAAACCAACACCCACACTGTGTCGAGGTAGGTAAAATGCACACACAAAAATAGCCCAAAACACAAGCCTCTGAATATATGTTCAGCTCGAAACAGGATGGCTACTGGGTTTGGGTTATGATTAGTGTATTATAAGGTCATTTTGCACTGAATTGAAGCAACACAGCGTATGCATTGATAGAGCTTCTCAGGCAGCATGGCAGAATGCATCTACTATTCTTAACTTCTACCAACATTACTTTCACAAACTAATATCTACTGATAGAGCAATGGGGGTGGGGAGGCTAAGATAAAGCAAAAGACATCACAAAAATAAATTTCCTAACATTATCTGCACCTAAAGCTTGCAGCATATTGAATATATATGCACATGCATTTTGTATAAATGCTGCAGGTTGAAATGAAAAACAGTGCGATGTTTGTTTGATGCCATCCAAATAAGTTGCCCGCCATTTTTTTCATTAAGATGTGACCGCTTGACATACACTACCATTAATACGTGTTAAAAACCACATACAATGAGAATAACGACGTTAAAAGCAATTAAGACATTTGTGCACAAAACACAGTATCATGAAAAGTTCACGGCTTTGAGAGAAGCATTGTAAAGCTGTCCCAGAACAAAACAATAGTAAATGCATGTTTTTGAATGGAACATTTTGTGAAAGTGAGAGTTGCTAATCTGGGTTTTTTCCGTTGTTAGAGACAGAGACGTGTGGAAAAAGTCGAAAAGCTGAGAAAGCATGTGCAAATGTAGATAATTGTACCGTGTGAAAAAAGAAAGCATCATGTGAAAATTGGCGGGAAAAAAGAAGAAATAGTATAAGAAGGAGAGACGTGGGCGATAGACAGGCTTTTACAGATATTTAGGATTCATTAGGCAAGAGGATTTTACAGATAGTGTTAGGTGAATTTCGTCTTTGAGATTATCAAGACAAATTTTTAACTTGACAAGTTTTCAAGTTAGACAAGTATTTTTAAGTAGACAAGTTAGTTTTTAAGTAGACAAGTTTGTATTTTATTCTATTGGATATATTATTCCTGTGGATATACATTTTCATTTTTGGATACTCAATACTTTGTGTAAGCAAGAAACAAGTACTTCACCATTGTGTCAATAACATTGCTGTTCTAATGACGTTAGTAAACTATATTTTATTTTTCTACATTGCTGAGTTTTCTTTGGAACGTTACAGTGGATTACTTTGACAAACCATTATACGAGGTATTCCTTTTCACTAAACCTAAAAGGGTAAGAACGGACTTTGGGAAGAAGAATAAACTAAGGTCAGGAATTTCCACCTCAGGCGAAAGGCCTGTAATGACTTGAACCAGAAACGTATTGAAGAATTAGCTCTCGTCAAAATATTTACCTGCGCACAACATAATTAACTGAACTGACCCCGGCCACACACGTATTATATTGACTGGCCAACAGACCCGGTCACAAAGAAAAAAATAATCCGTTCAACCCCTGATGAGTTTATAATGTTTATATATAATGTTGCTAATTCAGATAATAATTTTGATTAACGATATCCTAATATGGCATCTTCTCCACCCTCCAATCAGTCCAAAAAGAGTAAATAAAAAGTATCAAAATGTGTGAATGCATGTATGTGTGTGTTCTCTCTTCTGTCCCAAAATGGCAGTCTCTCACACCTGTTATGTTGTTACACCCAATTCAGCTCACAGCAATGAGAAAAAAATTGGACAACATACACCACCAGGCACTGAGTACGATAGCTGGAGCCTCAAGATCAACATCACTTGAAGCACTAGAGGTAGCACCAGGAATAATACCCCTCAAGCTAAGAAGAAAAGAACTTAGACTGAATAACATGGGCAAAGTCCTAATAGACAAAAACTACCCAGCCCATGCAATGTTTGTGAAGAATCTCCCTACAACCTGGGATACCCCTCTGGATCTCACAAGATTCCCAATAGGATGGAAGTGCATGGAGGAAACAGAAGAACACAATACTATAACAAATGCAATAAAATGTAGTACACACAAGTGATTCCTCCTTGGGAGCTCAAGAAACCAAACACTGACACTCATCTTGCAGATATAATAAATAAAAAACAGACAAAATGACATTAAAAACATAGCCATAGATTATATAGAACAGTTGTTACGGGTTGCTTGAAAGTATACACTGATGGATCAAAAATAGAAAATGAAGAACTCGGAATAGGAATACACATTCCAGCCTGGAAGCTGAAGAAAAATTTTAGTGTAACTAAAACGCATCGATATTCACGGCAGAAATGGTGGCAATAGCAAAAGCACTAGAAATAATTATGGACAAGGCCCCCCCCCCCCCCCCCCCCCCCCCCCCCCCCACCCCACCCCCCCCCCCCCCCCCCCCCCCCCCCCCCCCCCCCCCCCCCCCCCCCCCCCCCCCCCCCCCCCCCCCCCACCCCGCCCCCCCCCCCCCCCCCCCCCCCCCCCCCCCCCCCCCCCCCCCTCCCCCCCCTCCCCCCCCCCCAGCCCCCCCCCCCCCCCCCCCCCTCCCCCCCGCCCCCCCCCCCCCCCCCCCCCCCCCCCCCCCCCCCCCTCCCCTCCCCCCCCCCCCCCCCCCCCCCCCCCCCCCCCCCCCCCTCCCCCCCCCCCCCCCCCCCCCCCCCCCCCCCCCCCCCGCCCCCCCCCCCCCCCCCCCCCCCCCCCCCCCCCCCCAACAATCTTAACTGACTCACTGTCAGCTCTCCAAGCACTAAGAAATGCACATGAATGCAGCCGACCAGACATAGCAGAAGAAATATTGCAACAGTACACACCTTATTAATAGGGGCTGCACAGTATTATTAGCATGGATACCCTCGCACGTGGGAATAGAAGGAAACGAGTTGGCCGACAAGGAAGCAAAAACAGGAAGAAGCAGTCCAAACCCCATAAACTCAGGGTTAGGCACAACAAAAATCAAAAGTATAATAAAAAATATTATAACAAAGAAATGGCCTGAAAACTGTAAACAAAGCCAGAAAGGCAGACACGCCTATAAACTGCTGAAAGATCCAATACGGACATGTCAGATATCTAGAGAACCAAAAATACCATGCAATATAAAACTGATCCCACTTCAACTAGGAACAGGCTATCTCATGGTGAAGGAACCCAACTGTGTAACATGTCTGGAGAAAAACACCATACCACATTATGTGCTAACATGCAAGAAATATGAACAGCACAGAAAACTACTCATGGAATACTTGAGAACACAAAACTCGCCATCACTATCACTAGACACAGTACTAACAATTGACCTACCCAGGGAGCTACACAACATAATAAAATTTTATTTTACCATAACAAGAACCAACATATAACAACCAGAACAAATTGGAATGACAAGGAAAAACAAAAACAAAACAACAAAAAACAAACAAAAAATGTTCATACAATAGCAGTACAAGCATTAAATACAAAAACAAAATAAAAAATAAACAAGCAAAAAACTACCAATCCACAACCAACAAAAGCCCAGCAGATACGTTAAAAGAAAGATGTCAATAGCGAGAGAGAACAATATAGTATCATGGAAATAGATGCATTATCAACACCATAGACATTAAACAATGCCACAACAAATGGCAGATAAATTACAGTCTGTAAGAGCCAACACACAAGAAAAACAACAATGTAGTGCGCTATATAGAATAATGAACACTATATACCCAAATTATAACCCACATGGAGTTCAACCGGGTATCCCTTGTACACGACAAACTCCAGTTTTCAAGTGCAGGGTTCAAAAACCAAACTAAAATACACCCAATTCACTACTCATGTTCATCATCAATATGCATTACTAGAACCACATTTGATTTTGACAGTTTTCGTATTAGTTGTTTTATTAATTATGTCTGCCAGGTAGTAGTCTGTATCTGGCTTCCTGAGCTCCCAGGATGGCACCACCTGTTTGTATATACCACTGATGGAGTTAGAGAATCCAAGCGTACTAGTTCCTCCATGCATTTCCACAAATGTTGGGTATCCACTGGTACTCATTGACCTCTTCTGAGTTGTAAGTTGGTAGCTGACGAACGCTGGATAAGTCTTAGGGTTAGGATTCCTTAAAACTAACCCTTATTACTGCGTCTCTTTTTGGGGGGTGTATCGAAAAAACGGTCCACTGTTCTTCATTTCAACCAAAGCTGCGAACTTCGTTTGGCTCTGGATACAACCTTAACCTCTGACCTAAACTTTCTGACAGATTTAACCGTTTGTTTAAATAAGCATTCAAAGCTACAATTTCTCACATTATCGTTCATAAGCATTCACTGTCTTACAGAAATATAAATGTGAAGCAAGTAATACCTGATACAGTTAATACGAAATATCTTCTTTTGTGTCTGGCTCATCTTTCCAGCTGGTGCTCCTTGTTATGGACGCAGCCATTTTGGGTCAAAGGTAAGGAAGATAACTCAAAAGTGATGTCATGTAATGTCTTAAGAATATTATTTTGTTCGGATGTCGAAGACCAGGATTATCAGATTTGGAAAAATTGCCACACTCACAACACACACACAAATTACCAAATGCATATATCTTGACAGCAGTCTAGTCAGATTTGGATATCAGAATAAGAATTCAAAAGACAAAGATGAGCTTTCATTATATTGGAAAATTATTGAAAACCGAAAGAACTCCAGTTCAAAATTATGACTCTTCAGCTCGAACGAACGAACGAACTTTATTTTCAAAGGGTTAAGAATTGGGCACCAGGCCCGTCTGACATTCTGTCCTTCCTCTCTCATCATGTATACTGTATCCTTTCTAACCCGGTCCCTAAAAAATGCCGTGCTGAAGTCGGATGTGTCGACCGAAAGGTGCAGATATCACAGCTTAGGCGTAAACAGACACAACGCAACCACCGTCCTCTTCAGGGCGAACGAGGAAGAAGAAGAAGTATCCTTTCATCCTCACATTTACTTTAAGCATTATTTAGGCATTTATCATTATAAAAGTAACTAGCAACAACCCGCCAAAATTGGCAGGTTTTTAATTATAGACTTAGTGTGTTTTTTTTCTGTTACACGCATTACATTGCTGCTTCTTCTAGTCTCGCTTTCTCGCTGTGAATGACGCGATCGTCTCTTCCTTTTAGCCATCTTATCATTTTGATCCATAATAAAAAGTCTGCAATACTTTAAATTAAAATGTTGTCTTGAAGAAACAATCAGAAACTTAACATTTTAAGGTTATTTTTAAGAAAAGTGATGAGTTAAATCCGTTTCCCGAATGAAACTGGACAGAAGAGTATCTTGATTGTCTGTTGATTTAATCTGCATCTCCGCACCTTCCTGTCTCCAGTTCAAGTTGTTGGCTTCTTTCCACAATCAAACTGTTTTCTCGCTGTGAATGACGCGATCGTCTCTTCCTTTTAACCATCTTATCATTTGATCCATAATAATAAGTCTGCAATACTTTAAATTAAAATTTTGTCTTGAAGAAACAATCAGAAACTTACATTTTAAGGTTATTTTTAAGAAAAATGATGAGTTAAATCCGTTTCCCGAATGAAACTGGACAGAAGAGTATCTTGATTGTCTGTTGATTTAATGCACACCGTCACACTTTTTCTATTTTCGGGAGAGTACATATAAGGGGAAACAACACAATGTTATTGTCTAACTTTCAACCACAATTGCACCCCCTTAGCTGTGGTCGATGTGGTAAAGTGGGATGATATAAATATTTATAGGGGACTTAGTGTACTGACTGAGATCAGCTGTGAACGTATCTGTATCTAATAGGTGTAGTGTTTTACAGATAACCTTACTTGCTACCACATTTATAACTCAGTCAGAATTATTCTGGAATATTGTGATGACTTCGTTGAATGTCTAGGGTTATGTAAATGATGAAGTGTAAGTCACAACAACAACAGACAGATAAACAATTTAATTTATTCCACCACACTTGACAACACTGTGACACTCACACACATTTAACATTCTATAAGACTATCTTAAATGAGTCACTGGTAAAGTTTCAAATATATATGTATTAATTACTTTCACTAATATATGTCCTGATTCAACTACAAAGTGAACCAGGAATCACAATCAATTGTAATCACAATTTATATATACATAATTTATAAATATGAACTTAGTAGTGACATATTTTATTAATATTATCCTATGTGTGTCAGTTGTGTAGTAGTACTATGAGGTAATACTGGTTTTGTTTTTCAAGCTATGTTGTTATTTGTCATCATGACTTCAAGTGTTTGTTTATCTGGGAAATAGTATGGGGGAAAAGTTCACAGTTCCTGTCAATTTAAACAAGGTATTGTCCCTCTTTTTTTTTTTTTTAAATGTCAATTTTTGAGGGGACACATAATGTTGAGCTCCACTGGCCACAGAGGCTTAACTTTCGTGATGGCGGCAGGAAAAGACTCCTCTGCTTGATCGCTCCCCTGTGTTCTGGAGACACCTCACTAGTCGCTATCTGGACCCAGGAGTATGCTGTCAGCCTCCAGATTCAGCAAAGCTCAGACCAGGTGCTGCTCAATAACTTTAGGACCACAGTCCCCGAAACAAGAAGGTTGTACCTCCTACTTCATAACTAATTTATAATCTATTTCCAGACTGAACACAATACATAACAAACACTGAGTTCAGAGCGGTAGGCCAACTGTCAGCTTCATCTGAAATAATTTACACCAGTATACTCCTCCCTAATGGTTACCACGCCTCTGCAATTCCAGCATTATTTCTTTCTAGTCAATAAGATAGGTGTCAGTGTACTGTTTGGCAATTCCATGTAGTTTTACTTTCCTCCGACACCTTCTGTTCAGGTTGGAGCACTATATAGGCTTTGCCTCATGTTCGCTACTGAACCACACACATATACAGACATAAATTATCAATTTACATTCAATTTTCATTAAAAAGATATTGAATATATCAAGCTTACCACAATTCATGGAATAATACACAGTTACGTTGACTGGCAATGAATATAGCACAATTTCGATCTGCCGATGTCCCAGGCTTTTATTTAGAAAAATATGCACTGGCGCTCAACGCACTGGGTCTTTAGTAAGTTTATTTGAAAAATGTGGTACTGAACTAACGCTCCTATTTGCCTATATTGGCGGGTCTAACCAATCGAGCCATGTTTACACAAGCGTTTGAAAAAAAGTACCCTTCCTTCCGTCTCCCCTAACAACAAAAGATAGTATTTGGAGCCCGACTAATCGTGTTTAGCCTTACATTTATTGCGCTCCAATCAAATAGGATTTAACATGGGGACCTATTTCCCGTACAATGGTGGTGTCAAAATCTGCCACTGAGCGATTCTGATTTTGGTGTTGTCTGACACCCTCACTATTTCTTTTGGCTATAATTTGGTAATTCCTAGACTATTTGCGTAACACTTAACATATTATTTGTCAGCAAGTCCTAAGGAACCCAAATATATAAATTTAATGGGGCTAAGGGGCTGCGTTCAAAATATGTATTTTCTTCTACCTCCCGTTCACTTCGATCGATGTGGTGTCTGGGTACTGTAATGTTTTCAAACGTAAACCAGTATAATGTCATATTTCCTAATAAGCTTTTCTCAGGTTTTTAAAACCTAACTCTCGTATGGGTAGTGTTTTTTATCACTGTCGATTTGAAAAAAAGCTAGTGCTTGTGGCCTTACACGCGTGATGGTAGTAATTGTATAGCGAGACGCGTGTTTAGTGTGGCATGCGTTCCGGCTTTCAGCCCTCCCTTCTCTCTATCCTAATTCCATCTGTCTTTCGTTTATGGTAACTTAGTGTATAAAATGACATGAATGGAATATTAAATATAGGTCAGCTTGCGTATCTCAAGGTTTTTCTTAGAAATGCAGTACACGTTTTATCGTAGAAAGCGTGTATGCTGCAGTAGGCTTTTACTATCAACGTGAAACGTTACAATTTGCAGACGAAGTAGAAAACAAGGGGGATTTCGAGTACAGTCATTGTGACAGCACTGTTCTTTACCATTCTTCTTTCCTTTTATTGAAGTTATTTGTTAGGCTTTACATTTACTTTTTAATTTATATATGTGGATTAGAATTTCACACGACAGTCGAGAGTTAATGTACTCTCTCGAAAATAGAAAAAAGTGCGCAAATGACGGTGTGCAAAGTGTGACAGACCGACCGACCGAAGTACCTTACGACAGGAATTATGGTATTTTAAGATGATATAACATCATACATTTGCAATAATCATCATAATAAAAGTATGTTTTTAAAACAATTTTTTTTAAAAATTAAATGAAAAAAACAAAAACAAAACAAACAAACAACAAAACTGATTGTTGCGTAGCATTTATATGTGTTGTGTATAAATGTTCTGAAGATGAAGTCACATGTGCCACACAACGTTGAGGGTGTTGTAATTCATCTGCTTCCCAAAGGTACTATGATACTGGCCTTTGCAGAGTAGTGTGCCACCCTCAGACACCAGGGATGATGAGGCGTAGTAACTTGGTGTCTGTAGTCTGGTTTAAGTGTGATGTAGATGTGTATACAAACAGTGAGCATTACGAACAAGGCCATCCACACAATGACGTCACGTTAACTCACGATGTGAAAAGTCAATAAAGCTTTAAACAGCAGTGATGGGTTTTTGGCAATATATATCGTACGCCACAATGACAAAATGCATGGACATCGTTATGCAGAAAACATCACAGGTATTTTCACAACAGTCATTGTATCATCGAAGTAGTCGACTCAACAGGCACAGCAAACAGCATAATATTAATGTACATGATATGCCTTTTAGGATATCGTAGACCGCTGGACATGTAGTCAGGTAGTAAACTTCCCCTTTCCATAAGAGCTAGTAGATATCAACTAGGAGATTAAATATGGTCTCCTCGATTTGACCTCAACAAGACAGGCATGTCTTTTGAGCGCCACATTATCGTTCTCTATGTTCCTTATACAGCAAAGGTATCAAACCTAGATCCATCAATAAAGTTCAGGAAGCAAGTAGTCCGTAGGACAGGCATCAATCGATGCGTGACAATATAAGTGGATCGTGAGCTGAGCAAACTTGTCATAATATATAGACTTTATAATAAGGCAGGCTAAGCGAAAGTCAAACATCACAAGATGGCGATAAAGTCACTTAGCAAAAAAGGATTCATTTACCTGTTCATCAGGAATTAAATGAATAATCACATATGCCTCCAGGCATTAGGAATAACATGGAGATATATCATCTCAAAAAAGGGAACAACAATAATGAGGACTCCTTCCTGAATAAACTAAGCGAAGACTAGCACATAGCTACGTCTCGCCTTACCAGCTTCTCTGCTCAGACTAACCTGGGCGGAAATTGTTTAAACAACGCCACAAAAAGAGACATGCGCAGAACACGCGAATCGAATACAACTCAGCCAACTTTACGAAACGAAGAATGTTCTACGATGTTCGACTAAAGACCTTTTACCTTAAAAGGAAATGAATCTTGAAACATTGTGATTGCCAACTGTTTTCAAAGAACTGGCGATCTGAGCGCTCCATAAATGGACATGACTCAAAAATCGTTCACACAACTATCGGCAACCCTAGCTATCAAGATAAGACAACTTCTTGACGATAGCTATCAAGATTAGACGACTGTAGAAATAAAAGTGACTACAATTCCATGAGTTCCTTCCCATGCATTAAAAATTAACTATAGTCAGAATGCATGGTCAGAATAAGTTGCGACAAGTTTTTAGCAGCAACATTACCGCCACCTCCCGATAAAAAAAAATGTGCAACATTTTTTTTTTTTTTAAATCTGATAAGGGTGGAATTAGGATGCCGTCAAATTACCACCTCTATCGACACCAGGTATTACAATGCAAGATGTGGGTGTCTTATCTGGTTTAGATTGTTGCGGTGTGTGTGTTGCAGTAGAACAGTTCAGGGTACACCACAGGCAACATGACGTGTAGAGTCATAAAAATGGTAACTTCGCTTTAGGTTTATACCATTTATTGCACGCCACAAAACAGTCATGATACTTATGTTATCATCGGCATAGTACAACGAATGCAGCATTCAAACTCATGTTAACTGACAGTCATGTAGAAGTCAATACTCAATAGTTGTATGGAAAACAAATATCATAGCGAAGCTTGATAAATAATACATATAACTTCTGCAACCGTGGTCAGCTGCAGATCCTTAATGTTCATAGACAATAATAATTATTCCTTCCTGATGCTAGCAGATCAGATGTATACAATACGTCCGTTTACTGTCTGCACGTGAGTAGCATACATGGATTACAGGTCAGCTCGACCTTTATAACCTTCCTAAGTCTAACCATCTGACTTGGACGTGATCTCTGATATAACGAATCCTGGAACACAGACAATAGTCTTGTTGGTCTAGAGCGACCCATAGATATATAACTAGTTCAGGTATAAAGATACCGGTGACTTAATCCTAGTCAAAGTACCTCTCCATTTTGAATCACACAGGCGAGCAAAAAGGCGACAAAATGACGAACCTCTAGATGATAGCCTAAAGTTCGATACAAGAGGAATTACCTTATTTCGGAAAATCAACCATGAACATATGCCTCCAGGCAGGCTTGAATAATACGGGGAAATAGTCTAGTTAGCTAACTAACTCACAAAGACAATGTATTTCCCTCAGAGAATCACAAGACGCAGTCGCGTCCGCTCGCTAATCAGTCCATTTCTCAACTGCCCGACCTGGGCGGAACAACAAACGACAACCCAGTCGAGACATGCGCAGAGTGACAATCTCTGAGTCGCTGTTCACAATAAGACGATTCTAAGAACATTCGAGATAAAAGTCTTACACAGTCGCGCCTTTTATGGACATGAACAGAAGCGTTAAGAAAGGTTTCAAACATCTACAACAGTTGACTGATACTACCAAATAAGGAGATATGGTCACGCTTCGTTCAAGACATTATAGACCGAACGTGTCTCTATACAAGAGGAGGTAAACTCATAAAAAATAGCAGTATCGATATATCGGGTTCTGTCCCTTTGACCATAAAATATATATAACATGCATTTCAGTCAAATAATGATCATACATACGAAAAACGATCATACAAAGACTTTGGAAAAAAAGTAATTATTTGTGCGTAACATTACCGCACCCTCCCGGGAAAAAAAATGAAACATTTTTTTTTTTAAATCCTGGAGCCGGAAAAATCTAGGCTCCTAACGCACGTATGATGCGCGGATATACCTAACAAAATAGCTCAACACTTGGAGCGAAACTGAGATCATATCCCAGGTCCTTAGAGAAACTTAAATTTTTCTAAGTATACGCGTATATATCCCAGGAAGGTGCCACCAACACAAACCACAATGCTGGCAACATCATAATAAAAGTCAAATTATTCTCATACCAATATATGAAATCAAATATATTATTATGATATCATACAATGTGTTGCAAATAGCGGTGTAATATATTAATATACCGCACTATTTTATTACATTATGTAATGCATCAGTAACTAATAAGTAATACATGTGTTGATCTCCGTTGACATAAAACATTCAATAGAAGAAGATGTGGACATCATCCGCTCCCAATCTAGGACAGGACTTGATATACTCAAAGTTCCACAATGGACACAATTTCGCATCTTCAATGATGTGCTGCGAAAATATCAATAACACAAATCTTAAAGACAACTGGTAAATCTCTCAATACAATCCTGAAAATAATTTATTTAAATGTGGCCGAGTGATCTTTTGGCCCGTATATCACTAACTAAGCCTTCTTAGATAACACTGGCTAACAAAAAAAAAAATTTTTTTTTCTTTCTCTAACATTTCTATGTTTTTTCTGGTCAATTTTAATGCGCTGTTTTTAAATCTGCAAACCGTTTTTCTCTATCAGGTCGGGATCTCTAGAAATACGCAATTGAAGTTTTTTAACAACGCATACAGTATTACAACATCATTTGTACAAGAAGTATAACAGTTATGTAGGCTTGAATTTCTTTGCAGTCGACTTTCGTCGGTGAATGGCATGTGGTACATCGCGATGAAGCATCCAACAATAATCGGCAAGCATGGTCACACTCCACCGTCCTTGATAACGTGACTCCATTACGGCGATATCTTGATGGAATCGTTCTCCATGTTCATCGCCGACTTCGCCAAGGTTGTCAGGGAAAAAGTCAAGATGCGAATCGAGCAAATGGATTTTGAGGGACATGTTACAGCCCATAATTCTGTATGCATCTATGCACTGCTTAACAATATGCACATAGTCGACAGATTTGTGATTTCCAGAAAGTTATCGACGATCGATTTGAATGCCATCCATGCGCGAAGTTCACTACCATGTAACAAGTTCTCGAATTGTTTGTCTGCAATAACTTTCCTAATCTGAGGTCCTACAAAGATACCTTCCTTTATCTTTGCATCGCTAATTTGCGGAAACTTTTCTCGAAGATAAGTGAAAGCTTTGCTCGTTTTATCTAACGCTTTTACGAAATTCTTCATGAGCCCCAACTTTATATGTAACGGTGGTAAAAAGATGTTGTCTTTGTTAACTAATGGCTCGTATATTACATTTTTATGCCCGAGCTGCATACGATCCCTGATAGGCCAAACCTTTCTTGCATAATGTTCCTGTCTGTTGCGGCTGTCCCATTCACATAGGAAGCAACAAAATTTAGTATACCCAGTCTGCATGCCCGTGAGAATTGTAATGACCTTTAGGTCTCCACAAATCCGCCATTGGTAGTCATTGTACTTTATTTTTGCCAAAAGTATAGCCATATGAACAGAGTAGGCGACTGGAATTGATGAAAATAAATTTCCATTATGCAATAACACGGCTTTTAGACTAGTCTTGGAAGAGTCGATGAAAAGTCGCCATTCGTTGACTATGTGCTCATGACCGAGGTGCACCATTAGACCTTTTACATCTCTGCAATAGCAAATGTCATCATCCATCTCAAAGTATTGAACAAGTTCTCTGTGTCTATGACGAAATTTAGATATCAGAGTATTGGGCGCTAAAAGATTCCATTCTTTGAGTCGCGAACCGAGTAATTCCGCTTGTCCTTTGGTGAGAGCGAGATCACGTGTTAGATTTGAAAGTTCTGAATGGTTAATTAAGTGAACATCATCATTCACCGGTATATAATCCTAGTCAGAATTAGTTTCTAAAGCAGGTAAACTATCACTTTCTGATGGTTCATTCACGTCCAACGGATATTGTTCTGGTGGAACTGGGATCGGACACGTGATTGGATCATGAGCCACTGGTTTCGAAACCGATTCAATATTTGGATAAACCACAGACTTTCTAGTTTTAAAAGTGAAACCATAGATATTTGTCAAGCAGAAGTAACAATCAGTAGCGTGATTTGTCGGTTCACGCCATATTACTGGCACTCCAAAAGGCATCGACTTATGCTTCGGCGATTTTCGTAACCAACCTGCCAATGTATTTGCACAAGTCGAACAAACTGCATTTGGCTTCCAAGATTTATTTGCATCATCAACTTTCGAATCGAAATAAAGTTCATATGCTTTCTTTAGCAATGGTGTAAAGTTTTTCTGGTGAACACGATCGGTAAAATATCCGCACACGTAACAGAACAGATCAGCCGAATTTCTACAACTTCTAGAAGCCATATTTCACTCAGAATTATTTTAAAATACAATAACTATTTGAAATATAACCTAACATATGTCATGCATCTTTTAGCAGTATAAAAAGTAGAATTATTTTGCATTTTATTAATTTTTAAAAAGTTATATAGTAAAAATGAAATGGAGCAAATAACAGTTTCCCAAAAATATATTTATTCACAAATATCTTAAGAACCTGACGTGATAGAGATAAACGGATTTCAAATTTGAAATCAGCGCAAGAAACTGACCTAAGAACACTTATTCTTATATAAGAAAGAAAAATGTTGTTTGTCAGTGTAATTACATGGTACAATGTTATAAATTCCCCCCTAAAAAAGTGAGAAACAAAAAAAACTACTAACATGTCATTATAACATTGAACTGTATATTAGGAAATATATATATGACAGAAGAATCATGTGGAATCGTGTGGGCATCTGGACAGAATGTCCGCCATTACATTATCCGAACCACGGATAGCTCGAACCGAGAAATGAAATGGTTGAAGAGCTATGGCATAACGAGTGGACCTCGAGCTCTTCAAGTTTTTACTCTGAATAGCAGTAAGCGCTTTCTGGTCGGTTTCCACAATGAAATGTGCGCCTAGAAGAAATCTTTGTAACTTCAGAATAGACCATACCATAGCCAATAACTCACGGTCTAAAACCGAGTAATTCTTTTCTGCAGCATTTAATTTCCTAGAGATATACATCACCGGATGCAGAGTATCAGAATACTCCTGCATTAGTGCTGCCCCAATCCCAGTTGACGAGGCGTCACTTCGAAGAACAAAAGTCTTCTCAATAGTAGGTAACCTAAGAATAGGTGGAGATGAAAATAGGTCTTTAACCTGGTCCAATGAGGATTGACATTCTTTTGACCAGCGGATCAAATTAGGCGACCCTTTCTTCAATAAAGTAGAAAGCGGTGCCATAATGGAGGACAGATTCGGAATGAATCGTCCGTAGAATTGGATCAAACCTAATAGACTCCTTACTTGTTTCTTTGTCTTAGGGACCGAAATGTTAAGTATTTTTGAAACATTGTGGTCCTCTGTCTTTAAAAGACCATGACCAACACGATGACCTAGGAAAGAAATCTCACTAAATCCTATAAAGGCTTTAGAGGGTTTTGCAGTCAAGTTATACTCGCGAAGAGTAGACAGTAATTCGTATAAACCCAAATAGTGATCTTCCCAGGAATCACTAAATAGACAGATATCATCTAGATATGCTATGACATCTGTACGATATGCGAGAATTCGCCGCATCATGCGTACGAATGTAGCAGGGGCGTTCATAAGACCAAAAGGCATGAAATTCCATTGGAATAAACCCCTAGGTGTAGAAAAAGCTGTAAAAGGTTTGGCATGTTCAGTTAGCGGGACTTGCCAATAACCTTTAGACAAATCTAGTTTGGTAAAGAATCTAGAATTAGAAAGTTTATTGAGTAGTTCTTCTAATGAAGGCATAGGTTCAGCGTCGAACTTCGTAACTTGGTTCAATTTGCGATAATCTACGCAAATGCGAATGTTATTATCCTTCTTTCGAACAATAACCATAGACGAAGAGTATGCTGAAGTGGATGGTTCAATGATTTCCAAACGTATCATTTCATCCAATTCTTTTTCGACTTGAGACTGGAAATGGATAGGTATTGGATAGGGTCTGACTCTGATAGGATTATGATCAGTTAGCACAATGTCATGTTCAATGACATGTGTGTGTCCCGGGATGTCTGTAAGAACATCCTGAAATGTTTGCAACATCGAAGAAACTTGTCGATGTTCCTCAGCGGAAAGATTTGGAGAAACGGTCACGTTTTTCCAAGATTCCGTAGAATAAAGTGGGACCATAGAAAGAGGAAGATTGACATCAGAAAAAGTAGTTTCCTCATCCTGTATAACTGACAGCGATGAGTATTGACCATGAGGTACTTGAGAATTGTCCGTTGCCTGGAAAATAGGCTGCAAATAGTCTGGTCTTTCATGAAATTCCGTGAGCATATTTATGTGGAAAGTTTTATGCTTTCCATCAATATCGACAACATAGTCGACATCAGAAATTTTGGAGACTATTGCGTATGGACCTTTCCATGCAATTAGAAGTCTGTTCTCCCTTGAAGGAAGTAGAACGAGAGCTTTGTCACCTGGACAAAGTTGTCCTAGACATCTATTCTTATTCGCAAACTGCCTTGCCTTTTCTTTAGCAAATTCGGAAGACGAAGTTGCTAGTCTGCATGCCTCAATGATTTTTTTCCTAAGAGCAATGACGTACTCATAAGAAGACTGAGTCTCATCACTAATATTATCGGCAGTGATTAGATCGTGAAGTAAAGACATAGGGCCGCGCGGTTGCGCGCCAAAGACAAGTTCAAAAGGGGAAAACCCCGTATGTTCATTGGGGACCTCTCTATACGCAAAGAGAGCCGCGGGTAAGACCCTGTCCCAATCCTGAGGATGATCCTCAGTTATTTTACCCAGTAAAGTTTTTAGAGTCCTATTTAAACGTTCGACCAACCCATTAGACATTGGGTGATAGATACTGCTGAGAGACCTTTTTATATGTAGCATAGACATTACCTGTGACATAGTGTCTGATATAAGTTGAGTGCCATGGTCTGACAATATTTCTCCGGGAAAACCCAAGCGAGAAAATATCAGCCAAAGAGCGTCTGCGATATCAGCAGTTGAGATGCTCTTGAGAGGTATTGCCTCTGGCCAACGTGTGCACATATCGACACATGTAAGAATAAATTGATGCCCTCTAGCCGACTTAATTCTAAAAGGACCGATAATATCTATTGCCATTTTTTGAAAAGGGCGAATTGGAATGTCAGCAGCCTGAATAGGCGCAGCATGTCGTGGTCCTTTAGATTTGACCTCCTGACATACTTTGCAAGAGCGACAGTACATTCGTATGTCCTTGCTTACAAATGGCCAAAAGAAAGCCGCAAGAACTCTCGACTTTGTACGGGAAAAACCCATATGTCCAGCACATTGCGAGTCATGAGCATGTTGCAATATTTGCACCCTCATGCTCTTAGGCACAAGAATTTGTGAATGAGTGGATGTAGTCGAGTCTTGTACCATACGTACAAGTACGCCGTTCTTCATAGAAATCCAAGATTTTCTATTAGTATTTTGATTAGGATCACCTTTTTTTGCTAGAATGAAGAATTTTTGTAACGACGGATCTTCTTCTTGCAATTTGATAAATGAGTCACGTGTAATAGTCAAGTGACTATTTTGTTCATTTACTTCATCATTATTAGTTAATGAAGTTTGAGGTGGATCCAGAGCATGTGCTCTTGTGACCACCGTATTGGTAGCTTCAATGTTTTGCTCTTCCCAAACAGCAATCTGCTGTGGGGTACATTCCCTAACTCCGTGAATACGACCAATAATAAGGTCCGCAATAGGGTTTGGAAGTAGACACGCGTGGACCTCTCCCGTGAAGAAAGGAGTAGCAATATGTATTATGGCAGTAGGATATTTTTCCAACGTGCCACCAAATGTGACACATTTGATGACCTTTCCTGTAGCACAGAATGGATCTACAAGAGATTGCCTAACCCCGACAGTAGTACATCCAGAATCAAACAACACCGAGACTGGATTACTATTTACAAGCCCCTTATGTAATATAAGAGAACCTCTCCCATCATGAGCAACATTAGCAGGAAGAGCGGGCAAAGGATGACCACAGCTTAGAGTACTAATGGTTTTCGGATCAAATAAAGTACTGCATTGGATACATTTATTTGCCCTACCAAAGTCAAAAGATGAGCATCCGATAGCATTATGGTCTTTATCATTATTAACCTGTTTATCTGCTCCCTGAGATTCTTGTTGAACAGAGTTTGTCTGTTGATATCTTTTTCTCTTCTGTTGCGATCTACCGCGACCATTATTGCTTCTGCAATTATCATTAAAGTCCCTACTGTAATTTTTATCCTGGTTTGCGTTCCAGTTTCCATAACTGTCATTACCATCTCTATGCTGTTGAGAACCTCTATTATCTTGGTATTGAGGTCTCTGCAAAAAATATTTTTTCCTCTATACCGATTACCTTTATGAAAATTTCTAAAGTTACCGGGAATAGAATACCGTGTAATATTAGGTTGTCTCCAGTTCTGGGAAGAAGAATCTCCCTGAAATTGATTACCATGGTTCTGGGCATAATTACGGTTACTCTTTTTATTGAAATTTTGCTGGCTACCCTGAAATTTACGCATAAAATTCGGGCCATAAGGTGCTGCCGAAGCAACTGGCAGACCTTCTTTTACCTTAGAGTTGCTAATGGTTATGTGAGGATGTGCAGTAACATACTGGCTACAGTATTCTTCCATTTCTTTTATATTTTTTAGGCTTACGCTCATGAAGAAAAGAAAGAAAAGCTTCATTAACAGAAGACATAACCTTGTCTCTAAGAAGTAAGTCCATGAGGGCTTCAAATGTACTTTCTGTCTTAGAAAGCTCAACCCATCGTAAAAAAGTAAGACGTATGCCTGAGATGAATTCTGAGAATTCAACTCCAGTTTCTGGTAACATGTTTTTAAATTTAAGACGATATCCGTCTTCGTTAAGTTGGTACTTCTTTAACAATGCCGCCCTGACAACCTCATAGTTGTTCTTGTCAGGCACATCTACCATACCCAACAAAGTCAAAGCATCACCTCTAAGTATCTTGGACAGATGATAAACATATAATGTTTTATCTATATTATGCACCTTACATGCACTTTCAAATCTATCTAGATAAAATGTTATATCATCAATTGAAGCATTGAATGCTGGTAAATTAAGCTTGAAATCAACAGCATTAGACTTATTAGCAGATGATACCTTATTAGCATCATTAGCATTACTAGATAACTTCAACTTTTCTAACTCCAAAGCTAAGAGTTTTTCTTCATGTTCCATTTTTGCTTTTCTCTCATCAGACTCTCTTTGTAACCTTCTTTCCTCAGCCTCAGCCTGTAACTTTCTTTCCTCAGCCTCAGCCTGTAACTTTTTTTCTAATCTTTTATTTTCAGCCTCTATTTCAAGTCTCTTATTTTCAGCTTCTTTTTCAAGTCTCTTATTTTCAGCTTCTTTTTCAAGTCTCTTATTTTCAACCTCAGCCTGAAGTCTCTTCTCCTGAGATTCTGCTTCTCTTTTTTGTTTTTTTTCCATTTCCATTTGTAATCTCTTTTCATCTACCTGCATCTGCAGTTTTAAATTTTCAGCATCTATTCTCTTTTGTTCAGTTAGTTCTTTCATTTTCTTTTCCTCCGACTTCAATGCCTTGGCATATTGAACAGTCGCAAATTCTTCTAATTTATCACCTGTCTTCCCAAGGGCTTTACCCTGCTCAATAAAGTACTCAAATGTAGACATGATGTCTAAAATGTGAGTACAGAACCTGAAATAATTAATTATCTTATTTCAATCTTAATAGCAACAAGACTTAATAAAGTGCTTGTATAATTACTATGTTTACTCCAATCTCTGTGGGAAACAAGACTTGACACCAATTTGTATTATCAGTTGTACAATAATATCACAAGTCACCTCTTAATTATCAGTGCACTACCCAAATCAGTGCATAACCATCAGTTATTTATCATAACTGCACTACAATAGTGCATAAGCAACAAACCACCAGCTAGTTATGATAAGTGCACTATAGATCAATAGTGCATGAGCATATATGTAACAATAGTGAAAGCTAACTATGCAAGAACTATGCAAACAATAACAAGACAATGTAAACAATAACAAAGTACCAACAATGTAAACAAAACAAAGATCAAAGTCAATGTAAACAATAACAAAGATCAGAGTCAATGTAAACAATAACAAAGATCAACGTCAATGTAAACAATAACAAAGATCAACGTCAATGTAAACAATAACAAAGATCAGAGTCAATGTAAACAATAACAAAGATCAAACAATA
The DNA here is from genome assembly GCA_024509875.1 of Oreohelix idahoensis. Lineage (NCBI taxonomy): Eukaryota > Metazoa > Mollusca > Gastropoda > Stylommatophora > Oreohelicidae > Oreohelix > Oreohelix idahoensis. The sequence goes on along the minus strand of JAMPIV010017772.1, from coordinate 27,922 downwards.
CGAAAACATTCGCATAAGTCAAATAAATAAACAGCGAAACTAAAAAGAATATGATGACAGAATGCGAAGATATGACAAACAAATGACGCTACAGTATATACACAAAAATTTACGTGAAGAACTGAATAATAGAAAAGAGGAGACCTACAAATACAAACAATTGAAATCGAAACTAAAAAACAGAAAGAAAGAGAGAAACAAAAAAAAAAAAAATATACAAAAAACGAAAATAAAGCACAACTCGTCACAACTAAACAGATATAGCAACGATTGTCGCTAGCAAATTCCACAGTAGGAAATTCGCACAGTCCCTAACGAAAACGCTAACAGTAGAACCTCTGTGGCGTGGTATCATCTACTGAAAGACACCGCCCAACCGAGAAAACCCGCTGAAATATAAACATATAAATACAAATCCAAATAACATATAACATGTAAACATATAAAGAGTGCGAAAAATGTGATAGACAGAAGGCTCAGTTAGAACATAAGGGCACAGTTCACAAACAAAACAGGCCACTTAACTTCTATGTATCCACAACGTCAGCACAGTTCAGAACAGGATGTGATCAGCATTCTTAGGACAATGATCCAACGTTGATCCATATCTGCTCTCGTAAACTGCCATGACGAAGGAAATGAGCTTCTAACAGGAAACAGCTTCTGACAGGAAACAGCTTCTGAACTTGACCTTCTGAATCTGCAACAGTAATTCTGAGACCGGAACAGTTGTTACGGCACTTGTCCTTCTTCTCAACAGATCAGGAAATCCATTCGCTCGGTACTTGTCCTTCTATTTGTAGACAAACTTCAATACCGCCGAGCAGCGCCGGGTAGTTTCAAAATATCAACAACTGTCAGTACTGCTGCGTCTTTCAAAAAAATTTCATCAAAGGTGATGAATAGCAACTGCAATGTTGTCTTGTAGTCTGCTGATGATGTCTGGGTTTGTTGACCCCCTTGAGAGTTGGTACCAGAATAAACCAACTATTGGCCACCATGAATTGATAAGGGTGGAATTAGGATGCCGTCAAATTACCACCTCTATCGACACCAGGTATTACAATGCAAGATGTGGGTGTCTTATCTGGTTTAGATTGTTGCTGTGTGTGTGTTGCAGTAGAACAGTTCAGGGTACACCACAGGCAACATGACGTGTAGAGTCATAGAAATGGTAACTTCGCTTTAGGTTTATACCATTTATTGCACGCCACAAAACAGTCATGATACTTATGTTATCATCGGCATAGTTATTAGCAGATGAATGCATCATTCATTACTAGATAACTTTCAACTTTGATCTAACTCCAAAGCTAAGAGTTTTTTCTTCATGTTCCATTTTTGTTTTCAAGGCATCAGACTTCTTTGTAACCTTCTTTTCGGTCGGCCCACGTGACTGTCAGATCACGTGACGGCGCGAGCCTGGGTTGTGAAAAATCTGAAGTAGAAGATTGATGAAAATGCCATAATAATGCATTTAAATTAAGTCTCTGGTTTTCAGCTTTGTGTTATATTTTCAATAGCTGTAGGTTTTTCTTTGTGTTTTCGCTATTCCTAAGCGATAATTCCATGTGATATTTAAGTAGTCAGATTAATACTACCTAGCGCAGTAAAGTGAGTGATTAGCATTATTCTAGTGCCTATTTGAGATAGCGAGCTACCAGCGGACCTTTTCCTAGTATCTCTTCTTTCAGCCGCCAGAGAGAACAGACGACAGAGCCAAACTGTAAATGCATTGAGCACATTAGCATCGGGCACTGTTGGGTGTTTGTTTGGTTTGGTGTTATGTTCGCTAGTTTATTTGTTTAATGTTTGCTTTGTCACTGAATGGGCTGTAAAAATAAATAAGTACTGCAAATGAAGACATGAGTTTTAAAATGTTGTTCGGTACGGTGCGAGTGTAATTAATTAGAGTGAATCTTAATAGCAACAAGATTAATAAAGTCATGTATCATTACTATGTATCACTCCAATCTCTAAACAATTGGCGTGACGTCGGCAGGATTTGGCATTACAGTGACACTGAGCATCAGCAAGTCGAACCTCTTAATTATCAGTAAACACCCAGCAGTGCGGTCCTTGCAGCAAGATGTCATCGATTACAATGTGCCTGGAAGATATTGTATGTAAGGTGCCAGAGATCAATAGTGCATGATTTATATGTGGAGAGGGAAAGCTAACTTGGCAAGAGTTTATGGAAACAATAACAAGACAATGTAGAAAGCCGTGTGGAAGATGGGGTCCTTTAGTGCAATAGACAAAGTAGATTCAATGTGGAACAATAACGTTTAGATCATGGGTCAAGTTGTAAATACAATGGCGGAGCAAAGATCAAGCCAATGTAAACAATTACTGGAAATCAAACAATAGCGAATAGCGAGAAACCATAAGTCAGTAAGGTGAACAGGAATTTCCCTTGGGAATATGCTGTTTATGGTGCGAAGTATGACAAAGCAAATGAGACTACGGGTCCAGAAAAATTTAAGTGCAGAAGTGAATAATAGAAAAGGAGGAGGCACTCACAAATTATCCAATCCTAAATCCCAGACTAAAAAGATGTCAGAAAGTTCGAGAGAAACAAGAGGAGGTGCAGAGAAAGAGAATACCATGCCAGCCGCGGGAACAGCCAACAGCATAGCAACGATTGTCGCGGGAACAGCCACAAGGCAATTCGCACAGAACGAGGTGCTAACAGTATGTGAGTCAACCTCTGTGGAGTGGTATCTTCCTACTGACGGACAAAATCTTCTACTGTAAAAACACCGCCCAACCGAGCATGTTCTAGATGATATCTGTCTATTCAGTGATTCCTGGGAAGATCACTATTTGGGTTTAGCTGACAGTACCGACCTTCGCAGTATAACTTGCACTGACAAAACCGAAAAGGAGTTTGGAAGTGGTACAGATGTCCGCAGGTCATGTGGGATGGTCATTTACGCCAGATGATGGAGGTTTGATGTATTTGTAACATTTCAGACCAAGATCTAAGAAACAAGGATAAGGAGTCTGGCGAGGTTTGAACGAGTAGAGTTTGGACGAGCAAACCATCGGTCCAGGGCATGGCACCGCTTTTTCTACTTTATGAAGGCAAGGGCGGTCAAGAGTGTAAGGGCAGCAGAAAGCGACCCATGGCACAGAGGAAGCCCAGAAAGATAAGGTGCCAATTGTGGTGAGTTTCAGGCCACATGGCAGCCAAGTGCCCACAAGGCCCGCTCCTGAAAAGATGCTTTGGATGCAAGTCAACTGAACATTTGATAGCCGCCTACATAATTAAGAAGACTTTTGTCCCTCAAATGAGGAGCTATTCTTTCTCTGCATCGGTGACTCTCTAGGAACAGCAGGTTTACCTTTTTAGGGCGCAAGCCAAGAGTTATGGCTATGACAACTGGTCACACTGAAGGGCGCAAAGAAAATTAGGCGTCATTTCTAGGGGAGGAAACCGACCAAGCAATAGCGGGAGTGCAAATGCTAGGTTCAGAGCAGGAAACTCATGAAAAGCAGCTGAGGGGAATGTAAGCCATAGTCCACAACAAAATGATTTCTCGGTTCGAGCTATCCCCCTGGATTCGACAGTACATGCACTGGAAGCATTCTGTCACAAGCCAGCAGCGACGCGGCACATAGGCGATTCTTCTAGTCACATAATATTTCCTAATATACAAAGTCCAACTGTTATGTCGACCAAGACAGTCCCCAGCCGGGCTGTACCGATGACAGAAGCTCAGCCCAAAGCATCGCCGCAGAGAAAGAGTCATACGGAGCACCAACGATCTAAGAGGCTACGATCGAAGTTCAGTTCAGAATTTTTGAGGTGGTGATGTTGTCGGGACGACAACAAAATCTAGAAGGCTGAGATATGTGATATACGGGCCGGGAAGATCACCCGGGCCCCACCCCCCCATTTAAGTTCAAGGCATTATTTGTCGCCCATTGTTTTCGGTCGGCCCACGTGTCTTTCAGATTTGTGACGGATATTTTCGCGAGCCATCAAAGGTTGATGAATAGCAATCTGCAATGTTGAAGATTGTGAAAATGCTGATAATGTAATGGGTTTAAATTACCCCCTGGTGTAGAATTGTGTTATATTAAATAGCTGTAGGTTTTATTGTGCCGCTATTCCTGAAGCGATAAGGGCGTGTGATATTTAACGTATCAAGATTAATACCCTTAGTAAAGTTGATTAGCCTAGTGCCTGGGAGATAGCGAACCCAGCGGACCTTTCCTGCTGATCAGCGCCAGAGAGGGTTCAGACCCCACAGAGCCAATGAATTGTAAGGGTGGAATTAGGATGCCGTCAAATTACCACCTCTATCGACACTGTTGGGTGTTTGTTTGGTTTGGTGTTATGTCGCTAGTTTATTTGTTTAATGTGTTGTTTGTCAGTAGAACAGTTCAGGTAAAAAGGCAAATGAGCCCCTGCCTGTAGAGTCATAGAAATTTTAACTTCGTTTAGGGTCGGTACCGATTTATTGCAAGAGAGTGACACAACAGTCATGATACTTATGTTATCATCGGCATAATACAACGAATGCAGCATTCTAAAATCATGTTAACTGACAGTCATGTAGAAGTCAATACTCAATAGTTGTATGGAAAACAAATATCATAGCGAAGCTTGATAAATAATACATATAACTTCTGCAACCGTGGTCAGCTGCAGATCCTTAATGTTCATAGACAATAATAATTATTCCTTCCTGATGCTAGCAGATCAGATGTATACAATACGTCCGTTTACTGTCTGCACGTGAGTAGCATACATGGATTACAGGTCAGCTCGACCTTTATAACCTTCCTAAGTCTAACCATCTGACTTGGACGTGATCTCTGATATAACGAATCCTGGAACACAGACAATAGTCTTGTTGGTCTAGAGCGACCCATAGATATATAACTAGTTCAGGTATAAAGATACCGGTGACTTAATCCTAGTCAAAGTACCTCTCCATTTTGAATCACACAGGCGAGCAAAAAGGCGACAAAATGACGAACCTCTAGATGATAGCCTAAAGTTCGATACAAGAGGAATTACCTTATTTCGGAAAATCAACCATGAACATATGCCTCCAGGCAGGCTTGAATAATACGGGGAAATAGTCTAGTTAGCTAACTAACTCACAAAGACAATGTATTTCCCTCAGAGAATCACAAGACGCAGTCGCGTCCGCTCGCTAATCAGTCCATTTCTCAACTGCCCGACCTGGGCGGAACAACAAAACGACAACCCAGTCGAGACATGCGCAGAGTGACAATCTCTGAGTCGCTGTTCACAATAAGACGATTCTAAGAACATTCGAGATAAAAGTCTTACACAGTCGCGCCTTTTATGGACATGAACAGAAGCGTTAAGAAAGGTTTCAAACATCTACAACAGTTGACTGATACTACCAAATAAGGAGATATGGTCACGCTTCGTTCAAGACATTATAGACCGAACGTGTCTCTATACAAGAGGAGGTAAACTCATAAAAAATAGCAGTATCGATATATCGGGTTCTGTCCCTTTGACCATAAAATATATATAACATGCATTTCAGTCAAATAATGATCATACATACGAAAAACGATCATACAAAGACTTTGGAAAAAAGTAATTATTTGTGCGTAACAAAATCCAAGAGTAAAACCAAAAGCGGTTTATCAACGCACGAATTATGCGGGGATAACTAATTGCACTGCCTAATATGAGGCTAAATTGACACATAAAGTGTCTGGTGAGAATATTTCTCAACAGATAAAAAATCTGATTCAAAAATATATCGGGGAGGTGCCACCAACACACACTACGCTTGCATGAAAATACAATATAAATATGCAAGTTCATATCATTATAATCAAATAGCAGTGTCATAATCTAATACCGCTTAGAATGGATGTACACATCTGATACTGAATGTTAAATATTACATTATCTAAATGTTTAATATTACCATTACACAATGAAATTAAACATATATGACGATCCAGGACACATCTCCCGTCGTTCCAAAGAAACTGTACAATGTGGAACTCTCCATGTTTGACAACAGAAAGGTAGCTTCTCAGATCAACAAAAAATGCAGAGAAAAAACAACCAATATAATTCTATTTAATAGCCATTAAGTTTCATACTATACAATACATTATTATTAACAATTGTGACCGAGTGAACTTTCGGCCCTTATATTAACTACTCAGTCTTCTTCTTATATTAAAGATGGAACAGAAGAAGATGATAACAAAGCACAATAGTATGTGTTCACCTAAAGTGAGGACAGATGTGCTAATGTATTGCAGTAATATAGGTGTGTTATGGCTCTGTCGTATATCTAGAAATAGAACAGGAAGTATTAGTTGGAATCATGTGGGCATCTAGACAGAATGTCAGCCATCACATTATCCGACCCACGGATAGCTCGTACCGTGAAGTGAAAAGGTTGAAGAGCAATAGCATATCGAGTGGATCTCGAACTCTTCAAGTTCTTAGTCTGAATAGCTGTAAGAGCTTTCTGATCAGTTTCTAGAATGAAATGTGCGCCCAGGAGGAATCTTTGTAGTTTGAGAATAGACCAAACCATAGCCAATAATTCACGGTCTAAAACCGAGTAGTTCCTCTCTGCCGCATTTAGTTTTCTAGAAATGTACATGACAGGATGCAGAGTTTCAGCATATTCCTGCATAAGTGCTGCTCCGATCCCAGTGGATGAAGCATCACTTCGAAGAACAAAAGTTCTATCAAGAGTAGGTAATCTTAGGATGGGAGGAGAAGAAAATATATTTTTAATCTGGTCTAAGGAAGATTGACATTCCTGAGACCAACGAATCAGATTAGGCGACCCTTTCTTCAACAACGTTGACAGAGGTGCCATTATCGAAGATAGATTCGGAATAAATCTCCCATAGAATTGAATTAACCCCAAGAGACTCCGGACTTGTTTCTTCGTCTTAGGTACAGAGATGTTCAATATTTTCGAAGTATTGTGGTCTTCTGTCTTCAAGAGACCATGACCAACACGATGACCCAAGAAAGAAATTTCACCAAAACCAATATAAGCTTTAGAAGGTTTTGCTGTCAGATTATACTCACGTAGAGTAGACAGTAGGTCATATAAACCCAGATAGTGATCTTCCCAAGAATCACTGAAGAGACAGATATCATCATCTAAGTAAAGCGATGACATCTGAACGATGAGAAAGAATTCGACGCATCATGCGAACGAAAGTAGCAGGGGCGTTCATAAGACCGAAGGGCATTACATTCCATTGAATAAAAACCCCTAGGTGTAGAGAAAGCAGTCAGATGTTTGGCATGATCTGCTAAAGGCACTTGCCAATAACCTTTTGACAAGTCAAGTTTAGTGAAGAATCTAGAATTAGAAAGTCTAATAAGTAGATCTTCTAGTAAAGGCATAGGTTCAGCATCGAACTTTGTGACTTGATTTAATTTGCGATAATCAACGCAAATTCGTATGTTCTTATCTTTCTTCCGAACAATAACCATGGAAGAAGAATATGGAGAAGTCGATGGTTCAATTATGTTTAATTGGATCATTTCATCCAATTCCTTTTCCACTTGTGACTGAAAGTGTATAGGGATAGGATACGGCCTAACCCTAATAGGATTATTGTCGGTAAGAATTATGTCATGTTCTATGACCTGCATGTGACCAGGGATGTCGGTTAGAACATCCTTAAATGTCTGTAACATCGACGAGACTTGACGATGTTCATCAACAGAAAGATTAGGAGAAATGGACACATCTTTCCAAGATTCCATAGAATGTAGTGGAACCACTGGAAGAGGGAGATCGACATCAGAAAAAACAGATTCCTCATCCTGTATGACTGACAGGGATGAGTAATGACCATGAGGTACAGAAGATTCGTCCGTTGCCTGGAAAATAGGCAGCAAATAGTCTGGACGCTCATGAAATTCCGTCAGCATGTTGATATGGAAAGTTTTATGCTTTCCATCTATATCGACCACATAGTCAACATCGGAAATTCGTGAGACTATTGCATATGGACCTTTCCATGCAATCAGAAGTCTATTTTCCCTACTGGGGAGTAGGACGAATGCTTTGTCACCTGGACAAAGTTGTCGTAGACATCTGTTCTTGTTAGCAAACTGCCTTGCTTTTTCTTTAGCAATTTCTGACGAAGCAGTCGCTAGTTTGCATGCCTCAATGATCTTTTGCCTAAGAGCAATGACATACTCATATGAAGATTAAGTGTCATCACTAATATCATCGGCAGTGATGAGATCGTGTAATAAAGACATAGGGCCGCGCGGACGCGCGCCAAAGACAAGTTCAAAGGGAGAAAATCCTGTGTGCTCGTTTGGGACCTCTCTATAGGCAAAGAGAGCCGCAGGTAAAACCCTGTCCCAATCTTGAGGATGGTCTTCAGTTATCTTACCAAGTAAAGTCTTGAGCGTTCTATTCAGACGCTCAACTAACCCATTAGACATAGGATGATAGATGCTACTGAGAGATCTTTTAATGTGTAAGGTAGACATTACTTGAGACATAGTATCAGATATGAGTTGAGTGCCATGGTCTGACAGTATTTCTCTGGGGAACCCCAAGCGAGAAAATATCAGCCAAAGAGCATCTGCGATATCTGTAGTAGATATGCTCTTTAGAGGGATAGCCTCTGGCCAACGTGTGCACATATCGACACATGTAAGGATAAACTGATGTCCTCTGGCCGACTTTATCTTAAAAGGGCCAATAATATATATGGCCATTTTTTGGAATGGCCGAATAGGGATGTCAGCAGCCTGGATAGGCGCAGCATGTCGTGGTCCTCTAGATTTGACCTCCTGACATACCTGACATGATCGGCAGTATATACGAATGTCCTTGTTAACAAAGTGCCAAAAGAAAGCCGCAAGGACTCTCGACTTTCTACAGGAAAATCCCATGTGTCCAGCACATTGCGAGTCATGAGCATGTTGCAATATTTGCGCTCTCATACTCTTGGGAACAAGAATTTGCGAATGTGCTGACGTAGCCGAGTCTTGTACCATACGTACAAGTACGCCGCTTTTCATTTCTATCCAAGATTTTCTTTGTGTATCCTTATTTGGATCACCTTTCTTCGCAAGAATGAAGAATTTCTTTAGCGTAGGATCTTCTTCTTGTAATTTTATGAACGAGTCACGAGAAATAACCAAGGTACTATCTTGGCTATGAACTTCATTATTATTATCCAACGAAGTTTGTGGTGTTTGTAGAGCTTGTGCTCTTGTAACCACTGCATTGGTAGCTTGCATATTATCATCTTCCCAAGCAGCAATCTGCTGTGGGGTACATTCCCTAACTCCGTGGATACGACCAATAATAAGGTCCGCAATTGGATTAGGTAAGAGACAGGCATGCACATCTCCTGTAAAGAAAGGAGTGGCAATGTGGATTACAGCAGTAGGATATTTCTCTAGAGTGCCGCCAAATGTGACACATTTGATAACCCTTCCTGTCGCACAGGATGGATCTACAAGCGATTGTCTAACACCAATAGTGGTGCATCCGGAATCGAAAAGTAGTGAGACCGGAGTATTATTAACAAAACCCTTATGTAGGATTAGAGAACCTCTCCCGTCATGTGCAACCGAAGCAGGAAGAGCGGGTGACCACAACTCAAAGTCGATATTGTAGTCGGTTCGAACAAAGTACTGCATTGGGGGCACTTGTTTGCTCTCCCAAAGTCAAAAGAAGAACAAGTGACAGCGTCAGAGTTTTTATTATCAGAAACCTGATTACAGGCTCCCTGAGATTCTTGTTGAACCGAGTTAGCCTGATGATATCTCTTTTTTTTGTTTTGAGATCTACCGCGACTACCATTACCTCTGAAGTTATTACTGTTGTTATTGTCTCTGTAGTTATTATTGTCTCTATTATAACTGTTATCATGTTTCGAACTACAGTTTCCATGATTATTATCATGTCCACATTGATGTGAACATCTATTTGTTTGGTTTTGAGGTCTACGCGAGGAAAAGCCTCTGTTACCATATCCTCTTCTGAAATGCCTAAAATTATTAGGTTGGAAGTAACGAGGACTGTCAGCTCGTCTCCAATTCTTCGACGAAGAATCACCCTGAAATTGATTTCCATAATTTTGACCGTAACTACGGTTACTTTTCTTATCAAAATTTTGTTGGAATCTATTACTAGAGTTTTGACCATAAGGTGCTGCCGAAGCAACTGGCAGACCTTCTTTTACTTTAGAGTTACTAATAGTTACGTGAGGATGCGCAGTTATATACTGGCTACAGAAATCTTCCATTTCTTTTATTGTTTTAGGTTTACGTTCATGAAGGAAAGCAAGTAAAGACTCGTTGATAGAAGACATGACTTTGTCTCTAAGTATTAAGTCCATAAGTCCTTCATAAGTTTTTTCTGTCTTAGACAGCTCCACCCAACGTAAAAAAGTAAGACGTGTCTTTGAAATGAATTCAGAGAATTGCACACCAGTTTCTGGTAACATATTTTTTAAATTAAAGACGATAGCCGTCTTCGTCAAGTTGGTATTTTTTTAACAACATAGCCCTGACAACCTCATAGTTGTTCTTGTCAGGCTCATCTACCATACTTAACATACTCAAAGCATCACCTCTAAGTATTTTGGACAAATGATAAACCTGTAGTGATTTATCTATGTTATGTACTTTACATGAAGTTTCAAATCTGTCCAAATAGAATGTTATATCGTCGATGGAAGCATTGAATGGTGGTAGATTAAGCTTGAAAGTGCTTGCATTAGTCTTATATGAGACCTTATTTGCATCATTAGCATTACCCATGTTCATCACCTTTAATTTCTCAACTTCCAAAGCTAAGATTTTTTCTTCATGCTCCATTTTTGCTTTTCTCTCTTCAGACTCTCTTTCAAGTCTTTTATTTTCAGCCTCTATTTTAAATCTTTTATTTTCAGCCTAAAGTCTTTTATTTTCAGCCTCTTTTTCAAGTCTTTTATTTTCAGCCTCTATTTCAAATCTTTTATTTTCAGACTCAATCTGTAGTCTTTTCTCTTCAGCTTTTGCTTCTGCTTCTCTTTGTAACTTTTTTTCTTCAGCCTCAGCTTGTTTTTCTAATCTTTTAATTTCCACCTGCATCTGCAGTTTCTTTTGTTCAGCTTCCATTGCTTTATCATATTGAGCAGTTGCAAATTCTTCTAACTTATCACCAGTCTTCCCAAGCAATTTACCCTGCTCAATAAAGTGCTCAAATGTAGCCATGATGAGTAATAATATGAGTCCACAACCTGAAATAATTAATTATCTTATTTCAAATTTAATTATAACAAGTCTTAAATGAAGCACTTGTTTACTCACAACACTATATTATTATCCCAATCTCTGTGGGAAACAAGTCTTATATCAAAGAACTTGTGTATAGACCTTTTTCAAATATCATCAATCAACTCTTGATCATAGGTGCACTTCCCATTCAATAGTGCACAATAGTATTCATCATTTACTAATCATCAGTGTAGTAGTAATGCATAAGCACAACCCACTATTAAATGTGAATTAACTACTATAAGTGTAACCAATGACTATGTAAACACTATCACAATGTAAACAGTAACAATGTAAACATTACACTGTAAACAATACAATGTAAACAATACAATGTAAACAATAATAAAGATTTAGCAACAATACGAAAACATTCGTAGAAATCAACAAAAAATAAAGCGAAAAATTAAAGAAATATCACAAAAAATGTGATGATATCTACGAGGATATTAGACAATACACATGACACCACAGTGTATAAACAAAAATGTTGTATGAAACTAAACTATAGTAAAGAGGAGGCTAACAAATACAAACAAATCAAAACAAAACTAAAGAATGTGAAGAAAATCACGAAAACAACACTGACCATATCGTCACAACTAACAAAAAATAGCAACAGAAGTCGCTTTGCAAATTCCAGTATCGGAAATTTGCACACCCTACAGAAAACGCTCACGATAGACGACCTCTATCACGTGGTATGATCTAAGGGAGACTCCGCCCAACCGAAAAACCCGCAGAAACATAAACATATAAATATAAATATACAAATAACATATAAACATATAACATGTAAACAAAAGAATGAGATGAAACACAGAAGACTCAGTAGAAGTATAAGGGCACAGTTCACAAACAAACAGGCCACTTAACTTATTGGTATCCAAACGTCAGCCCTAGCAGAAAAAACAGATGACAATCAGCGTCCTAAGGAATGAAGATCCAACGATGATGGTACATCTGGACTGCTCCAACTGCCATGACGATGGTACTTGAGCTTCTAAACAGTACAGGTAGTGTAAATAACGGAACTTGACCCTCTTATACAACCGTAAATTGTTTGAATCGGTACTTGGCCTTCTTATTCAACCGGCACTTGACCTTCACAAACGACAGCAACACGTTTCAACTGGCAATGTATGACTCAACACCGGGTACTGCCATAATTCTGTATGTAGATGTCTTGAAAAATCGCTGTATGTTGTTATCTGGAACGATGCAGTTTGTTGAATTCTTGTTGAATGTAGCGGGTAAGGGACCCCGAGTATGCTGGTACCAGAACAAACCAGCTTATGGCCACCAAATGTTGCGTAGCATTTATATGTGTTGTGTATAAATGTTCTGAAGATGAAGTCACATGTGCCACACAACGTTGAGGGTGTTGTAAGTCATCTGCTTCCCAAAGGTACTATGATACTGGCCTTTGCAGAGTAGTGTGCCACCCTCAGACACCAGGGATGATGAGGCGTAGTAACTTGGTGTCTGTAGTCTGGTTTAAGTGTGATGTAGATGTGTATACAAACAGTGAGCATTACGAACAAGGCCATCCACACAATGACGTCACGTTAACTTACGATGTGAAAAGTCAATAAAGCTTTAAACAGCAGTGATGGGTTTTTGGCAATATATATTGTACGCCACAATGACAAAATGCATGGACATCGTTATGCAGAAAACATCACAGGTATTTTCACAACAGTCATTGTATCATCGAAGTAGTCGACTCAACAGGCACAGCAAACAGCATAATATTAATGTACATGATATGCCTTTTAGGATATCGTAGACCGCTGGACATGTAGTCAGGAAGTAAACTTCCCCTTTCCATAAGAGCTAGTAGATATCAACTAGGAGATTAAATATGGTCTCCTCGATTTGACCTCAACAAGACAGGCATGTCTTTTGAGCGCCACATTATCGTTCTCTATGTTCCTTATACAGCAAAGGTATCAAACCTAGATCCATCAATAAAGTTCAGGAAGCAAGTAGTCCGTAGGACAGGCATCAATCGATGCGTGACAATATAAGTGGATCGTGAGCTGAGCAAACTTGTCATAATATATAGACTTTATAATAAGGCAGGCTAAGCGAAAGTCAACATCACAAGATGGCGATAAAGTCACTTAGCAAAAAAGGATTCATTTACCTGTTCATCAGGAATTAAATGAATAATCACATATGCCTCCAGGCATTAGGAATAACATGGAGATATATCATCTCAAAAAAGGGAACAACAATAATGAGGACTCCTTCCTGAATAAACTAAGCGAAGACTAGCACATAGCTACGTCTCGCCTTACCAGCTTCTCTGCTCAGACTAACCTGGGCGGAAATTGTTTAAACAACGCCACAAAAAGAGACATGCGCAGAACACGCGAATCGAATACAACTCAGCCAACTTTACGAAACGAAGAATGTTCTACGATGTTCGACTAAAGACCTTTTACCTTAAAAGGAAATGAATCTTGAAACATTGCGATTGTCAACTGTTTTCAAAGAACTGGCGATCTGAGCGCTCCATAAATGGACATGACTCAAAAATCGTTCACACAACTATCGGCAACCCTAGCTATCAAGATAAGACAACTTCTTGACGATAGCTATCAAGATTAGACGACTGTAGAAATAAAAGTGACTACAATTCCATGAGTTCCTTCCCATGCATTAAAAATTAACTATAGTCAGAATGCATGGTCAGAATAAGTTGCGACAAGTTTTTAGCAGCAACACTGATAAAAATCGAATTCCTCATACAGTAAATTAGACAGTGAATTGAGACATAATCAGATGGTGTGTTACAAGAACTCGTGAAATATTCGAACAGTCTGCTACTGAATGACTAGGGACGCGGTGTGTTTTCCAGTGCAAGCGAAAGGTGAGCAGCTTTGAGTCCCATAGCAGATACTACCGCAATGAGTGAATTTTTAAGTCTTTACAATACTGTCACAGAGAGTTTTATGATCTATAAATTTTCTATTTTTCCTTTCTTTCTCTACCCGTGTCCTCTACTTTATTATCACTCTTTTATCCTTTTTGTATTTTTTCGCATTCGTTCGTTTGCGACTTAAACATTATTATTTTCCCATTCAAACTTTCACCGAGTGTCTGTTCTCATTTAGAAACGCACTAGTGATGTTATTACTTAGATGCCAGGCTCGGGAGGTTATTGCGTTGTAGACGTAAACTGTGAATATGCGCTTTCGCCAGACTTATAGGCGACATATCGTCTGCATTTTCACCTGCCACAACGAGTTGCATCGGCTGAGCGCTCAGGTGAGGTGCGATAACCGACATCTTCAAGACGCAGTTTGAGACATTTGTCTGGAAATCCCATCTGACACGGCACTCATTGTTGGCCCTGGTCAGCGTGAGGTGTGAAGACGAGAAGGGTCAGTTATGGCAAACGTCTAGCAATGGGAAATGTTAAATGTAAGGTGTTTAAGACGGAAAGGGGAGATTATTTCGTTTTGCGAAATAAGTTGGGACCCTTTGTCGGGTTTAAGATATTAGCCAGAGTTTGAAATTAGATTTTCATTCTTACTCCTAAATCTGCAGTAGACAGATCGCCAGGCTAGAAAAATATCTTGCGTATTGAAAAGTCTTTAGTTTCTGGGCAACATTTTGCCGAGTTCTACCATAATATTGAATGATTCTAGTTCGTGGTTTTAATCTGTAGTTCTGTGCGGAGGTAAATATTATATATTAGATATCTAATAATTTTGTGAAGTGTTTAGAGTGTTAAATCACTTATTTCCCTAGTTAGATTTTTGTGCAGATTAATTAAAATATAGTCTGTATTATTTTCTAGTGACGTGTTTCAGTGGAAAGCAGAATAAAGTATAATTTCTAGCTTAAAACCAGGTAGCTATCAGGAATTAAATATAACTGCTAAATAATCAGACGAGAATATATTTTAAAATTAACTTATAACTGAAATGCTACATCAGTGAGTATTGACGGGATACGTAAGTATTCCTAATTCATGATGATTGATTTTATGTATATAACTTATTTTACGGGAAGTTTTAAATGATAAGTCAAGCTGTACGCTTGTAGTTTAAAAATGTAAGTTATAACGAGTACCTAGTATGTATAATTATTGTATATGTGTTTTTTCCTTTATTCAGTGAATACTGGGGTTAACCCTAACTTTGCCAGCGTTAAGTACTGATGAGTGATATCTGTGAAGAACTAAAACATTCTCCTTGAAAACCTTGGTGCATAAATCTTTATAAGTACCCTATAGGTTAAATGAAGTAACAGGCCTATCGCGCCATATTTAATTCTTCCTGAGAAACAACTCAAGTACATTTTTAGCCTTTGTGGCAAGTAACATATTTACGTCAGTAACATTCCGACGGAGTTTTGACTAGTGGTGTGGTGACCAAAGATAGTCCTTTCCTGAAAGTAGACACCGATCTGACATTCCTCATTTCTAGAAACCTAAGCTATTGACACTGTGCTCGTTGTTAATGTTCGTGCCTGGACAATTTTAATGTGACCTAAATAGACATCCGAAAAATAAGAACACCCAAGGAATCGTTCCCGGAAGCTGTGAGGAGTTAATGTGATTGAATTTGCAACAGGCCCCAAGTCTTTTAAATTTTGCATTTATTTACGTTTTTTCAGGGAAGGATTACGGTGGGATATTTATCTTATTCGTTTTTTCGTTTCTCTTTTTAGTATCAGGGTGTTTGGACTTTTTAAGTAGATTAAGTATTACGGTTTCTAGAAGAGATGGTAGTTTTAACTTTTAGACTGGCACCAGCGCGCTGTTTCATTAAGATAATTCGTTCATGTAGGATTTATATTGTAAACATAATGGCAGAGCATTTTGTTATTTCTCAGTGAGCGCGCTATAATTTTTAGTAAGGGTGAAAACAGTTGGGGGTAGAGGGGGAGTTTTAAGCGCGTGGAAAACAGGTCAGCAACGGAATTTTTCCGCTTGATCGTAAGTTCTGCTGCGTATTTTGCTGCGTATCTTTTTCTAGAGGGGTGAATCTGATAACGGAAGAAGAGAGGGGAGATAGCGGGGCATGCATTGTAAAATAGGATTTCAGTTCCTTTAGAGATCTAATATATATATTGTTATCGGAATCGGGTGTAAATAATATTCCCGACACGTGGGTGAAGATTTCTCAATATTTGAGTTATAATATTAGCGAATAATACGCTAGGGTTTTGGTGTGTATTTAATTGTTCTTTAAGTGTGTGTAAATTTCTAGCGGGAACCTTTGGGTCACGCTGTTGTTAAGAATGAGTGACTTTAAATGTTAGAGCATGGGAAATTGTGTATTTTGCTCTGTGTGGGTAAATCCTACATTTGGAAGTCAGCAGTTACGGGTCTAGTTGGGATTTTTAATTAGTCCATATCCAATAGACATATGTTTATAATGGTGAATTCATGGAGACGGGAGATTATTGTCTCGGGTGAAGTCTATTGTATTTTGGTAGCAAGGTAAACACATCGATCATTGTTAAATAGTAGGGCCAGGAATTTACCGGCAACAGGTTCATTCAGTGGTCAGAATGTTGTGACGGCTAACCTAAGCCGCCAGCATGTAAGAGATTAAGCCAGCTGAGTCTGGAGATTAGAGTGTCGATAGGACAGTATTTGAGGGAAAGTGGGGGTAGGCATGTTTACTAATCGCTGAAGCGATACTAGAGCATGGGAGCTGTATGGAAGATTTGAAACTTAAGTGTTAGAGATTTGAAACTTAAGTGTTAGAGATTTGAAACTTAAGTGTTAGAGATTTGAAACTTAAGTGTTAGAGATTTGAGACTTAAGTGGTTGAATTTAAGTGTTAAAGATTGAGGGGTAAGGGAGTTTAGTGTTAATGATATGGAAAGATTTGTTGTGCGATATATATTTGTTATTGTTTTGTCCACAGCAGATATTTTCCAGGCGTGGCAGCTAGGGCTACAGTAGTCCTTCAGCTGGCTAGAAGTTCGCCGGTCTTCTCAGGAGAAGAAGAGTCGGCAGAGCCAGAAAAGAAAGTGGAGTGGTGACAAGGGGGTCACCGGTGCAGAAGTCAGTTTTTGTACCCAAGAGAGAGCAGGGAGCTGGAAGCACAGACTTCTTCAGCAAGAACAGATGTTCTTAACAACTTCGGAGATATTTACGCTCACGTTAAGCACACACTGATCCTAGGCGCAGGGCCTAAAAAGTGTCGTGAATTTCGGGCATAATAATCCCGACAGCCTTGAGCCCAAGTGAGGGGTATCCGGGCTACTGCAAAGTAATAATTCGTCTATTTGGAAGCAGCAATAGACCACGTCCCGAGTTTAGTTTACCAAGCAAGTCAGCAGCTACAACAGGCGGAGAAGAGGGGAAAGTGTTAAAATCCCTCTTAACTGCACCAGAGATAGAGAGAGAGAAGGAGAGTAGTGGAGGAGTTTTCTCAGTAGAAACTAGGAGTGTCCGACCGACACTGAACAGACATAGGACATAGAAATTTTCGTCAAGTTGTGTAGGAGATGTTAGAAGAGTTCGTTTCGTGGACAGTGTGTTAGCCAGGAGAAGGTTAATTTGTCCAAAGCGGAGACGCTGTGTAGACATTTTCAGATTTGTTACGTCTGCAGACAGACAGACAGTAGTAGTTAGATAGTGGTAGTTACTTATCAGCTGAATTTTTTTGTAAGGTGGATCTGAATGTTAACGATCCCACTTAACCAAATGTTGCATTACTTACCTTTCTTCCTTACAGGTTGAGGGAGGGCGACGGGAATTACCTTACTTAAATCACTGTACATTATTGTGTGTGTTCTTTCCAGGTGTGTGCGCTTTCCAGGTGTGTGAACACGCATGTTAAATTCTATTTTGTAGTATGTTATATGAATTTTCTGTGGTGTTGTCACGAAGTGGATTTAGGTTTATAGAGTTTGCCTGAATGAAAACAAGACCCTAGTATGAGAAAGTCTGAGAAGATAGAATTTAGATGGAAAATGACATGCCTGTGGACAGATGAGACTATTGGCTCAAGGCATAGAACCAGATTTTGACTCGCCATAAAGTAAGTATAGTAAGGAGTAGAAGCTTGCTTGGTCTCAGTGTCTCTCTAACACTCGACGACTGATGATGCGGCGTCTCCGTTACGCTCTTCTCTCGTTACTTTCAGGACCTAGATATGGTAACCCTGTCACCTGTTCCTGAATTTGGTGATGACGATGCTGTTCAGGGATCAAGCCTGAGGTGCTTGATAAACTGCAGGAACTACTCTGCTGTTGACTGGCTTCTATACGTTCCCCTTTCAACCCGCTCCGGCTCTAGAAGAAACCCACAGCCGTGATTTCTGGCTGTTTAAGATTACACCAATCTCCCGGGCCACTTGCCGTTGCTGGAGACTATAATAGCGATAAGCTATGGCTGTACGATAAATAAACCTCGTTCCCGCTAAAGCATGGGCACTTTACTGCAAGAGACCGTAGGTTTTTTTCGTTGTGCTTCTGACGATAACTCGAGTCCTCTGACCCCTTAAGATATGTCTTGTTGCCGTGGGTAATTTTGCACATGGGCAAATTTACGCTCCCCCACTATTCTGCCGTCACCCGCTGAAATTAAAAGGAAATGCGTCTAATGTACACCACTCTAACATAACGCATCTCTAACCTAACTCCTCTTACTCAATACTCCACTCGTCATGTACAACAATACAAAAAAAAATAATATGACCCACGTGGCACTTAATCTCCCTCCTTCTCTCTCTCTCTCTCGTTCTGCATAACAATACATAAAATATTTCTACCCACGTGGCACTTAAATCTGCCTCCTCCTCTCTCTCTCTCAACTAAAATCCGCCAGCCAAATAAACAAAACCTGTCTGACGGGCCACTTGGCCGTCACACATGGCTACCCACGTGTCAACATTTTCAACTCGGGAACTTCTTTTGTCCGAAATTCCGGGGTCTCCCTTTTTAACATTACCCATTGAGGTTTCCCGGCTTGCTCCAAAATTAAATTAAATCTCGCTATAGGAATAGTTTCCTCCCCTAAGCAGTATAATTCACTTACAACGTAAATCTGAACCCTCCGACAATATTTCTCACATTTAAGGCTCAGTAAAATTAACGAACACACCAGGGATTTCCCCATAAAATTACATTAGTAAATACACAGAAATAAATGGTGGTTTTACATAACATTCTACAAATATGGGCACACGTGTTTCTCACAACTTCACACACTCCTATCTACTGCCAAAATCCCAGAAAGAATTATACACACTTTTTACATTTACATCGTTCTACAAAGAAAGTAATGGATGGCGCTGGCGTTTAAAACTTTAAGTTAATGTCGCCGACGAACTTTACTTACGGGCGAATTTCTTAAAACCCACTAATAAGTAAAACGATTAATAAAACTCTACATACCAATTCATCGCTGTTTTTCCCACAGTGGAGACGATAAATTACGTAGTCTGACGGCGGCAATATTTCTTCAAGAGATTTGCCCACAGTTCTAACTGGCTATTTATACACCAAGGGAACCACTCCTACGCATCATCGCGAAACCCGCGTTGTCTAAAATTGCGTCACGTTACCTGACGGCCGCGTGCTTCCGGACTCGTCATACCGCGTGCCGGAAATGGCGATTATTTCGTAAACAACGAAATCTCCGTGATCGTGAAAAAAATCTATAAAAGAAAACACTGGCCGAGTGAAAAATAAACCTACCATCGTAAACGAACCCATTTAATTTATCTCCTCAAAAATACCAAACACGATATATATTCAAATGAGAAGAAATAAAATGGTGACAATTCAAAATAAAAGAACAGAATTGGGCCGGTTGAAAGACAGAATTACAGTGCAGCATCACATAAGTCCCCCCCCCCCCCTTCAAGTGCGGGAATCCGTGCTAAATCACTGAAATCTCTGGGTTTCATACTGGTCCGTATCTAGATCTACGTCCCGATCTAATCAGTGTCATAATTAGCATTATCATACAGGCCCATCTCCATATCCTTGAGAATCTTTGCAAGCCCTGTATCGTGAGGGTCACGCCAGGGGATTTCCTCCTGGCGACTGCAACATGACTGGTCGCCCTTCCTCCTCCCTCTCATGTGTTTCCTTCGCCCACGAATTTTTCTGGCGGCGCGTGGTAAATAATGATTACCAAATGGTGCGGCCTCCCAGTGTTTTGAAACAGTCTGACTGGCTTGGCCAGACGTCACCGTAACAGGACGTAACCGTTTGCGGTTGACTGAAGAACCGCACACATGTTCCTTCTTGTCAGTATTTCCCTCCCTTGAGGGATTTAATACCATCGGGGGCCTAATTCCCGACGACAAAGAAGATCCTTCCGAAATCAGAGACGTCGCCGCTGTAAAACCTTTAGTCTTACCAGGGCTGACAGGCGTATACGCCTCTGTAAATAACCTTCCACTGTCTTTAGAGGCTTCCATCCTCTTCATCGCAAGACATGGGTGTTGGTTGAGCTCTCGTGGGGCTCCGTGAATCAGGGGTTGTCCCCTTTCACTTCTCTGGCCTGTAGTAGGCCCCCTTGCATTAGCAAGGATCGGTGTGGTTGGGTTTCCCAAAACTAAGTATGGGCTTCCCAGGATGAAATCATGTGCTGGCTGTGCCATTACAGCTGCCTTGATGGTGCCAGACACAAACTTGCATTTCACCTCGATATTGGCGACGGGCAGACGCTGTGAGATACCTCTTCTCAAAATGCCACCAATCTCAACTATTTCTCCGGTCCACTGCCCTGGTTTCACCAAATGACGAGCGATGATACTGGGGTAAGTAAGCCCGCTGTCAAACAAACACGTAGTGGCCGTCCCATTCACTATGGCTGGTCCACTGTTAGAGAACAACTTCTCTGCCTGGACTGGTTCTCATTTATTCCCTTTAGACCATCTCACCGGTCTTAAACAAGCTGCATGATGAGCCGGGGGTTTGTTCATGCACCGGGATGTCCAGTGGGAAGTGGTTCTACAATTCTGACAATACCTCTCATTATCTCCTCTGTTCCTAGCGGGTTCCTGAGAGGTTGTTGTTGGTGCTCTGTTATGCTGCTGGGGCGCAAGTTATAACCAGAATGAGGCTCCTTGCGAGAAGGCCCTGGTTGCTGATGAGCTGGTGAAGTAACCGACTGCGATGATGAAGCTCCTTTGTCTGCGGCTGGCAGGTCTGGGTTTTTCCGTTTCTGTCCCAGTACTTCGGCATGTGCTGTCTGGTACCTTTCCGCGAACACGATAATCTGATCAAGTTGCTGGGCACCCTGCTCTGCCAGATACCGCCTCAAGTCGGGGGACATGTTTGCCTTTACCTGTTCACACAGAACTAACTACTCCAGCCCTTCAAAAGTTTTTGCCAGTCCTGACAGTTTCCTCCACCGGGTTAGGTAATTTCTCACCCGCTCTGCAAACTGAGCAAAACTCTCTCCCTTCTCCGGCCTGCTCTCCCTGAACATGGTTTGGCATTTACGGGGAGTCCACTGAAATCTTTGCAATAAAGCGTTTCGCAGTGCCTCAAAGTTGTTCTGATCATCTATGAGCATCTTGTTGTACACTTCGTACGCATGACCTTTGAGTGATTGCGATAATTTCAGACACCAAAGACTCTCGTCCAACCCGTATGCCTTTGCCATTCTTTGAAATTTCTCCAAGAACACGTCAATCTTTTCATTCCCGTTAGGGAACGAGTCAAATGGGAAGCTCATGGCTGCCTTCCGGGGCCCTCCGTTTCCTGAGGTGTCTCTCGCTCCTGCTCCGGGTGAATCTCCATTAGTTGAACTGCCTTCCGAAGCTCGGTACTGCAGTTCCAGAGAACGCAGGGCAAGTTCGTGCTGTCTCTCTGCTGCCTTCTCCGCTGCTTCCCTTTCTGCTGCCTTCTCCTATGCTTCCAATTTCCGAAGTTCCATCTCGGCCTGCCTCTCCGCTGCTTCCGCGGCCGGCAGCTGCCCTCTCTTCTTTCGCTGCTTCTGCGGCGGCTGCCCTCTCTTCCTGCTGATGATGCCTCTCATTCTCCCTTATCAGGTAGGCCTTAGTCTCCTCCTTATCCATTCCCATATCCTGAGCAGATTCACGCCAGGCAGCTCGTAACTTGGCCATATCCGCCATCTTAACTGTAAACTGCGGTAAGTTCCCAAATACAGAGAAATGACAGAAAAGGAAAAGAGAAGGAACAACCTGTTACGAAATCTAAAATACTCTCTCTATAACCGCTGTTCCAAAAATCCGACCTCAGACTAGCACCAAGTCTGAATAATAACCTGAGAAAAATTTAGTTACGAAGATACCAAAAACGAAATTACCTTCCTGTTAAAGAAAAATATGTCGGTATGCCATCAATTACCTCTTAGTCATATAAATCAAAAATACCACAAAAATCTACCAGACTTCAACCTGTGGAAAAACCTATAACTGGATCAGTTCTAATAGCTCAAGTCTAGGGGATATTTAAAGAAACTCTATTCTCAGAAAACTTCCTAGAGACACCTATGAATCTAGATCACAGAATTGATCTCCACAGAATGATCCACCGGACGATTGCCGCCAACTTGTCACGAAGTGGGTTTATGTTTATAGAGTTTGCCTGAATGAAAACAAGACACTAGTATGAGAAAGTCTGAGAAGATAGAATTTAGATGGAAAATGACATGCTTGTGGACAGATGAGACTATTGGCTCAAGGGATAGAACCAGATTTTGACTCGCCATTGCCGCTTCGTGACTTCAAATTGGCTATAATCTCACCCTCCTCTGACTTCCTTTAAATACAAGGAGATAAGGTGTATTAAAAACGACCACAGACACCACTATACAGACGACATAAAGTAAGTATAGTAAGGAGTAAAAGCTGATCCAGTAAATAATATATGTATATATTTATTTACATACAAGAAAAAAACATAAAAATGGCATCATACGTCTTCAAGTCAGTCGATAGCGTGCACTGTTGCACGGCCTGAAAACAACGCACCAATTAGATTAGATAGACACTAGAAAAAAAAAAACCCAATCACATTCACTCTTTCTGTCACCCTGCTGAGGAACAATAAAATGATTAGTGATTAAATAACTCTACTATTGTGGGGGCTGTCCACTTTAGCCTCCAATCTCTAATACAAATAAGATTCTACTGTCTCAGTCCGGTTGACTCTTCCTCAACGAAAACATCTACACAGCTTCCATCTTGGTAGGCGATATGCGCCGCTAACTAACACCACTGGCGATGCTAAAATAATAGACTTGGAGTAACCCCAAAGGCTCAGTGTCTATCCTTCGAGTGAACGCTGAACCGACCCTACTGGTCCTGTCTATTTTCTCCCTCCTTCTCTCTCTCTATCTCTCTCTCTTGGTCTCAGTGTCTCTCTAACACTCGACGACTGATGAGGCGGCGTCTCCGTTACGCTCTTCTCTCGTTACTTTCAGGACCTAGGTATGGTAACCCTGTCACCTGTTCCTGAATTTGGTGATGACGATGCTGTTCAGGGATCAAGCCTGAGGTGCTTGATAAACTGTAGGAACTACTCTGCTGTTGACTGGCTTCTATACGTTCCCCTTTCAACCCGCTCCGGCTCTAGAAGAAACCCACAGCCGTGATTTCTGGCTGTTTAAGATTACACCAATCTCCCGGGCCACTTGCCGTTGCTGGAGACTATAATAGCGATAAGCTATGGCTGTACGATAAATAAACCTCGTTCCCGCTAAAGCATGGGCACTTTACTGCAAGAGACCGTAGGTTTTTTTCGTTGTGCTTCTGACGATAACTCGAGTCCTCTGACCCCTTAAGATATGTCTTGTTGCCGTGGGTAATTTTGCACATGGGCAAATTTACGCTCCCCCACTATTCTGCCGTCACCCGCTGAAATTAAAAGGAAATACGTCTAATGTACACCACTCTAACATAACGCATCTCTAACCTAACTCCTCTTACTCAATACTCCACTCGTCATGTACAACAATACAAAAAAAATAATATTACCCACGTGGCGCTTAATCTCCCTCCTTCTCTCTCTCTCTCTCGTTCTGCATAACAATACATAAAATATTTCTACCCACGTGGCACTTAAATCTGCCTCCTCCTCTCTCTCTCTCTCTCAACTAAAATCCGCCAGCCAAATAAACAAAACCTGTCTGACGGGCCACTTGGCCGTCACACATGGCTACCCACGTGTCAACATTTTCAACTCGGGAACTTCTTTTGTCCGAAATTCCGGGGTCTCCCTTTTTAACATTACCCATTGAGGTTTCCCGGCTTGCTCCAAAATTAAATTAAATCTCGCTATAGGAATAGTTTCCTCCCCTAAGCAGTATAATTCACTTACAACGTAAATCTGAACCCTCCGACAATATTTCTCACATTTAAGGCTCAGTAAAATTAACGAACACACCAGGGATTTCCCCATAAAATTACATTAGTAAATACACAGAAATAAATGGTGGTTTTACATAACATTCTACAAATATGGGCACACGTGTTTCTCACAACTTCACACACTCCTATCTACTGCCAAAATCCCAGAAAGAATTATACACACTTTTTACATTTACATCATTCTACAAAGAAAGTAATGGATGGCGCTGGCGTTTAAAACTTTAAGTTAATGTCGCCGACGAACTTTACTTACGGGCGAATTTCTTAAAACCCACTAATAAGTAAAACGATTAATAAAACTCTACATACCAATTCATCGCTGTTTTTCCCACAGTGGAGACGATAAATTACGTAGTCTGACGGCGGCAATATTTCTTCAAGAGATTTGCCCACAGTTCTTACTGGCTATTTATACACCAAGGGAACCATTCCTACGCATCATCGCGAAACCCGCGTTGTCTAAAATTGCGTCACGTTACCTGACGGCCGCGTGCTTCCGGACTCGTCATACCGCGTGCCGGAAATGGCGATTATTTCGTAAACAACGAAATCTCCGTGATCGTGAAAAAAATCTATAAAAGAAAAAACTGGCCGAGTGAAAAATAAACCTACCATCGTAAACGAACCCATTTAATTTATCTCCTCAAAAATACCAAACACGATATATATTCAAATGAGAAGAAATAAAATGGTGAAAATTCAAAATAAAAGAACATAATTGGGCCGCTTGAAAGACAGAATTACAGTGCAGCATCACAGGTGTAAATAAAATCCATTGTAAATTTCAGGCTGGATCAGTCACTTAATTCAACATATATGTTGTCTGTAAGTGGTGTCTGTGGTGTTAAGTAATTAAACCTTATCCCAGTCTTGGTAGTTAGAGGTAGTGAGTGTTACGGTGTTATTTTAAATGACGGCGTCTGCTGGGGTTTAGCCGTGCGCAACGTTTAGGGGTCATTAACATTTATAGAATATGTCGATATTTTACGGTATACTGAACGCGAAATATATGCGGAGATTATGACGCATTCGCGTTGGGAAGGTCACGCTGGGTGACTTGGTTACATTGCCCTTGTTACGCTATCCGTCAAGCAAGAAAGTCGTGTCTTGTATTTCTTCCAAGGAAAAGGCTTAGTATATAGCCTATATTATATATATGAATCAATGTAGAACTCAGGGTCAGTTCGGATATTAATCTAAGTATGAGATTAATTAAATTAAATTAAAGGATGGAAGGAGAATCGCATTATGATTCAAATTGTAGCTGTCAAGAACTCATGCGCTCATTTCTGGCTGTTGACTACAACAGTGCACGTATATAGCCACGATGTTCATCTGACATATTGTTTTGACACGGACGGATACTTACTGATATTATTTGGAATTCATTGTTATGCTGAACTGTACATGAAGTTTTGTGAATGTCGGATATCGTCTTTTGTATGAACCTTAATACATGTGGACTCAGAACAGAAGGCGTGATCTTTTATTTACGTTTCGGGTTCGGTTCACAGCTGTAAATGTTTACGTTTTCCAGCACGATAGCTCTCCCACAAGGGAAATCAGCTAATATATAATATGCAAATCAGAACGTCGAAGGGATGTTCTGATGGTCAGAGCTAACCATCAATACCAAACATTAACTACATCTAGAGAGTGATTTTACTCTTCAATCAATAATAGAAGAACGAAGGAACAGCAGCAAACACACCAAACAACCCGTCACAACTGGTGGCCATTAGTGGTCTTGAAATTTTCAAAAGAGCGAACCTAAAAAAAAATAAGACATTTTTCCTTTCGAGCCGAAATGGACATTATTATGCAAAAACACCGGTGACGTCATGCCCTTGACAACAGTACGAACGGTTGCAAAAGTCAGCAACATTCAATGTCCTTCAAAAAAATTTATTTGGAGCTCTCAAACAGCAAATGAAACGTATTACTAATGTCTTCAATGTTTCAAACAAGCTCGCGAGTCTGTTGGCGAAGCAGATAATGTACTGTATTACTGCCAAAAAAAGATAAGTAACTGATTTTAAACGTTACCATATTTCGTCCTGTCTGTCCGATAACGCCATGTTCTTTTTTTTTTTTGTATCCATGTTAAATATTGTTTCTGTCCTTTTACATGTAGCGGGTATGGATGGGCGGCGAATTATAATCAGTTCTATGGCTCCTTGGATGCTACGAATTGATTGTAATTGTTCTTAAGGCCGTGAATTAATAGCATTTCGCGAAGAACGCGTCGAATACATTATCGGTGATCGTGTCGTTCGGACTTGCATTAATTCACCTTGCATGTTAGGTGTAATATACCCATAATTATTAAATATTAATATTAAGTGCATGATATAATTTCAGCACCTTATATAACTAACTATCATAACTATTTATGATAGATATTAGCGGGCATATATATATATAATATATAAAATAATTTTATAAAATATTATAGATTTGTGAATCTTATAGATAACAGTACGGGAATACAGCTATGTCTTCTATTAATTATTCATTCGTTGAGTAATTATAATTATCGACATAGATTCTAGTGGTGATTACAAAGACATAAGTAATTGAAATACTTAAATAAATTAACTTTAAGATGCTTAACTTAGACTATTTTATTAAAAATGGTAAGGATTTTGGAAAAAAAAAAAGGAGAACTTCTCGAGGCTTATGGCATTGGCTGAATTTACAAAATATAAGGCAGAAGAGGAGGAAAAGAAAGCTATTGCTAAGGCAGAGATGGAAGGAACTTGAAAGAAAAGAGGCTGAAAAGAAAGCAGAAAATAAGACAGAAGAAGAAAGAAAGATGGCAAGAGATGAAATCCTACGGATTGAAAGAAGAGAATAAATTGAAACGACAGGAAATCATACTGCAGCAAGAAATGGTAATTGCAACGGCTTTAAATTGGAAACAGCAAAACTTAATTCGCAGGGTGCTGCTGCAAGCCAAAATGATAATGCTCCAATCTGGATCTTCTTCCAACCGACTTAAGGGCAATTAATACTTAAGCTACCACCTTTTCAAATTACACGTGGACGACCTATCATCATGGCTGGCGCGCTTTGAGGATATATGTAAGGTTAATAACCTTGACAAAACTGCATGGGCACTTAAACTTAAGGAATTTCTGGATGGCGAACCTGCAAGTGCAGCACAAAATATTGATCCTACATTAGCCACAGACTATGAGGCCATTAAGACTTTGTTATTACGTCGTTTCCACTTGAACGAAAGAGGCATGTAGATTACGTTTCAAAAGTTTGTCGCCCAGTTAATAATAAAGATTTTACAGGATTT